>OX419342.1:16838466-16923466 GCA_948470475.1 Galaxea fascicularis
TTAGACTGTGAAAGATTTGTGTGGTGAAAGAGCTGTGGTGAAAAGCTGAAATGGTCGCCAAAATGGGAGATTTGCCGTCAAATTCAACTAAGTAATGGAAAACTTCTAGTCCGAAGCATAAAACTTTAGATCAAGTCAGTGGATTAACGACGTCCACGTCAACGCTGTGCGATACCTTGTTGGACTCGACTCTCCTTCCGCCACTTCGACTAGGTCACCTGAAGATGTGTTAGACTGTGAAAGATTTGTGTGGTGAAAGAGCTGTGGTGAAAAGCTGAAATGGTCGCCAAAATGGGAGATTTGCCGTCAAATTCAACTAAGTAATGGAAAACTTCTAGTCCGAAGCATAAAACTTTAGATCAAGTCAGTGGATTAACGACGTCCACGTCAACGCTGTGCGATACCTTGTTGGACTCGACTCTCCTTCCGCCACTTCGACTAGGTCACCTGAAGATGTGTTAGACTGTGAAAGATTTGTGTGGTGAAAGAGCTGTGGTGAAAAGCTGAAATGGTCGCCAAAATGGGAGATTTGCCGTCAAATTCAACTAAGTAATGGAAAACTTCTAGTCCGAAACATAAAACTTTAGATCAAGTCAGTGGATTAACGACGTCCACGTCAACGCTGTGCGATACCTTGTTGGACTCGACTCTCCTTCCGCCACTTCGACTAGGTCACCTGAAGATGTGTTAGACTGTGAAAATATTTTTAACTGGCCACTCTGGGAAGAATTATATCAAGGCTTGATGGACGGCTTTTTGGATGTATCTAAAGCGTTGTGAAAGGGATTGTAATTTTCCCGCTGTGCTTGGAGCATGACTAAATTAAGACGAAGGATGAGCGATTTACGCAGTGGCCCGATGTGGCCTTTTCGACGATTGGAGAACGTATTTACCGTTGACCTTTTATTTACACAGGATACGCAAAGTCAGCTTATAAGACGATTTTTTTTTGTGTTGGCCCATTGCCGTCCGTTCTTTTTTGCTATGGGTCGTGAGAGACCCATAAGAAAAAAAAATTCTGCAAAAAATCGTGTTATTTCCATTTATCGCCAAATTTGGTACACACGAATTTGAGAGATTTACCCGCTTCCTGTGCGAATTTGCCTAGGATACGTGAAATCAGCTAAAAAATAACGATTTTTTTTGTGTTGACCCGTTCCCGACCGATCTTCTTTTTATGGGTCGTGAGAGACCCATAAGAAAAAAAAAGTCTGCAAAAAATCGTGTTATTTCCGATCTTCGCCAAATTTGGCACTCAGGAAGTTGAGAGATTTACCCACTTCTGGTGAGAATTTGGGTAGGATACGTCAAATCAGCTTACATAACGAATCTTGTGTGTTTTTGCATTTCACACTGGGAGAATTTGGCTTCGTCGGCTAAGAGAGTTCGAACGGTGAATTTGTCGACTAAAATGGTTTTAGAAATGATATTTGAAAAGGAAAAAGATCGCTTGGGGATGTAGAAGGATAAGGAAAGCGAACCAGACGAAGAACTGGAATGCGAGAGCGAAATTCAAGGTATGCGATGCGATTTAGTTTCGAACGCGTGGTTTCAAGCGCTACGAAATATCGTCTTGTAATGCGAGGAAATACTCTTCGCGTTGCTTTTATACGTTTGAATCCTCGCCAATTTCATGAATTGTATCCGTAAATTCACATTTGAGGGCTCAAAGGTTGTTTCGGAGTGATCAGTTGTAGGTCAAACGACGCGTTATTTCATTACAGACTCGTAACTCAATAGAGGTGTTTACAGATTGTGATTATGTTGCTATGGGGACAGAGAGGGGCCAGAGGGGGGTCAAAAAAAATTCAAATAATTTTGGCTTTGAACTTTTTCGGCCAAATTTTCAGGTCAATTTGCTTACAGAATAAGCTTCATTACACCTGTCGACACCTTAGGACCATATTACAACCCTTAGGAGAAATATTCATTTTTTCTCAAAAGTGATGCATAAATTATGCTAATTTGTCTCTTTCAGAATTTTTTTCTGAAATATTCTGGGCTTTCATGATAAGATATATTTTTTTCCAAAAAGCCCATTTTATACACTTTCAATTGAGATATTTTATTCCACATTGCTGTAAATACCTGCGGAGAAAAAAAATTAAACGTGTAATACTGTCAAATTTGTCATTTTTTAACCAGATGGAAAAGAGTTTTAAGTAATTGACGTCTTCAGAGTTATTAAGCTCAGGTACTTAGCTTTCCGCGTTTAGCGCGTACGTACACGAACTCGCACAAACAGCCGTGATTTTAAAACTTTTCTGTGTTTCTGCTGAATCTTTGACATACAATTTTTAGCTTTATAAAAATTGAATTAAATTATGTGAACCCCCATGCATTACAACCTCTGTGAAAACGTTTTGTGTAGTACAGTAATTTTTCAGATACAACAAAATGTTTGCCACTCAAATTAAACTTAGGGTAATCCATTTGAAAGCACAAACTGTTCCAGCATTTGTTTATGCGCAACTATTTTTCTTAGGCCAATACTTTGAATAATGGATTTATTGTACACTTTGTTATAAATGTAATAGGGAATTTAGTTCATGGACAGTATAAAATAAAGTATTGATGTCTGTGCGAAGGAAGGTAACGTTTTAAGTTCCGGTTGAAAATAAAGTAATCATTTATTCTGTCACTGTTTACGATACGTTTTTAACCTTCAAATATCGTATTTAGTAAAATTACTGAGCTTGCATCGGTTGCCTTAAGCAACTTAAATTGTTTCATTTAATGTTAGCATTAATTTGATTTCATTCGCATTGCTGCAACTTCTAGTTTAAGTTTTATAATTTCAAGAATTAAACAACACTTTTTAGGTGGGAAGTGCATTTTTAAGTGTACCACAAATGCGCTTCTTCTTTTTTTAACAAACAGCAACAACTATCTGTATCAACTTACCTTCTTAAGTATACATTGTCCCTGAGCAGACAGCAGCCATAAAAAAATAATAATTAAAAAAGTCGTCAAAAGTTCCGTTTAAAGAAAATGCAAGTCCAGTCCGTTGTCCAGTCCTTGGAATTTTTTGTTCTAGCTGACCTTTTGTGGCGCGGCGTAGCAGTGAACTAAAAGCGCGCGAAAGTATAGCCTCGTTTTTGTTCTTTCCTCCAGGCCCTCTCCTCTGAAAAAAATCTTAAAAATCGATCCTCGCCAAAAGCAATTGAAATTAGAAGAAACTGACAACGCCATCATAAAGAGCATACTCTCAAGCCTTTGGCAAAATTTTCTTTTATTCCTACCTCAAATGGTCGTTGAGCAGGAAGCTGACAAACTTTTCAGTTAGATTTTCTACTGCCGCACTTTTTTAGGAAAAAGTAATCATGGCCATATTTTAAAACACTATTTATTAAATTACAACTTCGCTTAAAAATACTCTTGGAGAAAGGTTCTAGTAAACTTTAAGAGCGAATATTAGACTTCAGTCCGTTCTGGTCACGTGACCGATGACGTCACAGCATTAAAAATGACAAAAGTGTATATTTCATAAAAATATCTACCAATATTTAAAGTTCTGTTTCCTCGCGTTTAATGCAACGCGAGATAGCACTTGTACTCAGACTCCCCCTTTTTGAAAATTGTATATAGCTCCCTTAATATTTATACTTTGTTCGGTACCTGGGCAGTCCGAAATGGCTCACACCATTGTGCTTCAAACCACGTTGACTGCTTTTTCAATAACTAAATAATTTCGTCACAGTGAGCAAAAACGCACTTGTGAGCAAAGTCACGTGACCAATGATTTCATCGCCCTTAGTCTTGTACAATAATTAGTTTATGGTAAGACTTATTTCTAGACAACGTGGGGTCTTGCTGCCCTCAAACTGACCAAGTTATTTGGGATTGACGATTTTCCAGCTGCAAAGGATTCTGGGAAGATTCTTATTATAATTATATATTGTTATTTATTTATTATTATTATATATTTTGGATAGTCATTTTTCGACAATTCTCTTTCGTACACAAGAAGAATGTACAAGGGTATTTGTTTTAATATTCATATTATTCATATTATTATTATTATAAATCGTGGTATTGAGGCAATTTTAGTAAATCGACTCATATACGGAGGACAATGGCAAAGTGTGTTTTGCACGTGACTAAGCTCGATGTCATTGACGCAAGTGGTTCCCTTCAAGTTTGTGCAGGGCGCAAAAGTGAAACTGAAGCTGCAATTCATGCAATGTGCAGCATCTTCGATGCGGATGCAGCGGGTGCTTTTCTGCTAATCGATGCATCAAACGCCTTTAACGCCCTGAACAGAGCTGCAGCCCTTCACAATATCCGAGTGCTACGTCCTACCCTGGGTACCTACGCGATAAACACTTATAGACAACCTACGCGTCTCTTCATTACAGGTGGTAAAGAATTAATATCAGCAGAGGGCACCACACAGGGTGACCCTCTATCTATGGGCCTAGAGCCTATATGCCATAAGTGGTCACTTATAACGCAATTACATGTCTCAAGCGCAGCAAAACAGTGCTGGTTTGCTGATGACGCAACCGGAAGTGGTTCCCTGCAAGACGTCAGGAAATGGTGGGATGAACTATCAGAAAGTGGTCCTGTGCTGGGTTACTTCCCTAATGCAAAGAAATGTTGGTCCCGTCAAACCGAAACGAGAACAGGTCCCCTGGGCGGTGTTTAGAGACACTGCTATTAACGTCACAGTGGAGGGCCACAAGCAATTAGGCGCGACTCTAGGATCTAGATCTTTCCTTGAAGAATATGTCGGGGAGAAAATAGACGAATGGGTCAGCGAAGTTACTAAACTCGCAGAGTTTGCCATATCACAGCCTCAAGCAAACTACTCAACCTTCATTTTCGGTCGGCAGCACCGTTGGACATGTTTCTTAAGAACATTACCGGATATTGCAGAATTACTAGAGCCACTCGAGCGCGCGATTAATGAGGTATCAGCTGTCACTGACCATACAGTCACTGAAGTAGAGCGTGACCTGCTTGCTATCCCTGTGCGTATGGGAGGCCGTGGATTTACAGATCCTGTAGTGGCCTCATCTTCTGAATACGAGGCTTCAATCAAAGTTACTGACCCGATCGTGAGTCGAATGGTTCAGCAAGAGCACCAGCCTCCAGATGCCTCAGAAATTCTAACACTGCAACTGGGCACACGAAAACAAAAAGACGACTGTTAAAGTGAGAGGCTGGAGCAGGTGACCTCCCTGCCGACGAAAGCTAAGTGAGCTGTTGACTGTGATTCCCCTCAAAGAGCTAGATTACAATCTACACAAGAAGGAATTTAGAGATGCAATCCAGTTACGGTACGACTGGGAAATAACGGACACACCCATGATATGCGCATGTGGTGTTCAATTTAGCGTGGAACGCGGGGGATTCATTATTCAGCGCCATAATGAACTGCGCGACTTGGAAGCAGAAATGTTAAGGATGGTCTGTAATGATGTGGAAGTAGAGCCAGTTCTTCAGGAGGTTACTGGGGAGACGTTAAATTATGGCGCTAACAAAGCCCCGGACGCCCGTTTAGATATTCACGCTCGAGGCTTTTGGGAGAGACAGAGATCTGCATTTTTCGATGTTCGGGTTTTTCATCCCAATGCAGACTCGTACAGAGACTTAACCGCTAAGCAGATCTACAAGAAACATGAGAACGAGAGGAAGAGGCGGTAATGGAGATCGAACAGGGAACGTTCACTCCCCTAGTTCTCACGACCACAGGCGGAATGTCGGAAGAATGTGTTAAGTACCACGGCCGATTTGCGGAGCTGATCGCAAATAAGAAGGGAGAAATCGAAAGTTACTCAAGCGCAATTTTCTGGATAAGAGCTAAGTGTCTTTCGCCATCGTACGCTCTGCGGTACTGTGCTTGAGAGCGCTCAAGATCCAGAAGGCGACAGCTGGACTATGTTGACTCAGATTTACAGATTGAAAACATTACAGCCTGCCCAAATTAGGAATTTAAGAAATACGTGATTTTATTTTATTTTTTTTATTTTTTTGGGCTATGTTGTCATCCTACAACACTAGATTACCTGCAAGTTATTTCAGCACATCTGACTTGTACGATGGCCCAGAAGGCTCACAGTTCAGTTGTGATTTTTGACAGTTCAGTTGTGATTTTTCACAGTTCAGTTGTGATTTTTGACAGTTCAGTTGTGATTTTTGAAACAGTTCAGTTGTGATTTTTGACAGTTCAGTTGTGATTTTTGAAACAGTTCAGTTGTGATTTTTGACAGTTCAGTTGTGATTTTTGAAACAGTTCAGTTGTGATTTTTGACAGTTCAGTTGTGCTTTTTGAACAGTTCAGTTGTGATTTTTGACAGTTCAGTTGTGATTTTCTAAACAGTTCAGTTGTGATTTTACTCACAGTTCAGTTGTGATTTTACACACAGTTCAGTTGTTATTTTCTTGGACGATGTAGCCTGGGACATAACATACGGGGACTGAGATTACCGAGGGTCAAGCGTGTTACGAGTTCACCACTTTGCAACGCGAGTACAAATGGATGCAATACTTAGGCAAGCTGTCAGAAGAGATTAGGCGTCAGAACAACTACGATCGCGAGGAATCTGCTGCAGGGAGTTGTACTGCTCCATCGAACAGTAAGCCGTCTTTCCAGGCTGTTGGATCGCATAAGAGGACAACCAAAAGGAGAGAAGAGAAAGACTGATAAAGAACATCGAATCCAAGTTCGATGGATTCATTACAACGACGAGTCAAAGGTTTTTGTTCCCGTTCGTCAGAAGAACGGTGGGGAAACCGATTTATTGCTTATAGTGCGTTGGAACCTCCAACTGTGGAACAGCTTAAAGAAAAAGCCACTGCTTTGTTTTTCCCCGACGGCAAAAGTGCTTTCGCTGGTCAAGTCGATGACAACACAAACTGCCATTTTCGAATTTCCTGGTGATGGAACTGTTGACAGTTACTTGAAAGAATATGGCCTTTACCGGCATCAACAACTTATGTTTACCTCCGATCACAACATAAAGATGCAATATTTTCAGAATTTGACACCCAACTACAAAGCCCACTTACGACAGATGAAGTAAGATCAAGACGAATAGCTCTACTTTCAAATTCAAAAACCTTTGACTCGTTGTTGTAATGAATCCATCGAACTTGGATTCGATGTTCTTTATCAGTCTTTCTCTTCTCTCCTTTTGGTTGTCCTCTTATGCGATCCAACAGCCCGGAAAGACGGCTTACTGTTCGATGGAGCAGTACAACTCCCTGCAGCAGATTCCTCGCGATCGTAGTTGTTCTGACGCCTAATCTCTTCTGACAGCTTGCCTAAGTATTGCATCCATTTGTACTCGCGTTGCAAAGTGGTGAACTCGTAACACGCTTGACCCTCGGTAATCTCAGTCCCCGTATGTTATGTCCCAGGCTACATCGTCCAAGAAAATAACAACTGAACTGTGTGTAAAATCACAACTGAACTGTGAGTAAAATCACAACTGAACTGTTTAGAAAATCACAACTGAACTGTCAAAAATCACAACTGAACTGTTCAAAAATCACAACTGAACTGTCAAAAATCACAACTGAACTGTTTCAAAAATCACAACTGAACTGTCAAAAATCACAACTGAACTGTCAAAAATCACAACTGAACTGTGAGCCTTCTGGGCCATCGTAGACTTGTACATGTATTTTTAGAAGGAAAACTTTTTGTGGTAAAGGGCAATGTATATAAATATAGTATTTTATCAGATATATTGAAATTGCAGATAGAGGATTTTATCATTGTAAATTTTTAAGGTTGTTGTAGATAATAATAATAATAATAATAATAATAATAATAATAATAATAATAATTTTTTTTAATAATGAAAATTTTATTAACAATACAGCAACAAATAAATACATCTTTCACAAAGACAAAATATTTAAAATAAACGACTTCCCTCGATTGCAATAGGCAAAAAGCAGTGACATATCTTAAAAAGGATTCTTCATATGACTAGAACACTTTTGATGATTACTCGTGTGTTTCTGGAAATGAGATGCAATAAAAACCTACAGTAATAATAATAATAATAATTTTTTTTGATTAAAAATCTCTATTCGCATAAAATACAGGCAGCAATGTCACATCAGAGGAAACATATAAATATAAAAACTGAAACCTAATAATAATAATAATAATAATAATAACAATAATAATAATTGTTATTATTACTATTATTTTAGTTTCTGGAGTGAGTAGTTGAAAATACAAAAGCAGAGAGCCCCAAAAACGATGTTGGTTACTGGTTGTCCATTTCACATCTTATCAACACACGCGTACGATCTGCAACCTTTAAAAAGAGTAATTTCCTTCACACTGTAAATTAAATTCTGAGGGTGCAATGTGCTGCACAGGGTACCTTTTAGCAGACTTTTAAAAACTTGTCTGATTTGAACGGTCTGCATAATAGTTTGTACAGTTTATTTTTTCTTAGAAGTTATTGCTCTGCCTATATAAACAGGTTCTTGTCAACTGCAATCAATGAAAAGTTAGTTATTGGATAAGGTTGAACATGATAGCGAAAACTTTCTCGGTGGACGCTGAGGTGATAACCTAAAGGCCAGGCTTAATTGGCCTACAGTTATGCAAAAGAAGGATTTAATGATTGTTTTGTTATGAATACACTCCGGTGCTTGTGTAGACAAGATAGCGGACAAATTAAACACTGTAAGGCACATCAACTCTATCTACTCTAAGTTTGCAGTTTTTAATACACAGTCTACACGATTGCGCCAAAAGGCTTTCCGAAAGTTAAGCCAAAACTAAAATTTTCTCATTTTCAGACCAAATTCAACACGCTTCTAGTACAAACTTTAAGTATATGGTTTTAGTAGTTTGAAAAGCTTAAGAAACAAACCGTGCATCGCGCGTGTATAAATGACGTAACTTCTACATGCATTAAAAAAACATAACGAGTGACTTAACGAAGACAGTACCAGAGGGAACTATCTGTTCGCAAGTGGCCATTCAAAATCTTGAAGGTCACGATAACCGGAATGTCGTAGCTAATAAAGTCTGCCACTGCGTTTTGACTGTCTCAGCGCATTGCATCAGAGCAGACTCCCAACATTGTACCGATGTGGGCCGATTTTTCCACGTCCAATATGATCAAAACACGCGTGCAATCAGTTTTCTTTAAAATTAAAATTCATTCTCGTTTTCCTTAATGCAGATGGAATGTCGAAGAGAGTATTGTAATCATGTTACTAAAAAAGTAGTGCTCTCCGATTAAAAGATGTTAAAACTATAGTTAGAAGTGGAAATTACTGCCAGTCAGACAGCTGTGATAATTAGCATGGTTACCATAGCAACAGGCTGCTCATGGACGCAGTTTCTGCTCATTCTCTTCAATTGCAACGAAATACACTATTTCCCGCCGTGGGATAGTGGGTACATTTTAATTTACTGCAGGACAATTTCTGCTGTTGGAAATACAATCTCCTGTAATGTGCTGACAACATTCATGTCCACTGACAACCCGTTAGGTGATGAATCATTAAAGGGATAAAACTGATGTGATGGAAGCGGTAATATTAATTAGTAATGTGAAGGAGCAATGGACCTTTGACTCTAAGAGACATTCGGCATCGATTTGCTTGTTTAGGTTAACAAATTCATTACAGATGCCGTAACGCAATCTTCCTGAGTCTGAACTGAAACAACTTTTCTAACTGCCAGAGAAAAGGTTGACCAGTAGCTCTTGATCATCTCCTTTATAAATCAAGCGTGGATATCAGCTTAGAAGAGCTCCTACGTATTTTGTGCTGATTTATCAAGAGAAAACGGATTTTCTTTGTTTTCCCTACAACTTGCTTACAGAAGTTTGCATGGCCTTCGTTTAATTTAATCGTTATCAATGAAGGATTACTGTACTTAAATGACATTTTTTAAAAGGGAAAATCTTAGACTTGCACTGACCTGGAGTGAAAATCGTTGAATTCGTTAACAGCCAGGGATACCATTCGAAATAAAATCCCCAGGGGGGGGGGGGGCACTTTAGGAAATTCTGGGTGGGGATGTGCCGCTGGGACCCTGGAACCCTTAGCCTATACCAGAGCTAGTTCAGCTGAATTTTGCTACCCTATACTAGGGTGAACTTCCCAAAATCACTCCTATCCTAGAGTAGCTGTTTTCCAGAAACTGAGGTAACCAGCACAATCTAAAGCAAAGCCAAAGCAAAACGTTGTACCACAATCACTTCTCTCTTGAAAAAAGATTTATTTATACTTGTCCAGTTGTCCGGTCAGTTTCGTGAAAAATGATACCCTATTCTAGACCCAAACACTCTGATTTATATACCCTATGCTAGAGTAAACTGCTTGAAAACCATACCCTTCACAGCGGCACATACCTATATAGCCCATATATGGTAGTACCTCCCCCCCCCCCCCCTCCCGGGAATAAACCCAACCCGTAATTGTTGTTTAGAGCACTTAATTCTATGTGCCAGATGAGATATGCAATACTGCCTAGCAAACTTAGGTTAAGGCTTATTTGGAATAAGGGTTATCTCTGTTGTATGGCAGATGCTCAAGGATTACACAGTCCACTAGGCCTGCAGATCCTCATAACATCGATTCCTTTGATGTTACCTCGCACTCTGTTGCTGTAGATACATCGTGCGAGACAAGGCGATAGTTGTTGGTTGGCTGTTGTACGACAACTCCGCCAAATAAACGTCGGTTTTGGCAAAATCGTCGAATCCACAACAATGTAATTACAGCCAGGATGCCAGCTCCAATTAAAGAACTTACTGTTGCCGCAATAACAGCCCCTACATGGTGGCCTAGTCTCTGCGTGGAAGCTACAACTATAAAAGTAAGAAGAACGTTAACTGACATGAAATTAAAAAATGACAGCATTTTTCAGATGGCAGACTTCAAACAATCAACAATAGTGATTTCCATGCCAGTTTGTGTAATTCCAACAATTAGCGGTCGCATTGACAAAATAGTCGAAGCCACTAACAAAACTGACTGAGTGAACGGGAAGGAGGAATTTTGTTTTTCAGAACGCCTATAGCTACATGTAAGATATATATAGACTACAAAAGATATTTTGAAAGCTTCTAGGAACGACGCTTAGAATGAAGTAGCGAAAACTGAGAAACCGAAAAAAGCTGTGGTGACCGCGAGATCTTGAAGATGGAACAAGAATCGTATGCCGTCAATTAGGGCTGATACGAACCGTTTTGATGTATTTTTAGGCCTTGACAGTGGCAGTCAACCTTCTCTGTTAGCATGTTTGCGTAGCATGTTCGTGAACTACACGAAACAATTAATACTATCCACTGGGGTGAAGATTTAAGACCTGTACTATACAGTGCCTAGATGACACGTGAAACGACCTCCCCGTCTGTTCACCTTGTGTGCAAAACTAAGTAGGCTGTATAGGAAATCTTTTTGGAATATAAGAGCGCTTACCATTAGTCAGAACTGGCCGGTCAGACCAGTTCATTTTTGTAAAGAAAATTCCCGGCAATATCGATCAGAACTGTCGAGCCAGATCAGTTTATTTGTACATAGTGCACAGCAGTGATAAGTGGAAACTGAGCCCATTTCATTTTCAAAATGACCGGTTCGGCTGGTCAGTTCTGACTGTGGTAAGCACCCTATGTCATTGTATCATTCTAGCCTACATTCATCCACAGGATAATGTCGCCGTTATTTGCTGGTTTGTAGGCTGATAGTCTATCAAAAAACCAAAGTGCAATATATGAAAATGTTATGCCCACGGCATATACAGAGGGCAAGAGTACCTCTGTGTTCTGGACTATGGGAGCTAATTTTGTGAAGTTTATTATAGGCTGAGGGAATAAAAAATCTACACCTATCAGCCATTTGTTGGCCAGCTTTTAATAACTACCTTTTATGGTGCTGTATAGTTGGCCTTTTTTATCCACTCCAAAAACTTCTGCTGAACACGTTGGCACGGCATACGGCTGACTGATCTTCAGAGAGAGTCTGTTGCTACGAATAACCTCATGGAACATTGAAACCCCGCAGTTTCTGTTTAGGATGACGATATAGAAGGGAATCGAACGTTTTAATAGACTGGTGAGGTTTCCCCACTTCACAATCGAAGCGCCATGAGTGGTATTAAACGTTAACTCCCAATCAGGAATGTTAACCGCTGAAACATAGACAAAGGCTTGTGATCAGAGAAAGTATTAAACATAGGCACGCAATGCGTGCTTGAGCTATTTTGTGAAGAGTGGTAAAATGTTGATAAGATAGGGACAAGTCAGAAAATGGTTGAATGGTGAGTCATTTATCTGTGGCGCTTTTGGTTTTTGCTATGGTATCGGAGAAGTACGAGCAAACTGTTTTTCATTTGATTTTTGTTTAGTTTTCTTATTTCTAAGACTGATTTTGAGTTTGATTTGTACCAATTAAATAGTCATTCATCCTACATTTTTTGAAACAAGAGTTTCATTAATTCCGCAATAACCGATATGTAATATATTTTCTATTATTTGTTTATTTTCTTTCTCCGCACTTTCGCAAACACTATATTCTTCCGGTCCCTCAAAACCCCCAAAATATACGTACACATGCTGAAACAGTTCCAGGACCACATGAAGAAATATTCGCAAACAAACGAACCACCAAAGACACCGTAATATACAACACCAGCAAAAACAAATCAACGTTGAACAAATAGTACTGATAACGAATATAAATGTAATTGCCATAATTTATCGATTTCTGATTTTCAAGTGCTTTGTACTTTTTACTTCGGACAGCAAAAATAGCCCGAACTAAACAAACGCTCTTATTTTAGTGTTGGGCCTTTTGCTGACAACGTCTGTGTACAGTAAGCAGATGAGCGTAACACCGCGCTATATCCCGAAATAAGGGCAATATTAAACTTACCGACTCGAAAACAAACCACCACTTAATTCCAAAATAAGCTCCTCCGAATTAAGAGCGTCAACAGTTGTACAATGTTAAAAAACCCGATCAACAGACAAACAACGGATCGAAATCCGCCAATAAGAAGAAGAGAAAATTGAAGTTGAGAAAAGTAACCAATAAAAAACGGTTAAAAGTGACCAATCATTGTAACAGAAAATAAATTCAATTAGAAGTTGTTGTAAACAAGTTGAATTGACCACGTGCAAATCTTGTGATTGATCAAAGGTCGTGTTGGATGCACGTGACCGATCAAAGTTCGGATTCGCATTTAACCAACAGCGTTGCGTTATTCATGTGGGAATTAACCAAAGAACTTGCTATTACCAAACGTAAGCACGTGATAGATCAAAGTTGAAAATCGCATTTGATAAACAGGCCTGTATGTCTTGGTGCCTGTTTACACGTGAGAGACAAAAGTAATTTGACAAATGACATTGCTCACTATCCGAAATCACCATTTTCATTGTTTAACAAAAAAACGGCTTCACTTCAAGGGGAACAAATATCCAGATTAAGGATTCCCTTCCATAGCATTTTTCTTCCGTGCAAATATCACTTGTGGAAACAGCCACTTCTGATTAGACTAATATTTATAGTTTTCAAATCCGTCAAACATATGTTTATTTTCGTCACACAATGCTCTTCCAGTTTTAACAATGTTCTTGCGGTTTTGACAAAATAAGCAAAGGAACCAAAAAAAACACAAGAAAAATTACAAAACTAAGCACTCGTCCACTTCGAAACGAAATATTTGCTCCCCGAGTAGGAACCGCTCAACCAAATTACCTTGATGCTGAATCAATTACCACTAGCATTATTCGTTTAACGTTTTTTGCCGCTTTTCACCGCCTGTATTATTTCCGATAATCAGAGCATTCAATCAGTTCAATGGCATTGTAAGATCCCTGGGCGCTAGTTCGTTTGTTTTATTTTTAGTAGCCTGTTCGTTAGTGTTTTATTGTTTGCGTGTCACACCTTCGTTCCGAGTTGTTTTTGCAGTTCATCGCAATTTACACCTTTATTTTAGTTTCGTCGTGTTGTGCATATAATTACAGTGTTTGCCATATATAAGCCTTAGTTTTCTTGTTTTTTGGGCATAGCAGTTTTTCCTTTGCAGTGGACGCGCTACGCGCGAGTTTATATATTTGGTTTCCCGTAGCACGTGTAGTGAAATTCTCGCCTAAGGCAGTTTATTCCGCAGTTTTAGTAGCCGTTACAATGTAAGTATAGCCGGTCTTTATCGTCGTTTCTTGTTAGCTGTATTTCGTTTGCAGTCGGTGCAATTCTTTTTATTCATGTTGTAACTTTTAGTTCGTTTATCTTTTAGTTTCAACCTACGGTCTACGGTTTATTGTCAGTATACGTACCGTCGAGTTGAGAAGGTTTATCGGCAGTTATAGGCATATAGTAATATGCGATTTAAAGAACACTGCTTGATCTCAGAACGGCATTTCTTCCCCGCTAGGTCTCTCGCGGTTACACCACGGGTTGTTTGAATAACTCGACGTTTTAATTCTCAAAAACTAAATTTCATTGTTTTTAACCCTTAAAAATTCTCCTCAGAAGTGGTCGAGTGCCACTAACATAGTTCTACTTTCGTTTTCATCGGGAGAGATGAAAAACTCCGGCTGATATTTGCTAACAATGGGAAAGGAATGAGCTGCTCGTTTCAGCAGACGGTCATTGGAGAGGAAAGATTGCGTGACGAACCAAAAGAGCGTCTGCGAAGGAGACTAAACACACGGTTGTTATAACCAACAAGCCGCGGCCGTAAACTTCAAATACTTTCGTCCCCACCTTACTACCTTCATCATTCATCGAAACAGCACAACTCATACTTCATTCTAATCTGACTCCAGTATCTCACGCCTATCGTTGTCATTCACGCATGCGTTAAATATACAAACCCTTTTCTCCGGACAGACTACCATAATGGTGGTACTCCATGGCGTGATAGTAATAAATAAATCACGCAAAAGCAGATAGATGACGCGTGACATTCCACGCTGATGTTCCTTTGAGCGTAATCAACACGCATGTGTAACTTAGTCTCAGTGCTGACCATCACTGACCACATGCTTTCAAAAACACTTTAAAACAGGGAATTAGATTGGCCGCTGGCTGAAACAATGCCATCTAAAGAAACCTTTATTTCATTGGTTCAAGGCAGACCCACCCGACCAAGGAAGAATTTCTTGAGCTTCATGCTGACATAGAGCGATTTTGTTTACACAAAATAGCTCAAAAATGACAAGTATACACGTATTTATACCAAGTAATAGAAAATACAGCCAATCAGAATGCAGGAAAGCCATAATTATATATTCGTCGGTTTTCCACTGAGCCTTCCCATCGATCAATGCAATTCCACAGTATCCATTACTACAACTTCACGACAGTTTAAGTGTAGCTTTGGCATTTTTACCACGAGGGCTCAAAACTCAAGCTTCGGAAAAATGCTCGTAGTTTGCCGAAGATACTCCGGTGAAAGGAAGCCTCTTGTCAATGCAAAAACTTTGACTTTTTCGTGGAGAGTCTATTCATCTATTAGAAGGTGCCTAAAAAGTATCATTTTGTTTGTGTTTAATTTGCATTCACAAAAAATTGTCGCACGTATTTTTCTGCAACTAAACGCTTTGCTCTAACGCAACGAACTGTTCATCCGTTTTGCGTTGAGAAGCATTTTCCAAGCTTTGAAAGTGAGCCCTTGAATGCACGTTTTGGTTGAGTTTTGACAAAGGACCGAATTTATCGTGAAAAACCACCACTGCTTGTCCACACTTTTAACTGCATTGTGTAAATATGAGCAAAGTTTTGGGTTGAGAAGCATTTTACAAGCTTTAAAACGAGCCCCTGAATGGAAGTTTTGGTTGAGTTTTGAGAGGGAACCGAATTTATCGTGAAAAGCCGCTATTACTTGTCGACACTATTGAGAAGTACCGCTGCTTGTCGCACGTTCTTTGTTCATCCAGCGGGAATTTGTATCTGTAAAGTTTTACCTCAGAACTTCGCCAGGATTAAAGAAGTTCAAAGATATAAATATGATCTATATCCAAGCTTAAATACATTGGCTAATTGTTTAAGTTGCTGCTTTCATTTTTCTTCGATGCGGACGAAATGTGTAGCAAGCGGTTTCATAGTGTTACAAATTTGCGAAACGTAGGCATTTGAGATCCTCATAACATCATGAATTACCGCCTATTATTAATTTAAGTGAAGTTCAAGGGAACAATGGATTGTGGTAAAATACTGGCTACAAAAGAAACTGACACACCTAACATCAAAACGTTTGCGCTTCTGCAGAGCCAAGCGCGTAATTGGAAAGAATTCGTTCCATGGCGGATGATTATTTAACGCAACAAACAATAGACTACATATATGAATAATGATTGCCCACAAAATGTGGGTACACACTTAAACCGCAGTGAAGTTGTCACTGATGCACACCCAACCTTCCCATCGTGCCCAGCATCGATTATGTAACGCTACGTATTTTCTATGACATGGTATAAAATAGTTATGCAAGGCTTTCTCCATAGCATATACCACTCGTCATTTTCTTTACACACACGTTCCCCTAAAGGCTCAAGTGTATATACGAAGAAAATACAAATAACTCATGATATATTCCAAGGTATACCGCTCGAAAGCATTGCATTACTAGTACATTTACATACGTTATGCGGTGATCCATATACCTAACGAATATAGTTAGGGAATATAGTTTCTATAATGGTTGTGTGCACGGACTGTATACTGGCCCCTGTGTTCGGTTATTCATTATACACAAATCCAGACGGGTCCTGGTATATCTAGGCATAATCATATATAGGCACGATTAAACCTTAGTCAGCATTGGTGAGGGAGTAATCAAAGCCTTCTTACAGCCTCATAATAAAAATCTGCTTGAATCAGATCCTAACAATCCTCTGTTCGCCGCACTTTGCATTGCTTGACTCGAGTTCTAACAGCAACTGAGCGGGTACGATCTCACCGCACAGAATTTCAATATTAACCAGTGCTGGAATCTGTGAATTCAACCAACAAGGTTTGACAGAAAAGAAAGTAAATTCTGAGAAACCAAAGAAATGTACTAATAACCATAAAGAGAACGGACTAAGACATTTTCTGCCCACCTGAATTAAGTCCACGTTGTATGATTATAAACTCAAGCTTGAATTCGCTAACGGTACTTGTTACGTACGCTTGAACCTTGACCCTCGCTATCGTGCCAAACTGGACTTCTATCAGAGTTTGACGAAGAGATGACAGGTGTCCAGTCTTATTAATAACCGTAACGTCATGGCCATCAATGATTTTCAAATATTCTCTGTGAAAATTTATAAAAATCAAAGGCTTTTTGAGTCAATCTTTTCAATTTACATTTTGCTCCAGCGAAATAATGAAATCAGAAGTGCTTTAAGTTGAGTGTGGTAAATTGAAACCAACACCAAAGTAATTACTTTGCGTACAAAGCAGGTCGTTCGGCCGACTTTGGGATACTTGGGAAACTTTAGCGACATACAGCATTCATCTATCCTTAACAGTACTTCTTGGTTTCCTTTTAGTATCTTTCTCCTATCTTCCCACCACCTCCACTCCCTCCCTCCACTCCCTCGGACAGCCTTATACGTTTAAGGGTCGTGGACGAATTTATCTTCCTTTGTGAGACCACATTTGTGATAATGCAAAAGGAAGAAGGGGAAACGGCCGGTAACTGTTCAAAGCCTTATCACCTGCGCTGTAATCACAACATTCGTAAACAAAATAGCGAAAAGATGAGAACTAAGAGAAAATACGAGGAAATAGTGCAATAAATGGCAAGCATCTGCGTTCCACTCTCCGGTTTTGGTTCGACTGTACTCAATTTAAAGAGGCCTGAACAACGAACTCAAACCAGGCACTTGAAGGCACTTGATATGCTGGCATTCCGATGAGATTTTGTGCCCAGTTCCTACGCCGGCAGCTCTATAAGTCGCTCTTTTGTCTAGGTTTATGTAACTGCTGAGCCCAATACATAGCAATGTTTATAATGCGATTTCATATTTATTGTTCTACTAATCTGTGTTGTACTACTCACTTCTTGTATAAGAGGGTCATGTTCTGTAACAACACAAGAGCTACCGCTTGGCTCATGCCCGGGTTACTAATTAACCAGCTGCATTTCAAGGGGGCGATAGTAAATAGTCGAGAACCAACTTGCAACTGGCCAAAGGACTGGTTTATGTTTCCTTGACAACCTGAAGAAAAGATTGGCATTTGAATGCCAGGACAAACGAAAAAAGGTTCAAAGTACCCTAGGTTGTCCTTTGTTTTACAATTATACAAAGCGTACTCCATGGCGGATTCGCTTCCACGGTGGCGGAAGAGAATCCGCCATGGTTAGCGCTTTATAAAATTAGTTTCAGATCTGCTAAAGCTTTTTAAAATATCTTGCAACTGTAAGACGCTTCCAGAAAATGTTGTGGCATGTATGTTTCGTAAACGCAAATATGATAATAATGATAACATAAGAAGGTGAATGTCATGGCGAAGGAGGGTGCTAGCATACAGAGGGACCTATGGTGGATCGAAAAGGCACGACTCTCAAGCCTTCAGGGTTCTGTTGTATATAGAATGAATATCGAGAGCTTGGTGGGGTCTAATGTATGCATGCAGTTATAAACCGTACTAAATATTCTTGATACGATCGTGACTCAGTCTGTGTGCAACTCATTTAGAATTCTCTTGTGGACCATTTCCTACGTAGAGTTATGATAGTTAAGTGTGCATTTACAAAACCCAAAGGCAAACTGTTGTGTATCAATCGTTAAACCCACCTACTGTAATGTATTGCCAATAATACGACTTGGGTCCGACGCCTTTTGACGTAAAAGCTGCAATCTGTATCCTGTATCTGAAACCAGTTTTTAGATCTTTAAGCGTCACCATGTTAGCAAAAGGGTTTCTGGTGTCCACATATCCAAGTGGAGCTTTAAGGAAATTGTCCTCCTGGTAGTATACTCTGTATCCCAAGAGTGGTCCGTTGATGTACTGCCTGGGAAGTGGATCCCACTGCACTTTCACGTCATTAAACTGCACATTTGACAACTGGATCCCCGACGGTGCCCTGCTGGGAACTGGAAACACAAACAACGCAATTCATTTCCCAACATAATATCAACAGACTATGAACCCTGTAGTCATGATGATTCTCGGATCTGATTGACTCATTCGAAATGGAAGTAGACAACTCGAAATGTCAGCTTTTTCAAATGCCTTAAAAGCACAGGCCAATTCACACAATCAACTCTGTCAGATGATAAAACAACATTTGCGTGTAAATTCGGCCCTGCTTAGGACTTTCATTTCGCTGTAAAACGGTCAAATTAAAATCAGTACTTACCCCCTTCTTTTGTCCAAACAGTGGTACATGAACTCTTGAAAGTTTCCTTTCTTTCGTTCACACCAAATACCGTTACTTGATACCTCGTGTATGGAGAAAGTTCAAGCACATCAACGAAGGTGGTATTTCCAGGAACAAATGGTGCGTTTGGGATGATGCCACTGGTGTTGCCGATTACAACCACGTAGCGTATTATCCGTTGCTTTATCACTGGTGTCACATTTTGCCAATGTACTTCCATGGTCGTCGTTGTGATATTTCTTATGGTTACGTTCCAGTCGGGAATCAACAAGCCTAAAAATGTGACACACGACTTCATCTTTAAAACAAGAACACTGTTTAGATCAAGCTTTTTATTCCGTCGCTGAGCCATAAGGAAAGGAGAGCAAGTTTTTTCCCTAACCTGCAATTTGGGCCTCCCCAGGGGAAAGAGTAAAACAAGGGAAAGAGGGCATGACACATTCACTTGTCAGACTAGTTTGTGCAAAAAAGTAAGATTCATACTTTTTCTAATCATCGAAAAAATGGTTGGTGTGTAGCTTTGTTGTGAGTAGCTATTTCTTGCCATGATAATCCAACATCTAGTCAGCATTTGTTAGCATTGTGAACAAGATAAAACTAGTTACACACACCAATATCGACAGAGCGGCGTGGTTTATTTCACTGAAGGCGTTTGTTAGCTCATTCAGTAAATGTATGAGGAATCTTTTTTCTTTTTTTTTTTTTTTCATCTCTCCCAACTTTGTATCTCCTTTTCCTTTTTGTTTAAAAACGCATGATCGTTATTTTCCCCTGTCCACCCCGTTTTGTTTCTTCCTTCCTCCCCTCCTCCCCTCCTTCCCTCCTTCCCTCCTTCCCTCCTCTCCACGTTGCTTCATTTACGAGCGTGGGGGTGGGGGAATCCTGACGTTTTAAAAGAAATTGAGAAATCCAACATGGCGTCTGCAATATATACCGTTGTTCACCAAAGATAACTCATTCGCTAAGTGATACGAAGACGATAGCCATTCTGCGCCTTTATGGGCTGGACCGAGTACAAACCTGATCGGTGTCCTCCTCCAATGCTACTTTCGGTGTACGATAATTAGGGTGAGGGGTAAAAGAGCGGTTGGGCGCATGTTATTCGTACGCATTCTGTTTTTCAGTGCAAGAGCGGAAAAAAGATCAACAAAGGACTTAAGCTTGCTTTCCACCAAGCTTACCTGAAGAATCATCTCGTGTCACGATCAAGTACTGCAGATTTAAGGAGCTGGTTCTGCCACTTAACGAGTAAGCAACAGAGATGTTGCCCGTTGATCCAAAATGGACTGGTAAAAGAGTTTCTTGGGACAATAGGGTATTTCCGTACTTTTCAAACGCTACTGTGCCATTGCCGTCTGTTATCTTCAAATATTCGCTGTGAAGACAAAAATGAAAGGAAATTTTACTTTTTACCTACAAAAGGGGCACGACTGTTTGAAATACATAATGAGCTTTAACGGCTTTAACGTTCCGTTCCATCCGACGTATTTTTCTCTGAAAATATCCACATCAATTCAATCAACTTAGTCCATGTTTAAAAATCATCAATTTTTAATTTTCACAAAATTTGCGTTAATTTGATGTATCCTTATTAATGTGAATGTAAATTTAATTCACGCTATTTTACAACATTGTTATTTTAAAGCACCTTTATTTCATTACTAAACCCTTATGACTTCATGACTTAACTTCAAGCCATATAAGGTTTGGTTTCCGTCAATCAAACGAGTGAGCAGCTCTTGGTGATTTGACGAAGGCTTTAAAAGAACTCTGGAATTGATAGGGTCCAGTTAGGCTTCAAAACCAAATTTTCGGCTGCAAAAAACTTAGAAACATCCGTGGACTTGTCTTAATATTGACGGAAGCCAAAACGCAGTTTGACGTTCAGAAATGTAAAATGCGAGTTTGCAGAATTAGGAAGACCGCAGTAAATAAAGCAAGATGCTTATCGAAACGGCATTCGCGTTAATTTAATGCATGTAAACCTAACGTTTGAAAAATTCGCGTTAATTTAGTGTAACGTAAATTCTCTTTGGGTTGTCAACGTGCATTGTTAATTTCCTATAATAAGATAACGTCGTTTCGTCAGTCTGTACTATAAGTAACGGATCCTCGTTTTTTTCCCGTTGATTTATGGGCCGCGCACTTCGCCCTTGGGCCACAAGTGAACGGGAAAAAACTCGGTGCGAAACTTACCGTACGGACCTCGAACTTGGTTACTAAGAGGTATTTATGGCCATGTCTAGACTCTGATTATATTGAAAGTAAATCACCATATCTGGTGTTTCGTAAAGATACCTACTTTGCCCTGGCGTGCATTTCTCGCATTTCTCTCAAATTATACCACCCGAAATAGACCCGAAAAGTTTGGGTCAGCCTCGGTGTAAAAACCTGACGAGGTTTTTTTTGTTTTATGAGGTATTGTTTTGCTGTACGCTATTGTTTATAGTGTTTTGTTGTCTTTGTTTTACGTCACTCGTGAGCTTCACAGGTTTTTACACCGAGGATGAGCCAAACGTTTCGTGTGCTATAATTTCCGCCGTTTGTATCTTGAAATCACAGTAAAAAGCAACCTTTTTTAGAATAAGTGGATTGCAGTTTTTCAAATGGCTATTCGCGCCCGAAATGTTGACGGGACTTTCCAGAAACGGGCCCCTAGTCCATGAATTCGGGAACGTGGGCCGAGCCAATGTTCAGCTATTTGTTCTCGCCTGTCACTGCACAACATAATCACAGATGGCCCAGTCGTTTTGTATGATCCACGTAACATTATGCTGATAATGATTACCAGAAACCATTTCAGCGATTTAAGACAATGCATGGAACTTTGAGTGCGGACCGTTGGCCCATTGGGTCGCCTGCCTTACGTTTCAAAATTGCGTTTTCAAATTGCCAGAGAGTTTAACCCTCCTAAGTGGCTTTAAACCGTCTCTAGTAACACAAAGACATTAAAATAATACAAGGCAAACATAAGGTTAGCCACTTAAATTTAACCTTTTTTCTACAAGTAGCATTTAGAGCAATTTTAGAAGCATCCTCATATATTGTCACCTGGATTACATACAACGTTGGGGCCACCTGTGGGTAAACTAACTCTTTAATATTTCAGAAACAGGAATTTTGACAGCGTTTTAACACCTCTGGGAGGGTGAAATACGCAATGTCTGAGCCAGTTCGCTTCTTCCTTATGGCTGATTCCCAGTGTCTTTTGACCCCAGCCATACTTACGATTCTGCTCTCTGGGGACACTCAGTTCGTCTGCTCCATTTATTGCGTTTGTCTTTGTGACAAGAGGTTCGCCTATAGTCAAGAAGAAATTTATAGCTCTTTTGTAGTCATCTGCCGTGGTAAGTTGTAATGCATCAATTTTTCCAGAAGGGCTAAAGACGGTTTTCGACGCCATCTTGACGTAGGCAAACGTGTCGGAAATAGAAGCTAGTTTTTGTATGGGATTCCGATGTGAAATAACTTAAGAAAACCTCTAATACAGAAAAGGCTCTGAATAGTAAACTTCAATAATGGCGTCTAAAACCGTCATAACGGCTATTATCGGGGAGAAGGAGTCTACACTGCCGACGTCTGTGTAAGCTGCACACACGATCAAAAAGGCACCGAAAAACTGTAATAGCGATTTAGTGGAATAATTGTGAACGAAATGGCTTGTTCACCACACAGCTCATCATCTCACCGGTCATCTCGTCTTTAGTGATTTTTTTTTGTCAATGCAATGATCGAATGTACTCACCACCAGTCGTACAAGAGGTAGAGCTTTTGCAGAAACAAGACAGCGACGGCCTGTGTTGGACTGGCGCCATTTATTACTAAGGTGCACTTCATTAATCCCCATTGCCTTGTGACTCTCTCAATATGTAGCTGTCCAAAGGAACTATTCGTGAGTCCTCCACAACCTTAAAGAAAAAAATTACTACTAAGTCAAAGGTTCCTGTGAGCCAGCTCATGGTTTAGGGACATTTTATCGCTCCGGTGATAATTTTAAAGAATTGGTTCATATTTAACGTGCGTATATCGAGTTATGGATGCACGCGGGAAGTTTGGAGAGCACGAGAGAAGCTTCTCGAGTAAATTTGTTGAAGCTCTTGGTCGGATGAATTTGGAAACGCCTCTTGTCTGCTTCGTTTTCTTTGCCCTTGCCTGACGGCTTGCTGGCTTGTTTCTTGTGTTGTACCTATTCAGTAGGGAGTTTAAGAAACGAGGACGGCGACGGCAACGAGAACGCCACAAAACAATGGGCTTAATGAGCAAAACACATCGCTTTGCACGTGCTTTTTACATTTTGGTACATTTCTTTACCGTTTAGGTTTTCTCGAGAACGTGAGTGTCTGACGCCAAAATCGTCTTTCTTTTTCCTTACTTTGAGGTCGTTCATAGTAACTCAGCTCCTGGAGAGCTCGCCAGTATTTTCCAAGTTAAACAAGTTGGAATGATTACGAAAGAGTTACAAAAACGAGACGTTATAATTATTTTTAAATGACGCTCTACTAGCCGTTGCCGTCCTACTGAGTTCCTTAAACTCCCTTATAGAGAGTTTGCACGTGACGCCACGGTCTGTTTTTTCCGCCATGTCGGAGGTACAAAACGAAAAAATGATTTTCCTTCGGGAAATAAATTTTATTGTTGTGTGAATAATTATAATTAGTATTTGTTGTTTTGTACCTCCAACATGGCCGTCGTGCAAACTCTCTATTATTGGGAAGACTCTCGGAACGTAATCGACGGCACTTGACCGCCAGAAACTTTGCAGCTAAAAGTGCAACTGCAAACGTCATCTTATATACGCACGGCCGTACGTGTATAGAGATATATACCATAGTGGCTAAATAGGAATTAGATAGGGCAAGCACGCGAGCTAAGTTGTAATAAAAATTATACTTTTGGCGATATTTTCAGTCTCCTGTCTTGACTTCGATCATGCGCTTCTAGGCTGCTTTGGTAAATAAAATGCCGCTTACTTCCATTTCAGCTTCAATAAACATTAGACTGAAATGATATATTTTAAACATACGAAACGTTAAGTATTTAAGAAAATTGCATTCAAGTGTTTAGAACTGCTGTTTGCGTTTTTTTATGTACGTATACAAATTAATAAATAATGAAGCGAGAGAGTGTCATAAGTCCGCATCTGGCAGCTCGTGGCATGACTACGTCATCCCTGAGCTAAAAATACTACTCCCGCTAAACGTTTCAAGTATCATTTGCCTTGTTTTGATTTCCGGGTCAGGGTTGATAGAAATGAAGAAGTTAGTGCACAGAAATGACCTTTGTACGAAAAACACGTTATTCTTAAAGCAAACAGTACGTTGTTTTTCTTTTTTTTTTCTTTTTATGCCTCTTTGATCGTCATCAGAACATGTCTCTGGCTCATGTTGTCAAAAGTATCATTCTTAATAACTTCAAATTACTCCAAAATGGTCCCGAGACTGGTAGAATCTTTTCGCAACCTCCACTAATTTCATTCAAACGCGACAAAAACGTCGGCAACTTTTTAGTTCATTCTTAACACTAGCAAAATATCGGGACCTAAGCGATCTGTTAAGATCACTGATCGTTTCACATGTACCTCCGCAAATGTCATTTATTGCCTAACCTGTACGTTATGCAATAAATTATACATTGGCGAGACAGGAAAACGACTAGGCGACCGATTCCGCGAACACCTTCGCGATGTTGAGAAGAATAAGAAGGATGCATCTAAGCCAGTCGCTCGTCATTTTAATCTCCCTAACAACTCCAAACAACACATGGCTATCTGCGGCCTTTCCCTACATCAAGGTACGACGGAAAGCCGCAATAATCTGGAACAAAAATTCATCTTCCAAATCATTTAACTAATGTATTCCTATTTTTCACGTTGCCATGTTACCACCAATAGCGTAGCTCCTACTCCACTATAAAAACTACACACAACCCATAATTCCTCGATTCGCTCTGACGAAGGGTTAACGCTCGAAACGTCAGCTTTTAGAATCCCTGTACGGTGGTCAATTTACATTTATCAACTCTGTTGATAATACCAAATTTTTGTGTACTACTTCCCCACCGACGCAGTACCACAGTTTCTTTAGAAACTACCCCCTTTATGTCTCTGGCTAAGACCATTATTGGTGAAAGTTCTCGACTCCTGTATTGCTGTTGTCATCAAATCATCATCGTTATCGTTATCGTTATCAATATTATCGTCGTTATCAATCATCTTAATTTCAACTTTTGAGGCACCCAACGTCTCGCAAAGGATGAGAGCCAGCTAACAATTACTCAACTGTTACAATATAACATATTCTGTCACCTAGGTATTCTTAACCTCTACGAAAGAACTGACAACCATTTATAAAGAGAAGCCAGCTGCCAATTCAAAAACAGCAACACAATTACCTGTTTGAAACCCATACCAGCTCGATTTTGTCCCCGAGCCGGTTGAACTAAAACCGGCCACTGATACTTTGTACCATGCCACAGCCTGTAATCCTGGCAACACCAAGTTATTGACATCAGGGCTTGTAACAGTTACTGCTCCATATTCGACCGCTAGCCTCGGGTAGTTGCACTGACTTCGTAGTTCAGGAGGCCTGCAGTAGTACACAATGTATCCAAGTAGCCGGCCTTTGAAGCTGTTCTGAGGAATTGGGTTCCATTGCACTTTCACATTATCAAACTGCAGTGTTGTCAAACGCACATTTTGCGGTGCAGTATGAGGAACTGAGAGAAAATAAAATTGGTGATTTCATGAATTACGGTAAATATTAGTTCAAAAGAAGAAGGAATAATATGAATTGAGCAGTTAACGAGCGACCTAAAATATTGCCACTCTCATAATTATTATCGTCATCAATATCATCATTACCATCATCATCATCAACATCATCAACATCATCATCATCATCATCATCATCATCATTATCATCGTAATCGTTCTCATCGTCATCGTTACCATCATCATAATCATCATAAATTACGCAACATTGAATTACGACGTTACGAATTACGAACACTTCCCTTCACTGTGATCTGCCCGGGGTCATGTCATCAGAGCTTAACATGCCTAATTTCGAATTGTATACGATTAGAGCCATTAAATCATTTGAATTGGATAAGGAATTGGTGAGATGAAGATGAGTTGAAGAGGTAGTACTCTTCCTCAGAGCCAGTGACCTACGCACAAAACGTTATCCGTTGGTGATATCTAAAAATCATCGAGATTATTAGCCCAAAGTGAAATCCATATCTACGGCCTAACCCACAGACCGAAAAAAGGCAAGTAGACTTTAGAAATGACCATAAACACAATACGCACCATCATCTTCAGTCTTAACTCTCACTTGGTGACTCTTGTAAGGTTGTCCATCACTGTTGATACCAACGACGCTCGCTCTGTATTCCGTGTAAGGTGACAATCCACCAATAACGGCATGGGATTCATTTCTGGACGAGAGTACTGTTTTTATGATAGTTCCACTACTGTTTCTCAGAACACAGAGGTAATGAGGAACCTGCTGGTTTATTATTTCTTTCAGGCTTGGCCAGTGGCATGTTATTTCCCTGCGAGAGCTTTCAAATGAAATGTTCCAGGTTTCGACAAGTGGAGCTAAAAGTAACAGAAAGTGTTCGATAGATCAGCATCCTTGACAAGGATATGGATACAAACATAATCACGCTTCATTGTCTGTGGGCCTTGAACGAGTCATCCTCCCATTGATTATGCTCGCCAGATTAGGGAAAAGGGCCCTGATTTCTAACTTGTCATTTGATGTATAAAAAAGTTGAACGCAAGGCTGTGTAACGCAAGTCACGCTATTTCCGTTGTATCACTTAATTGATTACTAACCTACTAACAAAAAGATTTTACGCGTAATCGGAGCCTTCACTTGGCCACGCCACAGAGACTTGTTTTAGGAGTATGATTATCGTCTATTCTCAGTGAAGTAATTATCCAGATCTTTCTTACCAAATCGAGCTAGGAGGTGGACAGTGTAAGTAATTATTTTCGTTTCGTTTTCTCGTTTTCCTTAGTCTTTTCTGTGTAGCTGATTGTATATTCGATTATTGTGATTGTAGTTTTCCCACCGCGTGTCATGAGAGCAAATATTGTCAGCGAGATTGTTCAATAAACCGCAGTAAATGTAAGAATTGTGGCACTTGGTTAAAGCGGCGTATCCTGACCCTAACCACTTACAGAGTTGGGAGCGCGACAGGCTGAACATCATTCAGCACCCCTTTAACATCACGCAAACATCAAACCAGCATTGATGCCGTTTGAAAAAAAAACATTCTTTAAGCAAATTAAAAAATAGGCGGTCAAGGACTGCATATGGCTACTGCTTAATTGAAAGCTTTTTTCTCAGCTACGTGAACGGGATGTAAAACGTCGGCTCAGGTGCAAGGAAGCAGTGGGTGAAACCTTATATTTACTGATCATTTTAGGGGCCGATTCATTACAAGGCGAGTTTCAGCCCGGGCTAAAATTTCGGCCTGGCTAGCCGGGCTGAAACTCCAGCCCGGTTGTCAGAAGCATGTGTGAACTTTCAATTTTTGGTTTGTTTGTTCTTTCACCGAAGTGGCGAAGCTAAATTCTAATGTTTCGAATGTGATGAAAATAGATAATTGACAAAATTTGCTAGATATTTCGTAAGAAACAAAGATGCAAGAAACACCTCCAAAACTGAAAAATCAAACATTAAAATCACTATTTTCACTGCTCGTGCTTTTGTCAAATGTTGAATATGCTTTCACAAATAAGTGTTATACTGATCGTTTCAGCCAAAGGATGTAGACTGTCTGAACAAGATCGGTGTTTTGGCTTCGAAGGCCATTTATTTTGCAATCGAGCATTAACCTTGAACAGAACCCGACCGAAGCGTCTTCAAAAACATTTCATTAAGAGCTCTAAAATCGATCATATGTTGCTCCTAAATCAAATGCGTTGCTTGCCTGAATACGGTTTTTTTTTTTGGCTAGAAAGCCTTCCGTTTCCTTTTTCGCTCTGGCTATATGGCCGGTAACCGGCCATGTTGTTAAAAACACTAAATGGCCGGCAGTCCGAGATTTTTCTAAAAATTGTCGAATCAAAGAATCCTGGCTAATCCAAACCATCGTACGTCGATAAGGAAATCCTGAAATGTTGTTTAAATCTCAAGTCCAGCGCTTGCTTTATGCTGGGCTTATTGGACGAACCGTATTTCGCGACCCTATGACTGCCGGACAAGATGTTAAAAACACTAAATGACCGGCAGTCCGATAAAAATTGCAAGATCGAAGAATTCCAGTCAATCATGTTAAACTGTCAAAGATTAGCCATCTGTGCAACCGGTTTTGTAGGATTTATCCATCATTTCTACAATTTTTATCGGACTGCCGGTCATTTAGTGTCACAAATTACGGTCCCTACGATAAGCTCAGCAAAAAGCAAGCGCTGGACTTAAGATGCGCTGGACTTGAGATCTAAAAATCATGTCAGGATCGCCTGACTTTTCCTAATCGACATACGATGGTTTGGATTAGCCAGGATTCTTTGATTCGACAATTTTTAGAAAAATCTCGCATTGCCGGCCATTTAGTTTCTTTTAACATCTTGGCCGGCAGTCGACCTGAAAAAAATTTCAAGTGTCACAAATTACGGTTCCTACGATAAGCCCAGCAAAAAGCAAGCGCTGGACTTGAGATCTAAAAATCATTTCAGGATCGCTTGACTTTTCCTAATCGACATACGATGGTTTGGTTTAGCCAGGATTCTTTGATTCGACAATTTTTAGAAAAATCTGGGACTGCCGGCCATTCAGTGTTTTTTTAAAACACCTTCGCCGGTTACCGACCATATTCATTCCGTGTTGCATTCTTCCTTCAGGGGCACCCAACGAGAATATAGTTCAAAACCACTTAAACATAGCATTGTTAAACTTATTTTAGTCTTTAAACAGTAGATATAGCCATATTTTTATCCCCTAAAAATTTTTCATCTGTTCGGATTTCCTAGCTGAAAGTCTAGTGATCCGAAAATTATAGGGATCAAAACTCACCTTTTCGAAAATTTCAGCCAGAAAAAAGGTTCCCGAAAATTCTAGGTGACGTTTTAACGGTTAAAATCCGTTAAAAATGGGCAATTATAGTAGTTTTTAGATGTTCGAAAATCTTAGGAGAGGCAGGCAAGCAAGAAATTTTACAACAAATGTTCCGAAAATTCTAGATGTCAAATCGTCTTCCGAACAGATATTTTCCGAAAATTGTCGTTGGGTGCCCCTGTTCCTTCGTGTGACGAGAATCCGCGCAGTGATGATAGTCGCTTTTGTCGGAAATCTCCAAGTCCATTTTCACTGCCCTGAAGATTGCTAAGTTCAATTCTCACAGCTTGTGTTCTTTATCTTATTAACTTTCCGTTTTCCAACTCAAAAGAAGGTCTATTTTGTTTAGAGGTGATTTCCAGTCCGTACTGCACAGTCTCAGCATCTTAATGTTTGTGAGTCTCACTCGTTGGAATTCGAATCGATGTTATTCGTTACGAACCACTTACCTTAAAGTTGAGACATTTTAAATCCTTTTCCCAACTGTTTCTTTGACGTTTACAGGAACGAAGTTGTTTTCTCTGGTGATATCAGAAAGAACGAAGCATACAGCTTTCCATCCACAATGGCGGTTGACATGAAACTCATTCATGTAAGTGATTGCGAAACATTACATTTTGTGACGTCTTACATGAATCAAAACAAAAAACGTAAACAAACTCATAAGAGTGCGCAGTACGGACTGGAAATCATCTATAAGGATCGAGCGAAAAACCATTTGCGTTACATCGTCATTTCTACCGACGGACGCCATGAAAATTCAGCACGTAAACAACATCTGCAGAGCAAAAATCTACGCCTTTGTACTGAAACTTGCAAACGCTGGGCCAGCAAGACTATTGAGACAAAAGCAATACTTACAAGGGGAGGGACACGAACTTGAGGCATAAGAAGAGTCATACAACAAAAACCCGAAGGAAAGTGTTTTAAGCGATACTGTATAGGTAGGTAATAGGTAAGTGGGTAGCCCTTTTTACAATTGTAAGCTCGGTGGCCTGGCTTTTTAGTGGAGGCAAAGACAATGAATACACTCGAATTTAATCCACCGGATAAGGCCCTGGCAAACGAGGACACATCGTTGTGGACACATTGTTGCTCATGATGTTTCCATGATGCGCAAGGCTGGGAAACATTTGTTGCGGACACAAAGTGTTTCTGAGCAAAATCAGAAACATTTTTTGTGTCCCGGACACAAAATTTGTGTCCGCAACAAATGTTGCGCGCGCGGGCAAACGGGGAAACATTTGTGTCGGCGACAATGTGTCCGCAACAATCTGTTCTCGTTTGTCAAGGCCTATAGAGTGTTTCTGACCAGAGGTTACACTTCTTAACATAATAATTTGTAATGCATTAAAATAATGTGTGCATTTAATTCTACGTGTCCCTAAAACGACGTATATATAAACTGAAGACGCTTTACCGATGATTTATTCGTCTTCCCAGGACGGTCTTGGATGAATTTAATTCACGAGACGAATTTAATTCGTTTTAGACGCCGCGCTATCGTCGATTTTAATTGCTTTTGGGACCTTAAACTCGCCTGGATTAAATTCGACGATAGCACGATGTATAATATAGGCTTTACATGGTTACTGACGAACTGAAGAGTTCCTAAAGCCACTGAAATCTACTTACCAAGAGTTTCTTCTGATTTTCCTCTGTTTTTTTTTTTTTTTTTTCTGAAAGATGCATCTCAGTGGATTGCACTTCAAACCCATTAACTAAACGTAGTCCAAACTTCAACCGGCTAGGGCTTACAATACGTTTATCTCACCTGATTGGATGTCTTGTTTCATAGTCAGGTAGAGCAACTTAAGGCGACTGGGAATTGTGTAGCGCTTGACTATCACCCTTATTGTGCCTTTTAGCCCAAAGTCTACTTCGAAGAACGCTCCCCGCAGGTTGGAAGTTTCTAGTCCATGTAAAAGACTTCGATCATTCCCATCGTAGATTCGAAACAACCAACTGTAATTTAAGAACATGACGTTAGCAAACAAAGGTACATTTCTTGCGATCTGCAATCGACATATATCCCATAATATGCCGTATTCTGAGCTATATTTCCTAGAAACAATGCTCGAGCGTCTGTTTATAGCAGCAATCGCGGCGGGGCCATGATGCAGCGATGGGCGAAGACAGAAGCGTCAGTAGAGAAACATTTATGGATGTAGCTGCCCTGTCTTTACTACCAAGACAGTAAATATTTAAAGGATATACAAAAAGAGGAACAGGATGGGCTTAAATTGGGAAAATATTCAAGATATATGCGGAAGATGCGAAGGCAAAATTCTGCAAGTGGTAACAATAGTCCTAGATACTGTAGCGAACGAAACTGCTACCATTTCGATTGCGGCGATATCTTGTTCAGTGAAAATCTTGTATTTCACTGATCAACTCACGCAACAGTACTGCCCACAGCCCGTAATTCTCATAATCTCCTAAGACCAAAATGTGTGATAAAACTTTGCGTTGCGATCGTTCGCGATTATATGGAAACAACACTCTCTGCGATCGTTTGCGCCAAAATACTGCGATCCGCGATCTGCGGTCATCTGCGATCGTTTGCGATCAAATGGAAACCAGGCTTAAATTAACGTCCCGTCCTTAAGTGTGCCTTTTTTATCGTTTTGTGTTACAAATCAATCGAATATTTTAAATCCAGTTAGAACTAAATCTTGTTTTCGGGTTACTGTTTGTCCGCCTTGACCTGCCTTACCAGACTTTTCTGATAACCTTAAAACCAGACCCACCAGTCTTTTACAGGTCAGGGTCGATCAGGCCCTTAAAGGCCATAATTAAAGATCACTGGAAAGAGTGAGCAGCAAAGAAAATTAAATAGAAATGTTTGGATAAAATCATCGTCGTCTTTAAAGAAAAACGACTTTCATGCAGAATTCGGAACGTCATTCGAAACCCTAGGCAGCTATAACTTTACAGACTGATTTAAAAAGTGATTAAAAGAGGTCGAACTTTGTTAGTTTTGTTGCTTACGCGAGCCGCCGTAAACGAGTCAGCGGTTAACACTAAAACCCGCGAAAACAATAGCCAATCAGCGGTTTTTCCGTCCTGCCTCGCCAAATGCCATGAGCGGGCAACATTGCGAAAACTATGGCGTCCAACGGGAAACAGTTCACTGTTACTCGCGAGATATTGACCGCTGTTGCACGTGATCAGAGCATGCAGTTGAAGGTGGCCTGATGTCGCTGGAATCTCAGCGCGTTTTTTTAAATTTGCGTTTGTTTTTGTTTTCCACCGGTTTGATCCATGAGTTAGTCGAATCTGCTTTACTTTTGGTCATTTCTAACAGTAACACCACAGCTGGAACAACAGTTAAAGTGAAGATAAGAAAATCATTCATTCAATTGTGGGTAAACAATAAAAGAAGAGTCGGCTATTTTTAATTTAACACGCTAAGGACTCGCACTGGGAGGGTTTGACTTAATTTTCTTACAGTGAATAAATGTCCTGCAGCCAGAAAAGAGCAACTGCCTGACTTCCACCCAAGCTGTCAAGTTTCCATTTGCATAATGTCCCACCTGGAGGACCAACTTGGAACTGTAGTAACTGGCCAAACGACTGATTCATGGATCCTCCTTCACAACCTTAAGTGAAATAATACAAAGCATCGAAACTAAAGTAGTCTTCATTTGTGCTCGTTAACATGGACCCCAGTGATCCAAAGGTGAAAATGAAAGTGTAAAGTGCGGTAAACTAAGACGATCAGATTTTTCTGTAAAAAAGTAAGGTATTGTTCATTTGTTATGGGGTAGCAGGGGAGGGGTAGCGAGGGAGGGGGGCGGGGGCTGGTGGGATTTGGAGGAGTGTGATTTGCAAATTGTGACCCTCCCCCCCCCCAGCTTACCAGTTTTAGTCCCATAACGCCCCTCAAAAGTTTTTTTTTGGGGGGGGTGGGGGCTGATCCCTCCCGTCCAAAATAAGTTATATCAACTATTTTTCCACTTTTTTATCTCAGAATTTCGCTCCATTCCCCCATCCGTTTTTCTTTGATTTTTTTTGTGCAGCACTTCTCAGATTAAAGCCGTTTTCTTTGGCTGGATGTACGGTTGGATGGTTGGACGGATGGATGGATGGACGGATGGACGGATGGATGGATGGTTGGATGGTTGGACGGATGGTTGGACGGATGGTTGGATGGATGGATGGGTGGGTGGGTGGGTGGATGGATGGATGGATGGATGGATGGATGGTTGGAGGGATGGATGGATGGATGGAGGGAGGGATGGAGGGAGGGACGGCCGGAGGGAAGGAAGGACGAATGCATGGATGAATGAATGGTTGGATTGACGGGTGGGTTGGCTGTTAAATGAATCATTACTTTTGATACATGGTTACTCTACAAAAGTCCACTCCCTGTGCTGTATGACTCCAGTAGATACTTCAATTTGAACTAATTACCTGTCGAAATATCCTCAAAGGATGACGGCCCCTCTCCTTTTGACGTAAAAGCTGACACCCGTACCCTGTAAATTTCCGGTGCACTTAAATTCCTTAATATTGCCAGATAAACGTCAGCTTTGCTGATATTCAAAGTTTTGTACGATGAGACACGACCGGTATACGAAAAAAGACCTCCGTGGTTAATTCCATAATATACTATATATCCCAGTATTCTTCCATTGGTATATTGCTTCGGAACAGGATCCCATTCCACTTTGATCCCATTGGGCTGTATGTTTGAGACCTCCAGATTTCGTGGTGAATAATACGGAACTAAAAAGGAAAAAGGTGCGTCGAAGAAAGTTATTTTTAATGAGAAGATATTCATGGACACCGTCCATTCTCTAATGGCTCTATTGGTCCGTATCAGACAAGACAAGCCAAATGTAGAAACATAAGCTAAGATAAGCTAAGCTGGGACAAGACAATAAGCAAGAAAGACCTCAACAGGTCACTATATATATCAGTACCCTCGCTCCCTCAATTTTGAGCTGGATTTTACTTGAAAATGCCCCTTGATAAAACTGAGGTCAAACGGCACGAGTGGGCGTCATTATTCCTTTGTATTGACATGAAAGGAATACCTCAAATGACAAAGTACAGTTTAAGTGGCAATTTAATTAAGCGGTACAGTTAATTAGGCGGTCGCCCACTATTAGGAGGTCGCGGTCATCCTTTACAAGGTCGACCCAACGAGCTGTTTCTATTGTCTTGACCTGTATTAAGCGGTCACTTTGTAAACGAAAATCACTAAAATGTCAGTGATACTAAATAGAATCCTTTAAATCGGCGGAAATTGCTGTTTGTACTTTGTCAGGTCTTAAGTAGTGATGAATGTGAAATAAAATGGCTTCCTCCTTGTTTTCGTGTATTCTGAGCAACCTGTATTAGGCGTCCACCCTGTATCAAGCTGCCATGCACCGAGGGTGACCGCTTAATACAGGATTGACAGCATATAGCAGCATACCTGTCTCGTCTGTCCAGGCCGTGATGTTAGAACTATTGTAAGGATTTCCATCACTGCTAATCCCAATAACACGAACATGGTATTCCGTGTAGGGTGTTAGTCCAGGAATGTTTGCATAACTTGCATTACCGGTTGCAAACACCACGTTTACAACCGTACCACTGGTGTTACGGACAAGGACAAAGTAACCCACCATATGTTGTTTAATAGCTGCTGTCAGGTTTGTCCAGTTGAACATCAGACTTTTCCCCTCAGCTCGTCTAAGTGATACCGTCCAGGAAGGCTCCAGGAAAGCTGTAATGCATATTAATAACATAATTTGGCTGTGAGTTAAGCCTTTTTCACTGAATTCGAGTTAGCACAGACGAAGGAAGAAAATACTTCTAGATAAATTCAGACGTGGCGCTAGTTCCCAAAAGGGTCGGTCAGTGCATAACATAGATCCGAAACACGCGGCAGTCAGGCCCAGTCAGGGTGAAGCCACGTGTGTAAAGATCTAACTACTTAAAATATGTCTGCATCAGACACTTTCCATATATTTGTGACTTTATAATCATGGTTATCATGACAGTGTCACCGTCATCATCGCCATCTAAATTTTCATCAATAACATTATCAGCTCATGTTCCCCACTATCATCATCATCATCATTATTATTATTATTATTATTATTATTATTATCGTTATTATTATCATCATTATTATCATTATTATTGCTATAGCTCGCTATTGCTATCGTTATCGTTATCGTTGCAACTGTTTGCCTTATTTGGATGATTCCTTGAACATGTTATTTGGCCACAAACCTGACTTAATTTTTCGCCTGATAATCCCGTATTGGAGCTTGAGCTTAGAGTATTCATCTGCTGTAAACTGGATAGTGATATTTCCCGTTTTCCCAAAGTCGACTTCAATTATCTTCTTCCACGATGAAAAGTTCCGATATTGATAAGAAAACGCTACTAAGCCATTTCCATCGATTATTTTTATGTAGTCCCTGCAAAGGTTTTCACAGTACAGCTCGTGCTAGTTAATGTAATTATAATTATAAATGTTATTTATGCGTACAGTGTCAGTATACTAAAACACTTCTTACGACCGAGCTCACTCAGTCTGGTTGGCAATAGGCGATTTCCGAGTTCATGTCTGCCTCCTCTTCAAAGCGAGTCTAAGTGCGAAGTTTTTGTGATGGTAATTAGTTCTACTTTATATAAGAATGAAAACTAATTTTCATAACAAAAACTTCGCACTTAGACTCGCTTTGAAGAGGAGGCAGACATGAACTCGGAAATGGCCTGTTATATTGGCATTGTTTTCCGCTGGGGCATACAAATTGCAGAAAACAAATATTTCGTCAATTTTTATAAAATTAACGACACATTTGAATTTACAATACATGTTTCGGTCGTGCAACGACCATCTTCAGTTGAAAGTAGAATATTACATTTGAAGTTACATTTGAATTTATAATTATAAATTCAAATGTAACTTCAAATCTAATTTTACTTTCAACTGAAGATGGTCGTTGCACGACCGAAACATGTACTGTAAATTCAAATGTGTCGTTATTTTTATAAAAATTGTCGTCAGACCGTTTCTTTCCAAATATTTCGCCCCAGAAACGGAATTATCACGGTATTAATAAATTTCCCATTTGGCTAACTTTGTTAGTGGCGTGTAGTTTTCAACGGAAAGAATATTCACGGCAATTTACGCGCGCTGAGGTTTGCAGTGTTCCTCCTGGAACAAGTAAATCCTACCTTGCGATATTCGGAAGAAGTCAAACCCTATGGTGTACAATAAATGTGTTTTAAAACCAACTTTTCTTGCAGTTGAATTGCTCGGTGTTATGGACATTACCTACACTTGAAGTCGGATGTCAAAACAAACCTGGAACAAAGATACGATGCTCACTAAAATCTTAATTCTTCAATCCTCAATGCAAACATACGATTCCCACATATTCACATTCGTTTATTCATCACTCACGGGTTTGTTACGAACCCAGAAAATGACCAGCTTCCACTTTGGCTTGTTAGCTAAGTTGGTAAAGCTCTGCACGGGTATCGCAAAGCTCATGGGTTTTACTCAAGGTTTCTTTTCACTCAAGCATAAGTCAGGGTTGATACCCACGATATGATCACTTACGTCTTCACGAATTTCTCTACTGATGAATAGGTTAGAAACTCATAGCACTTACGTGTTCGACAGCGCGCTCAGTTCAAGATCCTGTACCGAGATAACAGCCACTGTACGACTCACACCAGTGTTGCCAAGTACCCAAGTGCATAACTGGTAAACTTGTCTGTAACCCATCACAAGCCGGCCAATAGACTGGTTAAGAAATCCTCCACAGCCTTAAGAATACAATTAAATGGAGAGGAAAACCAAGGGTTTCATATTGTTAATAATAATAATAATAATAATAATAATAATAATAGTCGGGAGTTAGAGAAAGTGTTTCAAGCAGGGGATAAATATGGCTTCAAATATCTTCCTAATATATCTATTTTGTAGTGTTAAATAGAGGATATCACATGGCTGCGCGGGAATATGAATTTTATCTTCGAGTGCTGAAGGAATCTCCCACGAGTGAGCGAAGCGAACGAGTGAGAGATACTTTCAGCACGAGAAGACAAAATTTGTATCCCCAAGCGGCCATGTAATGTTCTGTTTCCGAGTGAGAGATACTTTCAGCACGAGAACACAAAATTCGTATCCCCAAGCGGCCATGTAATGTTCTGTTTATTTTATAGATACTAATGAAATTCCCACATAAAACTACTTTTTTTTTCATTCATTTTTGAAACAGCAAAATAGTGCAATTAAAGTGGTCACCTATCGCAAAATCCCTGTCTTTTTCCTCGGTAAAACACGAAATTGTACAGAAACCGCCAGTTAAAGCAGTAAAGTGAACAACCGAAGGCAAAAATATGTCGCCTGGATCAGCATTGAAAATATTGTTTCAACCGGTCCCCGGTCAAACACGAACACAGACACCTACACGAGAAGCGGCAAGCGACAAAGTAAAATGGAACACAAGAACGATGCCGATAGCTAACGTTTATAATTAACAAGGCTCAAAACTTCAGATTTTTATACAGGGGCTCTGCGTGCGAAGGCTCGTACGCCGAGCACCACAAGTAAGAATATACAGTAACCAGCTGCCTATGCCAGAACGTTTGACTGTGGCTATGACGTTTACTCGTACGTCCACCCTTCCACGTAAGCTAAAGGTGAAATGTCACGCTCGTGATGTGCACAACCCGTGTTTTTCGGCGGGAATACGAAATAACAAACTGAGCACAATAAGGGAGGAAAATTTATGATCGTTTATCGGTAGCGTTGTTGTGTTTTTGAAAGCTTTACAAACTTTGTTGGGGGAAGAAAGTAAAAGTCGAGGAAATGAAGAATGTCTCAAAATCTGACAGACAATTGACATGCTTCATTCAAATAAATTTGAGAACTTCGTCCATGGACTGCAGACAACAAAGACCGGTAAGCGGCGTCATTATTTCGCCTTTTAGCTTGATTACTTCTAGGGGTTTTGTTTAAACCCGTAAGAATTGGCGTTTGGATGTTAAGAACAGCGCAATAGATTGGCTGGCTTTGCTATTTACTTCACGCGATGCACGACGCAGTTTACACAAGAAACTGCTGTGCATATTTTTTGCCGACTTCGCAAAAGGGTTCGATATAATCGATCACAACATTCTCCTTCAAGAACTACGTTCCTTGAATGTTGATCAAACTCTGTATGTCTGGATAACAGCCTTTATGACCAACCGAACCCCAGCGGCGCCACACCCATGGTGGTGTCCCTCTGGGAACTAAATTTGGAATTACGCTTTTTGCTATAATGATTAATAGACTACTTGGTGATTGGCACTCAAGATTGAAGTATGTTGACGACACGGCCGTTGTTGAAGTAATACCACGTACCTCGACTAGCCTGTTGGATTTTACTGTTAGAGATATACATAATTACTGTAAGGAGATGGACGTGAACTTTATGGGAAATCCGAATACTATAACGAGACCCCTGTATATAGGAAGCCAAATTGTGGAAAGAATGTCATCATACAAACTGTTTGGAGTAATCATTAATGAGAACTTGAATGGAACTGCCATGTTGACTATATTACCGCTAAAGCATAAAAGAAACTTTACGCTCTGATTAGATTATTAAAGAGAGCTGGCATACAAGAACAAGACAGGTTGAAAGTCTTCAGAAGTAGTGTTATACCGATTTTAGAATATGCCGTACAGGTGTGGCAAGACATTCCTTTATATCTGTCAGATAGAAAAGAGTCCGTGCAAAAAAGGGCGCTTAAAATCATATATCCTGACACTTCATACAGTCAAGCACTGTCGCTAGCCACAGAAACTACACTTTTCAATAGACGCGAGCTTCTATGTCATAAATGTATGGCTGAGATAACGGACACCCGTGACCACCCATTATCATGCTTAGTGCTGTACAAAGAACTAATCTGTATAATCTTAGACCTACTTCTTCTCGAGCATTCAGTAATTTCATGAGAACTAAGAGATCAGAGAACTTTTTTACTTTTAAATATTCGTCATCTAGGTACCCGTCCGTTAATTAGTATAATTAATGGATGGCTTTAACATAGCACTATTGTCAGTTTTAACCGCTTGTTAATTCAGTTATCTGCAAGTTATCTGAGTGGAATAAACTATTTATCTATTTGTCTATCTATCTATCTATCTATCTATCTATCTATCTATCTATCTATCTATCTATCTATCTATCTATCTATCTGTCTATCTGTCTATCTGTCTATCTGTCTATCTATCTATCTATCTATCTATCTGTCTGTCTATCTATTTATCTATCTATCTATCTATTGATTTATTGATTTATTTTATAGTGTACTGGTATGCGAGCAAATTGGGTACCAACGACAATTCACCTTAGGTTTTCAGCGTCGATCAATGAGTGAACTCAGGTTTTCGTAACTGAAACGTGGCCTAAAAGATTCACAATGGGAAAATAATAGCTCCTCACGTTTTCGGAAGGGCCATATTTGCTGTTTTTGGCAGTAAAAAACTTTAACAAGCATTTTAGCTGGAAAGCAAATAGTTCGTTAGAAAGTACGTGGAACTTCACTTTATCTAGCAATTTCTCAATGGAAGATTTTGTTCCCTAACATTTGCGGGCAATTAAAATTTCAGCCAAGAAATCCAAACAGGTCAAATTCGTCTAGCTAATAAAAAAAACATCACTTCAAACAGGCTTCAACCATCACAAAGGTACTTGAAAATGCCTTTTCTACAGCGTTTGGTTGACGGATTTGGCTCGTTGGGTGCTCCTGAACCCTGTGTAGTTTGGTGAAGTTGTGATGGCGCTGCCTTCATTACTGTGTCACTAAATGATGTTTTGCCTCTGAGAATACCCACTGAGTAACTTTTTCGGTGGACATGGGAAGTAGCAGTAAATACCATCAAGGCACCAAAGGATCTCTTTAGCAAAGCAACGACTTTCTGTGAAATGACAGCCATTATGTACTGAGCTCTGCGTTCCGATCGAGTAATTGTTGACTGACCTAATTAAACTGCGAGAAGTTGGCCGGTAAGAATCGTAGCGCTTCGGCGGGGCCGTTTGGACGTTTCAAATGATAAGCAGAGTTCTCTAAATGCCAATGCGTTGCTCCGATTTTCATTCGGTTTTATCAAAGGAGTATAAATTGGCCACCGCACAGGGATTCTAAAAGCTAACGTTTCGAGCGTCAGCCCTTCGTCCGAGCGAATCGAGGAATTATGGGTTGTGTGGTTTATATAATACTATATAGAGATCATGGAGCTACGCTATCGGTAGTAACGAGGTAACGTGAAAAACAGGAATACATTAACTCAATGAAAAGCGTTCTTCAATACCGTGGAATTTAAGGATGCCGATTTCAAAGATGAATTTTAAATTTTGTTTTAAGTTCTTGTGGCTTTTCGTGGTTGATGTAGAGAAAGGCTGCAGATCGTCATGTGTTGTTTAGAATGGTTACGGAAGATTAAACTATCGAGCGACTGGTTTTGATGAGTGTTTGCAATCTTTCTCAACTTCGCGAAGGTGTTCTCGGAATCGGTCGCCAAGTCGTCTTCCTGCATCGCCAATAACTACAGGTTGCATTAAGCTAGAGGTTGTACAATATGACATTTACGGAGGTACACGTGAAACGATCAGTGATCTTAACGGATGCATAAAAATATAAACAACTTTTCTTGCATGAAGGAAAAATGTTACCTTTATATCCGGACTGAAAAGAGGAAGATAAATAGATTGTGACTTTTGTACTATCCTTTATGAGGTCTTAAGAGTTACCTGTTGTGATGTATTTCCAATATGGTCGTGGTCCTAGTCCCTTTGAAGTAAACGCATTCACCGATATTTTGTAAGATACTGCTTCCCTCAGGCCTTCCAGTATTACTTGGTGAGTATTCGGGCTTGTGTCAATTACTTTCAAGAACTGGAAAGAATAGCGTACCCACTCGTAGCACGTAACTTTGTATCCTTGGAGTCTGCCATTGAGATACCATTCTGGAAGAGGGTCCCACTCCACCTTGATCTTGAGAGGTGATGATCTGGACAGACGCACATTAGGCAAAAACCAACTAGGTGCTGAGAAAAATGCACATCGTGGTTAATATCTCTTAAGTAATTCATTTCGAAAGCTCTCAGTTAGACCTCAGTGGCATGTATTAAAGGCTGAAAATGATTGACTCACTTCCTTCATCTGTAATAGCCAACACATCCTTGCTTTTAAATGGCACTGCATCGTTATTTATCCCAACAACAGTAATGTGGTACTCTGTGAAGCCATACAGCGCTCCTAATTCCGTTGACGTTATGTTTGGAGGCACAATCTTTCCAGCCAGAGCCCTGCTTGTATTTTTTCTGGCGAGTACAATATACTGGCGTAACCCGAAATTCAGGTCGCTGGTGATGTCAGCCCACCGTATTCCAATACGTTTGACAGCTCTCTTTACTACTGACACATTCCATCCACCCAAAATAAACGCTATGAAAGTAAGTTTTTAGTACCATGCAGTTAATGAGCTTTTCATAATTCTGCAGAATCTCACCTTCAAGCACCAACCCACGCCAGTCCGCGTTTCGAACATCGCTCGAAGATATCCCGAAGTCGACTCCCGGCCCCTCCCCCAGACATGTGTTGCATCAGATCCTCGCAAAAGTGGCGACTTGGCTTCGGGATTTTGACTGATGGAAGCTAATACGCGGTTTGGCGGTTGGAGCTTGAAGGAGAGAGTCCTCATAATTGTGAAAATCGCAGTAATAATACTCAACATAAAACTGAACAACACGCTTGATCATTTCTACAGGGACTTATTACTTATATTTTAATAGGCCATATTCGTATTCTCGGTATTGAACTGGATCTAGCATGAAGTGGAGACTCTTGCGGGGGAATACATTTACATATGAAAAGATTCCCCCGCAAGAGCCTCCACTTCATGCTAAATCCAGTTCAATACCAAGAATACGAATATGGCCTATTGAGGCATTGGACATGTGGGAATGAAAGAGGCCAGGCTGCGTGTGTTTGAGCACCATTGACTTTCTTGGCAGCTGCTGGCAATGGCAGCCATGTTCATTTCTTTTATCTGGTTGTGCTTGCGGGTAGCTTTATGTACTCGCAGAATGCATCGTTTGCCTAATATGTACATGATCGGTTGGTGCTTATTAAAACCATTTGAACCTTTCACCAACATTGCACAACAACTTCAAACAATGGAGGAAACGTTTGCACGGGCCGTTTGACTATTCCGAGATCAGCCTCTGCAAATGTGTCCAGCGCTCAAACACAATTTGTTTCTGTATTAGTTTGGCAGTGATAGTACATCTAACATTTCATATGACAAAGTATGCCCTTTCATACAAGTTTCGTTTTATCTGAGTTTGTTTCTTACCTGAATCCAAAGCTTGCTTTAAAGTGCTGTAATCGATTTCTACAAAACTTGACTTGTGCGCAAGAAAGATTTGAATCGTGATGCGAGTCAAGTTTCCAACAGGAATTTTTCGGAACGTTTCATTATAGAACGGATCACATCCATGTAAAGCAAGAACTTCTGTTCCAGCTCCATCTAAGACTTTTATGTACTCGCTGCAATACGTATACAATAAAACAACACTCCAGTCATTATTCAGTTATTATCAGTCAAACGATCTCGGGTCCAGATTGACCGAAATCTGGCAAAAGCTTGTTTCCTGCAGTATTGTAAGGGAATTTGAGGTGCCAACGTAACGGCGTTTGTTCAAAAATATATTCACGAATCCAAATATGCTCAGGTGGTATGATTTTGGTGTTTGCCTGAAATTTCCTTTGTTGGTGATCATGCAGTTGAACATACAATTCAAAGCTGATAATTTTTCCCCTGGGAAACGATAAAGAAAAATAGAGCAAAGCTTTTAATTTCGTAGCTGTGGACTTAGACCTCTACCTCCTGAAAGAAACCAAATTAATCAAATAATTTGAGGCGACCTCTGCAGCATTAAGGTAACAGCCCGTCAACACATCCACGAGCTAATTTTTCATTACCGTGCTCGGTAAAAGAGCGCACCAAAGAGCGCAAATATTGTTTTCAGAAGCCAGTATCAAATTTCTTAAATTCATTCCTGGTTTTTTTCCTGCTCAAGCAGGCACATGTTGATTTCGAACGAGATTCCTAAGCTTTGTGCCACTATTCGTATTAGAAGTATTGGTGTTGATCGTTGTAATTGATGTTGATTGGTATCAGTATTCATTGCTAGCTCTTAGTCTAGGTGTTATAAGAGGTATCGGTACCATGGATAAAGATTAGGACCGGGATTGGCATTTGATGAACGACTGGGATTGGTTTGTCATGATACTGGAAACGGGACTGGTGATACAGCATGACTCAGCAATGACGTCATGTTTCCAGATGGTGATCATAGTTGGATTTTTCAAAAATGTCACCAAATTCAGAGAAACAAGCAGAACTTTACTAAAACGTAATCAAACCATATCTTAATCTTCTGATTATTGCTAGGGAGAAGGGAAATCAACGATGTAGCGAGAGAAATATCTTTGCGCTTTTGATCAGAATTATCTTAGCCTGTTCCAGGCGTTCAGATTGTAAACGGGGCGCGATATTACGAGCAGAGCGAGGTGAAAAATGGAGGGGGCTTGGGAAGGGCGGTAGTAAAGCTATCCCCAGTTCCCGTTCATATTTTTTTGTTTTTGTTTTTGCTCGCTTAGTCTTGTTCGTCCGCCTACACTACTTGAGAGCCTGGAGGCTAACAATTAGATAACGTGCTCCATTGCTGCCAGATTTAAGCTCAGCGCCGGAAAGTCTCCTATACTAGCTTGGTGCCATTGGCCATATTATTACAATAACAACAATTGCCGTCATCATGAAGAGGGCTAAAAATTGCGTTTATATTAATTCCAAGAGAATACTGCCAGTGAAAGAGATAAAAGCGGAACATACCTGCAGTAACGAAAGCTCATTCGTTGGATTGAGACAACGACCCATCTTTTAGGTCCTATTTCAGTCTTCCCAAGAAAAAAGGTACAATCTGGGTCAAATTTACTCGTGTATTTGATGTCTAGTTTGCCAAAGGATTGACTGACATTTTCAGTGCACTCTAAAACAGAAAAACATTTACACAGAAACAAGAATGAATGCTGTAGAGGCATAATTATTATATTCTTTAGTATAGCTTACAGGATAATTCGTTTTTCTTTCCTTTTTCCTTTTTTTTTTTTAATTTCAAGCTTCTCACAAAGCCTTGAAAATGGCCAGGCACTCGCGTAAGGCACAGACAAAAGTTTCGCGAATATTTGTAACTAGAATTTACAAACAAAGCTGTACCAGCCCTAGCGACACAAGCGCAAGAGAGGTGAGGGCATGCAAAGGGCAGGCATGAGCACAAAGCGTAAGGCCAGCGGAAGAAAAACAAAACTTGCGTTCCTGTTATGTTTTCGTTTGTACTTGCGTCCCAGTGAGGACGTGCACAACGCAAACAAAAACGCAAGGAGGAGTTTTGTCGGGAGGAAATGCATGGGGACGAAAATCACACCTACGAATTTATGCTGGCGCCGCTAGACGGTACCAGGACTATTAACACGCACCTTGGCAGATTCCGTCAGTAATGGTTACGTCATCAATCCCAATATCGCCTTGATATGGTGTTGCAATTCCTTCAAATGTCACCTGAAATAAGCAAAACCTTATAATTATGAGTATTTACGAGTCTATTTATATTGTTTAATTGTTGTTCCTAGTCAAAATATGGTCGCCTTGGTCTTAAGCCCTAAATAGCCCATGCAATATTTTAGTCCCAATATCAAGTTTGTTGCGCAAAGCGTTCCTCTCTGCGTGCTATCGCTGAAATTTGGACTCTAGTTTAACAGGTGTTTTCGATTAGTTTCTCTTAACCGTGTGTACATGGTTTGCTAGTAAGGACGCCAAACGGTCAAGCATCATCATGATTTTGTTCATAACACAAAATGTTGGATGATACTGTTTAATTACATATTTGTGAGAGGCAAGTAAACTACAAAACACTTCCAACACTATGCTGGTCAAAAATGCTGCATCATTCAGTCAAATTGTTGTTCCTTAGTTAAAAGTGGTGTAGATAACTTACATTGCTTTGCAAATGCAATGAAATCTTTGCTTTGAGCCAAACGGATCCCTGATTTCCTGATTTGCTGAAAACAGTGTTGTTTCCGTTGTACACATTGAGGGTGTTTACTGTCGGTCCATACATGTGGTAATAAAATGTCAGACAGGACATTTTCCCAACATCAGAAGGTGGCACGGAATACTCCAGCTTTGCTATATCTCCTTTCTTTCGTACATAAGCATACATATACATGTAGGATCCTACCGGAAGAATGAAGGTGTCAGTATTCGTCAGTATTGTTAGCGATCTGTATTAATTCTGCAGGTTTGCCAGTCACATCCAACAGGGCCGTTTATACGAGAAAAATAATAGGAAGCTCATATAAGTCGTCCAAACTAGGCCATTATATGAGCTCGGCATTCATTTAACGCCAAATCCTCGAGTAAATGGTTCGCGTCCTGTTTACATCTTATTCGCGACTAATGCGTCACTTTTCGGTGGTTACCATAGCGACATGGCTGTGGCATGTAATTAATGAAATGGGGCGTGTCAGCAAGAAAACCCGACACCTGGCCATGAGAAAAAAGAAAAGACTCAGATATCAGCATCTCTTGAGATTAAATCTGCCCTTGAATTTGAAATTAATTTTAAGCAAGCAGATTATCAGCTTAATTGTCTAATCAGATAGCCGAGAAATGTGCGAGGAGACCACGCCGCGGATCAAGAGGGTGTCGCGACACTTTCCGCTCACGAAATACGTGTTCCCGTACTGCATAAGGCGCGAACAAGCCGCCATCACATTTACGCGAGTGTTTTTGCGTCTTACGTAAGCAGCGGTTTACGTAGGCCGAGAATATACACGAAGAATGTATACCATATATACGCGCAGTTCGCGTCTTACGCAATGAATGGTTTATGTAAGCTGTGGGTTATTTTTGTCGTACAAACGGCCCTAATGTTATCGTTATCGTTATCGTTGTCGTTGTCGTTGTTGATATTGTCATCATTGTCATTATCGTTAGTTCATATATCATTTATTTCATATACATTATTCTCATAATCACTACCATCATCGCCATCGTTATTACTGAGTACCGGTGTTAGTATGGGTGTTGTCATTGTCACTGTCATCGTTCTTGTTCGTGTTCTTGTTTTCGTCATCGTTATCGTTATCGTATCGTTACTATTATTAAATTAATTGTTATTGTTATTGTTCTTGTTTCAGCCACGTTTAATGAACTTTGAGTGGTGAATGCGAACAATGGCACAGTCAATGAGTGCATCAAATTCAGTGACTGAATTGTTGTTAGTACGTAAATTAAATAACAACCATGAACATCAGCTTGCATCGCTTCTAATAACTTTTCTTGAGTTTCCTTATTCCTTATTCGTTGCGCATTCCACCACTCTTTCACCAATATATAACGACCAATCTTTGTAAAGTGTAGTCGTGATGCATTTAATATAAGGGAATTAATCTATTCATGCCTACTGGATGTGACCTGACTTAGAAGCATTTGTGACTGTTAAGTTATTGATTTACAACCTGCCTGTGAATGGCTTCATCTGCAAGTAAGATGGAAATACAAGAGCCGTAAAAGGCATAAACGTTTAATGGTACATTTAGAGCAAAAACTAGCGATAGCTAAGCAGCGAAGATTACAAACCATTCCCTCCGTGGTCCGATGATGGCCCTGAGCCATAAATGAGCGAACGACCTTTGTGAATCATCCAGTCAAAATCATCCTGGTCATTTTGACTCCAACCAGAGCATAATCCTTGATCAAAATTACAGCCTAAGATGACGATATAAGTGGCAGTTAGAGTATATACATATACGTTGATACCAAAGTGACTTGAATTGGAATTTTCGCAGAGATACCCACCCCCCTTCAAGCCAAGGAATTTTTTGTTTTGTTTTTTTTTTTTTTTCTTGATGGGTTTCATTCCCGCTGGGGATCGGACCTTTTTCAAGCTAGTTTGGCCTGAGTCACATTCATCATTCTTTGTCTTTGCACAGTAAAGTGCATAGAGAGAAGTACTGAGCGAGGGAATTGTGTCATTATATTCATTGCTGGCCAGCCTCTCTCCAACCCGCCATTCACCTGCCCAACTGTTAAAAACGCTACAGCACCGTCATGCACAAATGGAACACTTACTATGTTCTCCCTTGTTGAACTGGATATGCCATAGCAAAACTGCCAAAAGAAATGACACACACAAAAGTCAAGCTCCTCGCTACAAAGATTAGAAGTACATGGGATGGGGAAATTGTCTTATAAACGGTGTCCAATACGACCGTGTTGGTTTGTCAATGAAGGAGGCACTTTCATCTTTCTTGGATAGCAATGTGTAGAATACTATTGCAAGCTATGTAACCACTCCTCCAGTAGTTTTACACGAGAAATTATGGCGCGACCATGTGTTTGTTAATGGAGCATTGATTAAACGAGTCAGTTATATTGGATTCGGTTCAATGGTGCAGGAATATTACAAAATGGGATCAGTATCTAAACTAAATCATGATCACCAAAGTGTCTTTCGGTGGTAAACACTTACGCACATGGCCTAGTCCAGGAAAGGGAGCTTAAATACTGGTGTACAACCTATTTCGTAGCCTCCGGGGAAGATGGCGGGGATAAAGGAGCAATATGCCATAGAGCCGACTTTGAACATTCATATATATAGCGTCAAGTCATGAAGCAATACAGTATGCTTCCGCTACTTTTCTTTTCGAGCGAAGTCGAAAAATTGAACCGCATCGTGTTTTGTTTCCATACTTCTTTTCCCTCCTTAGCTGACTCACAGATGTAATTTATGGTTCATCATGATATGTGGCATTTCATTTCGCTTTCCAAAACATTTACAGCCTTTGCTTCCAGTCACATAAGGATATAAATGTGACATTCATTTTGGTGTTTACACAAATTGAAACATCACGGCAGAAGTTGTCTCTTACTAACCTTTCCAGTAAAACAGCAAGGCAAAATTTCTTTTCGTGTCGCAGCTTTGGATATCTCCTTATGTGTTCTGACGCTGGCTAGTATGAGCCTAGTGAAACACGCGGATACACTGCGGAGATAAAATTATTGCCTCTCTATATTGATATATTTGATCCTGATAGATTGTCTTCCTTTCGAAGAAGCAGCAGTATCGTGACTTTTAAGCAATCTTAGGTCAATAAATATTGATATGACCACTATGTAAATGAGATTTAGATTAGACATTTGTCAAAGTCAGTTGGGGATCATTTATTTCGTTTCTCGGTCCGGAAAGCTTTCCCATTAACTAAAACGGCATATTTTCATGGCTAGTCTGACATGTTTCGTCTCTGCAAACTTTCTCTACAAACATTAGAAGTTTTTAGCGATAAACTAATTCAGTATTCATTAAAATTCATTAATGTTAAGTAAAACTTTTTTACAAACCAAAAATTTAGCCATAAATTAATGGCTAAATTATTTGTCTGTTACATATGTGAACCTAGATTTAGCCGTAAATTAACGGCTAAATTATTTATCTGTTATATATGTGAACTTAGATTTCGCCGTAAATTAACGGCTAAATTATTTGTCTGTAATGTATGTACACCTAGATTTAGCCGTAAATTAGCGGCTGAATTATCTGTTTGAAGTAGAAGTGAACATCGTTTGGCCGTAAATTAACGGGTTCATTATTTGTCTGTAATAGAAGTGAACTTAGATTCAGCCGTAAATTAACGGCTTAATTATTTGTCTGTAATGTGTGTGAACCTAGATTTCGCCGTAAATCGAAGGCTAAATTATTTGTCTGCAATATGTGTGAACCTGGATTTAGTCGTAAATTAACGGCTAAATTATTTGTCTATAATAGAAGTGAACCTGGATTTAGTCGTAAATTAACGGCTAAATAGTTTGTTTGTAAAAGAAGTGAACATCGATTTCGCCGTAAATAGGAGGCCCGTTTTAGGCCAGACGCCTTGTCTCAGACGGTATTGCGTCTAAACGATTTTACGTCTCTTGCACAAAAACGGCTGTCGAACGGACGTGTCAGTTCTAATCAAGAAGATTGGTTCGCGCTGATATTTTACGGTGAATTTTAATGGAAATAGAAACCTTATGACTCCTCTGTTCGCTTTGTTTCCCAGATAGAGAATGCGAAATAGGAGCTTGTAAGGATTGGAGCATACTCAGTTTAATGTTCAAGATGATAAAAGAGATTCTAAAATCGAAATATAATTGATGATTTGCCTTTTTGCTTTTTTTTTAATCAATCATTAGATGATATCATATCATATCATATATTATATTATATTATATAATATTATAGTGATCAATCATTTTTTAAATTATCTTAAAAACATGTCACAATTGGCTTGTACGTATCTCAGTTGAAAAGCGCACAGTCCGATCATATCGATGACTGACGATGCTACAGTGAAATGCCATATTGTACTTTCTTTTAGTTAATTATTCTAGTTGATATAGAAGTCTCTATTGTAACCCATTCACTCACGCACTCAATCACCCACTCTGTGCAGTCATTCCAGACCGGTATTCAATGGTTCATTTGGCGTCATCGAAATTCATTTCTTAATATAGTTTGAGTTTACAATCAATCGAAATGGGTCGAATTTTCATAAGAAATTTCTCGTCACGATTCCAAAACGAAAAACGAACTGACTTGACAGTGCTACATTCAGTCACAGTCTTCAAATTAAAAATAAAAAACGTAACCACTTTTTTCTCAAAGTGACTTTGAGGAGTAAGTCGAACAGGGGAGAGGAAGGAATGAATCACTCTCCTGCTGGAGTAAACTCGAACAGGGGAGAGGAAAGAGTGAATCACTCTCCTGCTGGAGTAACTTGAACAGAGGACAGGAAGGAGTGAATCACTCTCCTGCTGGAGTAACTTGAACAGAGGACAGGAAGGAGTGAATCACTCTCCTGCTGGAGTAACTCGAACAGAGGACAGGAAGGAGTGAACTGACGTAGCTTATATAATGTTACAGTTCTATTGTTATATATAAGCAACGTGTTTAGCCGATCCTTTGTGTATGGCAATATCTGGTGTCCTGCTCTCGGAGTAGCACGTGTTTTAGAGACTCGCATCAAAAGTGGTTACTCATGAATATTTGACTCAAGTTTACTTCATGAATCACTCTCCTGCTGGAGTAACTCGAACAGAGGAGAGAAAAGACTGAATCACTCTCCTGCAGGAATAAGCCAGTGGAAAAGAGATGAGACAGAATAGCACTTTCCAGATACGAGGCACAGAGCAAAACTTACTGACAGTACAATTGACGTTATGAGTTAATAAAACGAACAACAATTCTCCATAAGTTATAAAAAAAGTTTTAATAGCAAAGAGGAGAAGATGGCGCACAGATGAATAAATCCTTTGCGGTCTTTGTGATTGGCATACATGTACACCCCTTTCTGAATTAAAGAAAAAACTATTAGTAACCACAGGTTAGAAAGTGCGGGCCTGAATGCACTTGAAGAGCTTTTCTTTAGATGTTGGCAATAGAGAAGATGGTAATGCGTGCCTTGTTTTGAAAGCGTGACAGAAAATTGGCGTTACTTTCGATTCTCACTAGTTAGCTAATTAAATATTCGAACAAGGAAGGAAGAAGGCGCCGGTCGCGGAGGAATGTTTATTTGCTCAAAATTGAGGCAAAATCTTTCAGAGATGCAAGACAGGACATTAATAACAACAACAACAACAACTTCATTTACATTCACAATTCAACATATAAGTGAAGACTACCTGCAAAATAGCAAAGCTAGTCGAGGCAGGTAGTATGAAAGAACGTGTCAATTACATATTAATTAAATATTATTCTAATGACAAAAGATAAACAATAATTACAAATGTACAGACATTAATTACAGAAATAAATACAAAACATAATATACAGTAGTATGAGAAACGTGTCAATTACATATTAATACAACATTATTCTAATAACAAAAGATAAAACATAGGGACGCAATGCGTGCTCGAGCTATTTTGTGAAGGTTGGAAAAATGTTGATAAGATAGGGAGAAGTCAGAAAATGGTTGAATGGTGAGTCATTTATCTGTGGCGCTTTTGGGTTTTGCTATGGTATCGGAGAAGTACGAGCAAACTGTTTTTCATTTGATTTTTGTTTAGTTTTCTTATTTCTAAGACTGATTTTGAGTTTGATTTGTACCAATTAAATAGTCATTCATCCTACATTTTTTGAAACAAGAGTTCCATTAATTCCGCAAAAACCGATACGTAATATATTTTCTATTATTTGTTCATTTTCTTTCTCCGCACTTTCGCAAACACTATATTCGTCCAGTCTCTCAAATTCCCTAAATATACGTACACGTGCTGATACAGTTCCAGGACCATGTGAAGGAATATTTGCAAACAGACGGACTATGCAATATACTACAATACATGAGACCACAAAAACCGAATCAACGTTGAATACAGTACTGATAATGAATATAGATGTAATTGCCGTAACGATCAATTTCTGATTTTCGAGTGCTTTATGCTGTTTACTTCGGACAGCAAAAATGGTCCGACCTAAATAAATGTTCTTATTTTAGTGTTGGGGCTTTAGCTGGCAACGTCTGTGTACAGTAAGCAGATGAGCGTAACACCGCGTTATATCCCGAAATAAGGGCAATATTAAACTTACCGACTCGAAAACAAACCACCAATTAATTCCAAAATAAGCTCCTCCGAATTAAGAGCGTCAACAGTTGTACAATATTAATAAACTCGATCAACAGACAAACAACGGATCGAAATCCGTCAATAAGAAGAAAAGAAAACTGAAGTTGAGAAAAGTAACCAATAAAATACGGTTAAAAGTGACCAATCATTGTAACAGAAAATAAATTCAATTAAATGTTGTTGTAAACAAGTTGAATTGACCACGTGCAAATCTTGTGATTGATCAAAGGTCATGTTGGATGCACGTGACCGATCAAAGTTCGGAGTAGCATTTAACCAACAGCGCTGCCTTATTCATGTGGGAATTAACCAACGAACTTGCTATTACCAAACGTATGCACGTGATAGACCAAAGTTGAAAATCGCATTTGATAAACAGGGCTGTATGTCTTGGTGCCTGTTTACACGTGAGAGACAAAAGTAATCCCTTTGACAAATGAAATTGCTCACTGTCCGAAATCACCATTTTCATTGTTTAAAAAACGGCTTCACTTCAAGGGGAACAAATATCCAGATAAGGATTCCCTTCCATAGCATTTTTCTTCCGTACAAATATCACTTGTGGAAACAGGCACTTCTAATTAGACTATATTTATAGTTTTCAAATCCGTCAAACATATGTTTATTTTCGTCACACAATGCTCTTCCAGTTTTAACAATGTTCTTGCAGTTTTGACAAAATTAGCAAGGAACAAAAAAACACAAGAAAAATTACAAAACTAAGCACTCGTCCACTTCGAAACGAAGAATTTGCTCCCCGAGTAGGAACCGATCAACCAAATTACCTTGATGCTGAATCAATTACGACTAGCATTATTCGTTTAACGTTTTTTGCCGCTTTTCACCGCCTACATTTTTTCCGATAATCAGAGCATTCAATCAGTTCAATGGCAAATAGTAATATGTGATTTAAAGGACACCCCATTTCTTCCCCGCTAGGTTTCCCGCGGTTACACTACGGGTTGTTTGAATAACTCGACGTTTCAATTCTCAAAAACTAAATTTCATTGTTTTTAACCCTTAAAAATTCTCCTCAGAAGTGGTCGAGTGCCACTAACATAGTTCTACTTTCGTTTTCATTGGGATGACCAAATTCAAAGATGCTGAAAAATCATTGAAGGACTTTCTAGGATGCGCAGGTTGTGCATCGCACGCAATTCAAAATAGTAAAGACACTTCCCTCGAAAACGTCAGACGTCAGGCTTTTCATTACACAGTAACTTAGCGCTGATTGGCTCAGTAGTAATTTTTACGTGGACTCCGGCTGATCTTTGCTAACAATGGGAAAGGAATCTGCTGCTCGTTTCAGCAGACGTTCATTGGGGAGGAAAGATTGCGTGACGAACCAAAAGAGCGCCTGCGAAGGAGACGAAACACACGGTTGTTATAACCAACAAGCCGCGGCCGTAAACTTCAAATACTTTCGTCCCCACCTTACTACCTTCACCATCCATCGAAACAGCACAACTCATACTTCATTCTAATCTGACTCCAGTATCTCAAGCCTATTGTTGTCATTCACGCATGCGTTAAATATACAAACCCTATTCCCCGGAAAGACTACCATAACGGTGGTACCCCTTGGCGTGATAGTAATAAATAAATAAAAATACATCACGCAACATGACATGGATGACGCGTGACATTCCACGTTCATGTTCCTTTGAGCGTAATCAACACGCATGTGTAACTTAGTCTCAGTGCTGACCATCACTGACCACATGCTTTCAAAAACACCTTTAAAACAGGGAATTAGATTGGTCGCTGGCTGAAACAATGCCATCTAAAGAAACCTTTATTTCATTGGTTCAAGACAGAACCATCCGACCACGGAAGAATTTCTTGAGCTTCATGTTGACATAGAGCGATTTTGTTTACACAAAATAGCTCAACAATAGCTACAAAAGTACAGACTGATTACAAAAATGAATACAAAATATAATATACAACTTACGAAATCACAAGCACATAGATAAAAACAGGAAAAGCTTAAAATACTCTTTATTTTGACGAAATCTAGATTTTTGTCATTTCGTTTAATTAATGTATCAATATCAGGATAAGAATCCTGATTTAAGAAGATTTGGAATAAAGATTCGGTTATTTTTTCTTGAATCTAAATTTTGGGAGCTTTCTCAGCGTATCAGGAATATAGTTCCAAATTTTTGCGCCAATAGAGGAAAAAGAGTTCTTGTGGTGATTCAGTCGAGAGTAGTTAATATAGAAATTACCAGCGGTAGAAGAACGTGTATTGTAATGATGAACATCTTTAGTGGGTGTAAAGAGAGCAGAAATGTTAGATGGCACAACTTTGTTACTGACATCATGCATTAAGATAGACCAATTTTTAAGGTAGATTAAGGGTAAAGGCAGAATATTGGTAGAGATAAAAAGTGGAACAGCGTGAACATTAAACTTGGAAAAATTCATCAAGCGGACTACCCGTTTTTGAAGAAGGAGTATCTTATTTAGGTGCGTTTTGGCTGCCTGTCCCCAGGCAGTAAGGCCATAGGAGATGTATGGAGAAATAAGAGATCTATATATATTAAGCAAAGTCAGAAAGGGAGTGAAATGCCTTAATCTGGAAATTATACCTATATGACTACTGATCTTTGATGCGATATGGCTGATATGATATTTCCAACAAAGATTACTATCCATTAGAACCCCTAAGTACTTGACATATGACTTACGTTCTATACTTATCAATCTATTTTAACGCGTTCCAAACTAATTTGTGGCATTACATTTTGGAGAAATTCGGTGCAAGATAAGCAAAAAGCACCGAAGAATTTTGTCAATCCGAGTGAAGCTGAGCGTTTCATCGAAGGAAAACTTCGTTTCCGCCAAGTTCATAAGAGCCACGATTTAGAATATGGGAATTCCGCCAAAATAACAATATTTTATTCGACTTTGAGCAAGCATAATTATAAGAACACAGTTTACCGTTTTTAAATAAGAAATTCCGAATTTCGGACCCACTCAACACTTATCCGAGGGAAAACGATCATTACTATTTAACTTGAAAAGTATTCCTAATTTCGGACCCCCTCAACACTTTTCCAAGGAAAAACGGTCACTTCTATCTAGTTCGAAAGGTGTTCCGAATTTCGGACCCTCTCAAGACTTATCCGAGGAAAAACGGTCATTTCTATTAAACGTAAGAGGGATTCCGAAATTCGGACCCCCTTAACACTTATCGGAGGGGAAACGGTCATTACTATCTAACTGGAGATGTTTTCCGAATTTCGGACCCACTCAACACTTATCCGAGGAAAAACTATCATTAATATTTAACTTGAGAGGTTTTCCGAATTTCCGACCCCCATCAACGCTTATCCGAGGAAAAACGGGCACTTCTATCTAACTCTTCCGAATTTCCGACCTCCTTAACACTTATCCGAGGAAAAACGAACATTACTATTGATGTGTGGCTTCATAGCTCAGTTGGTAGAGCATCGCACCGGTATCGCGGAGGTCACGGGTTCGAATCCCGTTGAAGCCCTGACTTTTTCAGGCTTCTTCTTTCCAATTGCTTAAATTGGAAAATTTACTGCGATGATCACTCTTCACTTGTATCTACAACCGCAGTACAAATATGAATTATTTCATATATATACTTCACACCACTTCACTGTGCGGGAAAATATGAACTCAACAATTGACCTCGCTCCCAATGTGTGGCTTCATAGCTCAGTTGGTAGAGCATCGCACCGGTATCGCGGAGGTCACGGGTTCGAATCCCGTTGAAGCCCTGACTTTTTCAGGCTTCTTCTTTCCAATTGCTTAAATTGGAAAATTTACTGCGATGATCACTCTTCACTTGTATCTACAACCGCAGTACAAATATGAATTATTTCATATATATACTTCACACCACTTCACTGTGCGGGAAAATATGAACTCAACAATTGACCTCGCTCCCAATGTGTGGCTTCATAGCTCAGTTGGTAGAGCATCGCACCGGTATCGCGGAGGTCACGGGTTCGAATCCCGTTGAAGCCCTGACTTTTTCAGGCTTCTTCTTTCCAATTGCTTAAATTGGAAAATTTACTGCGATGATCACTCTTCACTTGTATCTACAACCGCAGTACAAATATGAATTATTTCATATATATACTTCACACCACTTCACTGTGCGGGAAAATATGAACTCAACAATTGACCTCGCTCCCAATGTGTGGCTTCATAGCTCAGTTGGTAGAGCATCGCACCGGTATCGCGGAGGTCACGGGTTCGAATCCCGTTGAAGCCCTGACTTTTTCAGGCTTCTTCTTTCCAATTGCTTAAATTGGAAAATTTACTGCGATGATCACTCTTCACTTGTATCTACAACCGCAGTACAAATATGAATTATTTCATATATATACTTCACACCACTTCACTGTGCGGGAAAATATGAACTCAACAATTGACCTCGCTCCCAATGTGTGGCTTCATAGCTCAGTTGGTAGAGCATCGCACCGGTATCGCGGAGGTCACGGGTTCGAATCCCGTTGAAGCCCTGACTTTTTCAGGCTTCTTCTTTCCAATTGCTTAAATTGGAAAATTTACTGCGATGATCACTCTTCACTTGTATCTACAACCGCAGTACAAATATGAATTATTTCATATATATACTTCACATTACTATTGAACTTGAGAGGTTTTCCGAATTTCGCATCCCCCCACCCCTCCCCCGTTTAATACTTATGCGAGGAAAAACAATCACTTCAAATTAAGCTAACTGGATAGGTTTCCCGTCGGGCCACGTCAACACTTGCTCAAGAAATTACTGTACTGTACAGTTCGCTGCGGCTGGATGATGAATGATAAAATACATTGTATGTAGAAACAAAAAGGCAGCCTGTTACTGGGAGCTGTCGGAGAAATCATCTTTCTCTCCGAGATATTCAACAATTTTACATTTGTCCCTTCCTCCTGTTTGCTCAATGAAGATGACAGACCTCTTCAGCTTCAAGCTTGCCAGCATCCCGCATTTCCTGAAGATGATAACACTTACGTCAAACGAGAAATGACTAACGTAATTATATTACAGTAATAAAATAACACAGTCTACTGAAAAGTTTCTTTTTCTCGGGAAAATCTAAAGCCAGCAGCCATCAGATACAGAGGAAAGTTATAAAGCCACCCAATAAACTTGCGAGTCTATTGTTAATGAAATGCGGAGTTGCATGTCTGTTTTGAGTTTTTATTCTTGATTCCCGAATAATTACCCTCTCTAAACTTTAAACCAAAACTAACTTCCCCTCCCAACGCAAAATTTGTATTTGCTTGGTTTCTGTCTCTTTTGTATTTCTCGTTTTAAAAGCTCCAGATAAATTACTTGAAACAGTTTCTTATTACATGTTCACCAAGAGGTTTTTATAACACCCATTTAAGTTATTTAATTTGAAGTAACTGACATACATAACGCTTAAAACTTTATATTTTATGATCTTGACTATCAGTAATCAATAGCAATTTTCTGAATAAACGCGAAACAAGGCATTTACTTTTCATAGGCACTGAAGAGAAAGTTTCATACCTGGATCCGCATCCTTTCCCAGCTTTTTTTCGGTGTGGCGACGGCCGTGCTTACATCCAGTAAACACCCATATTCTAATCCCTTCCAACTTTTCTAAAGGAAGACCATTTCAGACAGCCTTTGCTTTGCCATGAACAACCGTAACATACCACAATTTCTCTGCTTGGGATGGCATTGTTACCAGAAACTAAACACTGATTACTCAGGCAAGGCTAGTGATTAACTAGCAGAGCACTTATTTCAAGCTGATCTTGAGCTACGTGACTATCTTATATTTACATAAATGTTTTCTCACGGTTCACGTTTGGGAGTGCCGACAAGGAGGTGTGAAAATGCGGCATTAAGACAGCAAACAAAGAGTTCGTTGCACAACTGATTTTTTTTTTTTTTTTGGATAGATGTTTTCCGAAGAAGATGACCAACCAGAGTTTAAAATGGAGGGCTGACGTTTTAAAGCCTCTAGATAAAATTCTAGTTGGGAGAGCCACTGGGTTATAGGTGTCACAGTTGTAATACAAATGCCGGCTCATCCTTTTGTTCTACATTCAATGGTCGGTATTGTTATTTTCAAGTTGCGAGCGATCAACGTGGGCATTTAAAATAGCCTAACTTACTAGCCTGAAAAAACACCGCAGTTAATGTCAGTTAATAGTTGGCACCGCCAGTGATAAAGCATAATTGCAGAGTATATAACGTTCATTGTCCCGTAGTTGGTAGATATGTGTTCGATTCGCGGTGTGATAAAAAATTCTTCCCCGAGCCGTTCGAGGTGACACAAATCTAGTGAATTAAAATTGATTGATTGGCGGAACTGTGTCTTTTTGTTCTCAGACCGATGGGACTGCTAAGCAAAGATCGGCAAAATATCCCTGGTCAATAAGCATGAAATGATCAAACCACAGATGAGAAACCTTCACTAAAGGCCTAGGGTATTATCATCTTTACTGAAGCTGGCTTCTGTTTCATTTCTGATAAAATGAACAATAGCCTGTTCTTTGTCCAGCAACATTTAATCTAAAAGGTGTTACCAATCCAACGTAACATCATAGCCAGTGTTATTGTTCCAAATCGAACAGCTAAACAGCCCGGCATTGAAAATTCTTGATGTCTCCATCACCGCTTCGCTTGAAATATTTGAAGTTAGTTTTAACGATACGTGTTCGAGTCCTTGCGCTAATATATTGCACAGTACTCAAATCAAGGAATCTGCTTCTGCTCCTCAAGACAGTCAAACGATCTTCTTTACTTCAGACTCAGGAACCGAACTTGAAGTATGTATTTGACGAGAGCACGATCTCTGGTGAGTAATATTTACCGGTATGTATGCTCAAGCAGTTTGTCTTTTGACTTTTTTGGATCAAACATTTGGGAAAGCAAGGTTACTGAATTACAGGAATTAGATTAATATTTATGGCGAGATATCTGAAATTTTAAATGTGTTAACGACTGATAGAGAATTTTGATCCGTCGAGAGATCAACAGAAGGTGCCATGTGATTCTATTTCGACAAAAATTTATTCTGAGTTCAAATGCTCCAAAAATCATTCTACATGCAAATGCTCAGCCTAAGCCGGTCTTATCGAAGGGAACCGGCTCGAATATTCTATTGTGCATATGTGTGTGAAGTGAAGTTAGTCACTTAAAGATGAAAGCTAAGAACTATAGAATGCTCGCCTAATAAGTAATTAATCAGATAAAATAAGCGGAAGATCTGTTTGGGTATTTAAAAAATGAATGCATGATTTTGTACTGTAGGTTAATTAGAGTTCTAAATCCAAATTACACTGAGAATTACCACTCTAAATATTAATTAGAGATGAAGATGTATAGATGTTTTTATGTGACCTGAATATACCAATTCTGTTGGCTGTCACCATCATGAACTTTTATGTACATTTCATTGCTTCCGATTCACACTGGAAGATCGAGGCCACCACCAGAGCAGGAGAATCTTGTGCTGACAAGTCATGACATTTTGGGATCATTTGTGGCGGTGAACTTGTAAAACCATGATAAGGGACGGACCATTAGAAAAGTTATGGAGGGGGGGGGGGGGGGGTGGACGAAGTGCAAAAAAAAGTTCATGCAAGGGAAAATTAAGTGAAAAAATAATTCATGTTTGCAGAGTAGACCAATATCAACACAACATTTTGACAAAATAAATATTCATTCACGGGAAACATTGAAGAAAAAAATTCCTGCGGCTAAAACTTGTGTATTCCCGCTCCCCCCCCCCCCCCCCCCTTCATAACTTTTCTAATGGTCCGTCCCTAAGATACCAGTTATCCGGAGACCAGCTCCCGAAGGACTGTATTATTTTATGTTACTTTTCTTTAACCGATGGAGGCAAACTGTTGTCTTCTACTAGAAAACATCTTCAATCTGAGTGTGACAAATTGAAAGCCGAAGAGTGACTGTGTTTTTTTTTCCCTTTTAATAACATGCAGTGACAGTGGTTGAAAGGAAACTTCAATTTCAAGAAAATCCAGAGTAATTTAACTTCTTAATATTATATCATTCAAGGCTTTTCGTTTGGTAAGGTATTTTGCAATTTGAACAAAAAAGAAAAAAAAACCTCTAGTGGCTTAAGACAAAATTAATTCAAGAAGGATATTTTTAAACCAATTTCAGTTATTTTGTTTATTCGTGTACTAGCAAACAACAAAATGCCTTGAACAAATGAATTGCTTGACCTTAAACAAGATTTTCTGGCAAACCGAAGTCAATAGGTTTGGTGCTAACTTCTTACATTTTACGGTAATTGTTTATCAAGGTATCAAATGGTTCGTGATGGATGATCGACCTATATAAAGAATACAACAACTTGAAATTAAATTTTCTTCATCGTTCATCTTCACTGTATAGAACTGTTATTGTTACGGAGGTCCGAAAGTCTTGACGTCGCTCCGGGTTCCGAAATTCGGAAACGTCTGTGGGTTGTTAGGGGTTCCGAAATTCGGAAACGTCTTAGCGTTGGTAGGGGGCTCCGATATTCGGAAATGTCTTGCGTTGTTGGGGTTTCCGAAATTCGGAAACGTCTTGGCGCTGTTCGTGGCTTCCGAAATTCGGAAACGTCTTAGCGTTGGTAGGGAGTTCCGAAATTCGGAAACATCTGGCTTTCTTACGGGTTTCCGAAATTCGGAAACGTATTGGCGTTGTAAGGGGGTTCCGAAATTCGGAAACCTTTTTGGATTATTAGGGGCTCCGAAATTCAGAATAACCTCTGCATATTTAGGGAATTCCGAAATTCGGAAAAATCTTCATTGTCTGGGAGTTCCGATACTCAATAAAATCTTGAGGTTGAGTGAAACCATTGATTTGTGCTGAGAAAATTTGCGTTTCCGGATAAAATAGGAATTCCTTCTTCTTAATTTTAGCACGATTTTAAGATTCCGAGCTTATAGAGAAAATTATCCCTTGTGTAAAGGAGCTTTTTTCGAATTCCGCGCAAAAGTTACTTGTACTTTTTTGGCCAAATCTTACTGTTTTCCGTTGAAACTTCTCAGAACCCTTGGCTCAAATTTATGATTCCGACTGAGATTGCAGTTGTGCTCGTCAAAATAAGCGATTTTTCTCTTGAATCTAAGTAATTGCTCTGAATTTGTCAAAAATGTAATGCCACAATTTAGTTTGGAACGCGTTTTTTTTTGGTTGTCATATATGTTAAATTTAACTTCATAATCTAAGCGTTTTTGATATGGATGAAAGATAACAAAATTAGTTTTCTTTATATTTAAGGATAGTTTATTAGCGTTTAGCCAGTCACAGACGTTAAGTAGCTCCACATTTACAACAGATTCAAGTGATTTTAAATTCTTATCAGCATATAGCAGATTTGTATCATCAGCAAATAGGTAGAATCCTAGTTTGTTTGAAGCCTTGTAAATGTCATTAATATAAATCAAAAACAATAAAAGACTCAAAACAGAACCCTGTGGCACTCCACAAGAGGTTTTCTCTCTTTTAGAAATATAGGCACCAACCTGAGTGGTTTGGGTTCTTCCATTTAAGTATGAGCAGAACCAATCATTGATTACACCACGAATTCCGTAATGAGCCAGCTTATGTAGTAAAATAGAATGATCAACTGTATCGAATGCCTTTTGCAGATCGATAAAGACCCCACACGAAAACATGATGTTCCGTTGAACATCTTTCTCGAAATCCATATTGATAATCATAAAACATATGATGTTTGTTCATGAATTGTTTTCGGCGATTATACATAAGCTTTTCAAAGATTCTATTAAAGAATGAAAGAAGAGAAATTGGCCGATAATTACTAGGATCAGTTGCATCACCACCTTTGCAAAGTTGATTTTTGGCGGGGATGGAACACCATACAATTCCGTCAGTCTCCAGGTATTTACACGGAGGTTGCTTGCAAAGAGTATATGGTTTCCTTTACACCCAAACACCGCATCAAGTTGTTTAAAGAAATTGAATGCTGAAAAAAGCTGCGCGATCCGAATTACATTCTTCAGAACTGCTAGACCTCCAAGAATTTCAGCCAGTGCCTTGGGATGTGCGCTTAAAAATCATGCTTGGAGTAACCTCTGGAATTTCATTCCTCCACGAAAATGATGTTGTCCACTGTGACCTTAAAGCAGGAAATATATTCATTGGTGGAAACGGAGAGGGAACGGATGGGTAGTAAAACTAGACGACTTTGGTTCTGCTCGTTATAATTTCGAACAATTTTCACCCAAAATTTGTTGTCAACAAAACAGATTAAAATTTACCTTGTGTTTGAAACTCCCCATAGCGTCTGCAGATCCTAATAACGCGTGTCCTCAGTACCAAAACCTGACACCTTTGCATGTATGAAAGACCAGTAACCTTAATGGTCTCGCGGGAGTAAAAGCTAAAAACGTGATCACACATGTTGCAGACAAATAATTTAGCCGTTAATTTACGGCTAAATCTACGTTCACTTCTATTACAGACAAATAATTTAGCCGTTGATTTACGGCTAAATATAGGTTCACTTCTATTTCAAACAAATAATTTAGCCGTCAATTTACGGCTGAATGCAGGTTCTCACATATTGCAGACAAATAATTTAGCCGTTAATTTACGGCGAAATCTAGGTTCACATATATAACAGATAAATAATTTAGCCGTTAATTTACAGCGAAATCTTTGGTCAGTATAATTTGTGTGAAAAATTTAGCAGTTAATTTACGGCTAAATTTTCCTTTGTATAATTTTCTGAATGAGTTTTTGGCTAATTTTTTGTTATATTTGTAGAATGCGTTTGTTGCAAAATTCGCCGTTGTCTAAACTTTCGTGGCAATCTGGCCTTATATCACATAAGGATTCCTAAAGCTTAAACTGCGATCCGCTTATTCTAAAAACCTGGCCCCGGTTGTTCAGCGCTATCCACCGGATAAATCACTAATTGCACAATCCACTGGATAGATATTTATCCGGTGGATAGGGCTATCCAGCCTTTGAACAACCTGGCTCTGGTCTTTAACCAGGATTTTAAGATACGAAATGTCAAACTTGTTGCCAAGTTTCATGCCTGGAAATGTCTCCGTTTTAAGATACGAAGGAAATTAAGGCACCTGAAATAGGCCCAAAATAGTCGGGTAGGACCAAATCACTCCAGACTATTGACGAGCCACCACAAGGCAACTGTTTATAAGTGGATCACACCAGGCGAAGAAATGTTGTTTTTGTACGTACATGATGTCACTATAACATACATGAGGAGAATACCTTCAATTCATATGCACTATTTGTCGTTGAAGGAAATAACTTTTTCTCGGTTGAGGTATATCTGTTGAGTGTTGACGAATCTACTACCTTGGGTGCCACAGGTTATTTTCTTTTCGTTTGGAGGAGGGAAATTACGCGGCGCCTGAGACGTGGCCACGAGGCGCTAAGCACCAAGACTGAAAAAGAATAACCTCTGGTCGGACGAATACTGAACCTCATTTCCGTGCTGTGCTGTCGCCTGGGAAACCACGCTTTTCGTAACCCAATCACTGTACAGTCGTTGTTTCATTTGAAGAACAGGCTATCAACGACTTAGGCCAAATTCTGTCTTAATTTTATGATATGGAAATGAATTTTGGCTCGCCCATCAGCTCTTGCGACCAGAATCCCGTTTAGTCTCTCGCCTTCTGTTTTGGTTTTCAGGGATATTCATTTTTTGAACGGGTCTCTGGAGCCAGGTTACGAATCTAAAAATCAAATTTGTCCAGTTAAAAGATACTTTTTTCTATTTTCTGGTTAAATGAACAATGACCAAACAATGAACCGGGGATGAAGTACTGTACAGTGCATGGTTCTTGTAAAAAGCTAGGAATGGCGCTGCTTTTTTTTTTCTTGCATTTAGGCGGCCGTTTCAATATTTTGCGGAATTTTCCTCAGCGGTTGGAAAATCGCCGCGCTCGCTGGTTCAACACTCACCACTGTATTCTTTCTGGCACTTTATTCGCACCTCAAGGACACATTCATTCAATCTGGTAACAAGTTCCATTCACAATCCTTTCACAGTCTTTTCGCCGTCTTTTCACCGCCTTTGCACCGTCTAACTTACACGTACAACATTTCTCTATTTATCTACCGTACTGATAAAAGCGGAAGTTCACACCCTGTTACGTTCATCCTTAATCCAATTACATGCCTGTCACACCCTGTATTCAGGACACGAAATTTTCCGCATTCGTTTATTAATCCCAAATTAACGCTTGTTTCAATGCTACAATTAATCCTTAGTTAGCTTCATATGTCACTTAATTATGCAAGCAAATGTTCCACAACAGTGATTTTTTTTCAAGAATTTCTTCAACTGGTGACACTGTCTGTAGCCTGTACGTATACGACGAACACAATTTCGCCTATTGCGAGCCAAACCTTTCTTCGAGCTTGCTCTTTATTTGTAGATGTAAATTACTCTTTCCAGCGTTTACAGAATTTGCAGTAATATCAATCGCTAACAGTACTGTATAGCATAACAAGGTCTAATAAAGATTGCAGAGTTATCACTGTTAAAAAAAAGTACTGTAATAGAAACATCATTTTTAGCTCAGGCCTTGGTAGGATTTATGCATGGTTCAATTCTACCTGTACCCCCCCCCCCCCCCCCTCGGGCAACCTCTGGGACAAGTCCAGATTGCTTCAAGCAGGTCTAGTTCCCCGGGGTAGGCGGCCGGGCAATTTGAAAATAACTCCTCGTTGTTCTTGTGAAGTAGGCCACTTCTCGGTTCACGATGGCGCCGAACTGCGTGAAGAATACCAAATCCTGGTCCACGGAGTTCAACATTTTGCTCAGTCCTCTGAGTTGAAAAAAATGGCAGTTGATTTAAACCGTAAAGGGCCAGACATTTTAATGCTCTATAAAAAGTATTCTAAGAAGCACTTTAAAAAGTAATTTGATCAAAAACTCGCGGTTTCATTAATGTGGTATTAATGTTCTGTTCACTAGTGCTGTTACAGTTTTTTCGTCAGTATTCTTCTTCAAAGATAGTGTTCATATTTTTATTATATAACCGTGAACAGGTAGTATTCTTTGTTCAAAACCTCTAGAAGAGCGTGTATGTTTTTGACAAAATGTCTATTGCTCGAAATCAATATTATTATGTTCATTTTTTACACAAAATGGCGTATTTGTGGTTTATGAGGAGCCCCGGAACTGGGGAATTGTCTCTTTCTGTGTGCCCGGGGGTGGGGAATAGATCGCCAAGTACGAAAAAATTGCAAATCCCCGGGGGTGTGCCGGGGAAGGGGGGGGGGGGGCATGGTAACACGTAGAATTAAACCATGCATTATTTGTTGTATATTATTATACAGTTTCTGTTTTATTCGCCCACATTAAGCTTTTGTTTTAAATTCAGATCATGTTTACAATTTTGGTTATCTTAAGCAAATGCTAGATGTCCCTTCCTATTCTAGATTACTCGATACTGGAAACTTTGCCTGAAGGTGCGACGTCCACTAAATTCAGTTGAATCCAACATCAGGTTAATTCGGGTTCCATTCAGAGAACGACTGATCAACCGTGAAGTCACGCGAACATTTTGCTTACCTTTAACAAATGCCAGATGTTCCTTTCTATTGTCTCGATAATATTAATGCTTTGACTGAAAGTGCAACGTCCACTAAACTCAGTTGAATCCAACACTAAGTTGATTCGTGTTCCGCTTAGAGAACCACAGATCAACCGTTAAGTCATAGGAGGACAATTAACTCCATCTAAATTCCGGTGAGGGTGAAAGAAGGAATGAGTTTGTGGGATTTGCGGAATGCGGAATGATGTCATGACATAAATTATCAATCTAGCCTCGTTCCTAACCTTCCCGATTTCGAAAACCGCAAACAGAACTCGCAATTTTTCATCAGCAATCCGACAACATCGGATAGCGAGCTCGTACGAGTGGAACCTTCTATTGTCGGAAACTTAGCATTGCATAAGAGTTGTTACGTACGTTGACAATAGCTGATTGAAAAAAAATGAGAATAATTAACTGCTGTATTTTGCGTGATGTCGCGAAGTTGTTTTAATTTCCGCAGACATTTCAGAGATAAGCCTAGTGGTCAAGCGAACCAATCACGAATCACTCGGTAGTTTTGTTTGAGTTTGGGTTTTGGTCGAGGGTCGAGGGTCGAGGGTAAAATGTCGAGGGTCGAGGGTAAGATGTCGAGGGTCCGAGGAAAATGTCGAGAATCCATAAAAAACTAAAAATTGTAAATTGTAAAAAAAAAACTGTTTTTGTATACTTTCACGCTTTATTTACACAGCTTCCACAAATGCACCCGCCACCGCAAGTAAATAGATGCCGGCTGAGATAGGTCAAGGTTAACTTTGTGGAAAGCGTGACTCTTTGTTTTTTAATTTTTATCCATGGTATGTTTCAAGATTTGTGTCGGAAATCAGTGTACTTACAGTATTGTTACATTTGTTAAATTTGTTAAGTGAATGTGTGACGGATGTTATCGCGTGACAGATTTCGCAATATCAGTTTTCCATTTTTGTTAAAACAAGATCAGATTACCACGTGTTTTTGGAAGGGAAGAATGCAGACTTGTGAGTTGTGAGAACCGAGAGATTAAAGGAACGTGGTTAACCAAAAAGTGAATTGTCGTGGATTTCTTGGGCAAGGGAGCCGTTCGCGACAAATTGGCACCTCCGACGGGACTTCTGGGCCAAACAGAAAGGTTTTTACTGTGCGAAATCAAGACGTGAGAGTGGAACATGGATGAGGCAAATGCTTTGTTGATTTCGGGAGCGCTAGACGCAAAACTTACTCAACTTCAGTTTGCGAGGAGCAGAACGGAAAAGATAATTCATAGCGGGAAAAGTGACGCAGTTGAGAGACAGATAAATGCGTTGAAGGAATTATCATCCGAAGCTGACCACTTCAAGAGAAAACTCGAAGAGTTAAAAATAACCGCCAAAGAGGATGCCGATGAAATCAAGACGTGGAGCGATGAAATCGAGGAAAGAATCGCTGAAGCCGACGACGACATTTCACGTCTACGAGAATGGGTTGCGAAGGGAAAGATGGAAGAAAGCAAGAAGCTCCGTGAAGATGAACTGCGCTACGAACGGAAACTGTTCGAGACCAGATTACAATTTCAAACCGAATTGAAAGACGCCAAGTCGCAAGGTCAGGGAGGTGGATTATCAGGTGGTAACCAAGATGTAGCGACCAAGTTGGAAGCGAAATTACCGAAATTAGTGATAACGAAATTCAACGGAACATTCCAGGATTGGCCGCGGTTCTGGGGACAGTTTTGTGAAGCTATCGACCATTCAAATATTGCCGGCGTGACTAAATTCTCGTACTTGAGGGAGCTGTTGGCGCCGAAAGTAAAAGCATCTATTGAAGGCCTCCCATTTTCATCGGAAGGATACATGCGCGCGAAAAACATTTTGAAAGATAAATATGGGAAGGAATCTGAAATCGTGAAAGCCTACAACAAAGAAATCCTGGAGCTACCAGTCATTTCTGGTGTGAATGTGAAAAAAATCCACGAGTTTACCGATCGCTTGACATATTGCGTGCAGTCTCTGGAAACCATGGGAAAATTAGAGCAAGTGAACGGAAATGTGTCAATGACATTGGACAAGTTGCCGGGAATACGAGGGGATCTTGTTCGCACTGACAATGAATGGGAGAGCTGGGATTTTGTGAAGCTTTGCGAAGCCCTACATTTGTGGACACGCCGCAACCCTATTGATGTTAACTCGTCTGAGATGCCAGATACGTCACCCCGCCGGCGAGATAAACTTTTCAATGCCAGAGCACAAGAGCCCAAACGAACAGTGAAACAAAATGCTTGTGTTTATTGTGATGACACGTCGCATGCCGCCTGGGATTGTCCAAAGATAACAACTTTCGATGAAAGGAAGCGATTCCTTGCTCAACGCCGCCTCTGTTTCAATTGTACACGCAGCGGTCATCCAGCCTCAAGATGTGGAAGCAAAGCCTCGTGCCAGCGATGTGGCCGTCGACATCACACGTCCATTTGTGATGGAATTGCGCCGCTACAACAAGAAGTCGCATTAACAGCCGCAAAAAGGGGAGATGGCATTTTTCCGGTCGTGAATGTGAAAGTTAATGGAATCGAGTGCCGCGCGTTAATTGATACCGGAGCCGGAAGCTCTTACGCCTCTGCGAAATTAATTGATCCTCTGAGGATAAAACCAATCGATGTCAAAGTTAAGCAAGTTGACATGCTGCTGGGAACATCAGTGAGTCGCCTTGAAACGTACAAGTCTTGTGTTGAATCAGTTTACGGAGACTTCAAAATGGATGTGAATTTGGTTAAAGTGAACAAAGGAGAACTGTTGACATTAGACAACCCAAACTATGATTCAGTGATTGCGAAATATCCGCATTTAAAGGGAGTGAAAGTGCGTGACCGTGACACCAAACCTCGACTTCCGGTGCACATAATTCTCGGGGCCGGAGAATATGCCAGAGTTAAAACAGAAACCCCACCACATGTTGGAGAGGATGGCGAGCCTGTTGCGGAGCTGACTAAACTGGGTTGGTTCGTGATGTCCCCTGGACAGGAGTTTGACCGGAACGCGATGATGCTCACACAAACCAGTCAGTTGGAGTACGAAGAACTTTGCAGGCTTGACGTGTTAGGACTAGCTGACAGCCCTCCTTACGACCAACATTCAGTGTACAGTGAATTTAAGGAGCAGTTAGTAAGGAGCGAGCAAGGATGGTATGAGACTGGATTACCGTGGAAGGGAGATCGGTCAACTTTGCCGAATAACGAGAACGGGAGTCTACAACGGCTACGAACTCTGTCACGCAAGTTGCAACGAGCGGAACAAACAGCGGAATATGATAGCATCATCAGAGAGCAAAGGGAGCAGGGGATCATCGAGAGCGCTGATCAACCTGCCCAGGGTGTTGAATTTTATATTCCTCACAAACCAGTGGTACGGGAAAACGCAGAGTCCACTAAAATGCGCATTGTCTACGACGCGTCTGCTAGAGCAAACCCATCAGCCCCATCCTTGAATGATTGTCTCAACGCTGGCCTTCCATTACAGAACAAACTCTGGGATGTACTCGTTCGCCAGCGCTGCTACCCAGTTGCAGTGACCGGAGATTTAAAGAAAGCGTTTCTGCAGGTGCGGATCAGAGAACTAGACAGGGATGCGCTTAGATTTCATTGGAGGAAAGATGAACACTCTGCGCTTGAAACACTAAGGTTCACCAGAGCGCTGTTTGGCCTGACGTGTTCGCCGTTTCTGCTGGGGGGAGTGCTAGAGTGCCATCTTGGAACGTGGGAATCAAAGATGCCAGAGTCGGTGGCGGAGCTCCGCAAGAACCTTTACGTCGATGACTTGCTATCAGGAGGAGTGACAGTACAACAGGCGCAGTACCGCAAGGAGCATGCCATTGAAATCTTCGAAGACGCAGGTTTCACGTTACACAAGTGGCATTCCAACGTCCCGATATTGGAAGGAGAGACCGAGAACAAGGACACAGACCTCTCGTTTGCCAAGCAGCAGCTCCAGCAGTCAGGGGAATCTAAAGCCAGCCTGTTAGGTCTTGGATGGGACAAAGAAAAAGATGAATTGAAAGTCAAGTTCCCGACTGAAGAAGTTCAACCGACGAAAAGAGGAGTTTTAAGCAAGCTCGCCAAAGTGTATGATCCCTTGGGACTGGTATCACCCGTGGCACTCGAAGGAAAAGTTGTCTTTAGAGATGTTTGTGACGAGAAACTAGCCTGGGACGCCAAGCTCGCGGGACCACAACTCCAGAGGTGGCTGAAATGGGAGCAGTCTCTACCTACAGAAGTGTCAGTGCCAAGGTCAATTACAAGCTTTCAGGAACCGTTACAAGATGTCGAACTACACAGCTTTGGTGACGGAAGCAAACTAGGAGTGGGTGCCGCGGTTTACGCAGTAGTGAGACAGGAATCAGGAACAACTCAACGCCTGGTAGCTGCTAAAGCGCGCCTGGCAAAGGGGGGACTCTCCATACCCCGTTTGGAACTAGTTGCTGGCCATATGGCAACCAACTTACTCACCAACGTGAGAAACGCTTTGGAGGGGCTACCAGTTTCCAACGTGTACGGCTGGCTGGACAGCACCGTTGCTCTGCATTGGATACGAGGGAACGGGGAGTTTAAGCAGTTTGTCCAGAACAGGGTTACGAAGATCAGAACGCATTCAGATATAGTGTGGCGACATGTTAACTCCGAAGAGAATCCAGCCGATCTGGCCAGCCGCGGGGGATCAGTGAATGGATCCATACTCTGGTGGAACGGACCTAAGTGGCTTGCTAATCGGGAGGAATGGCCACCTAATCCAGTGACTTCAGCTTGCACAGCGACAGAGGTCGAAGCCAAAACTATACGGGAAGTACTATCATTGGCGCAGACCAAAAATTCAAATGACAGATTGGAAGGAGTGTTAGAGAAGCACGAGTTAAGGCATGCCCTGAGAGTTGCTGCATGGGTTACGAGGTTCATAACCAACTGCAAGACACCCAAGAAACTAACAGGGCCATTGAGAGCTGATGAATTAGAGAACGTGAAGTGGGGATGGATCAGACGAGTACAACAGCAAGCCACAACCATGCCGAACTACCCTCAGATTAAGAGCAGCTTAAATCTTCAACCGAACAAGGACGGACTTCTGGAGTGCCGCGGGCGTATACAAGGAAAGTACCCCATATACCTGCCAGAAGACGCCACGCTTACCAGAAAGTTAGTGAGACGGGTGCACTGTGAGACCCTTCACGGGGGAGTAGGGCTAACAATGGCTGCGGTCAGAGAGAAGTTCTGGGTCCCGAGATTAAGGCGTCTTGTGAAGAAAGTGATGAAGAATTGCTGGGGATGTAAGCGGTTTCAGGCGACAGCAATTGCAGCACCTCCTCCAGGTCCCTTGCCAACCAATAGGACAGAAGGTAACACAGCATTCGAAGTAGCAGGCGTGGATTTCGCAGGCCCAATTCGCTATCGCAAGGGGAGTAACCGAGAAGGGAAGGCTTACATCGCCCTGTTTGCCTGCAGTTTAACACGAGGAGTCCATCTGGAGCTGTTACCGAGCCTAGAAACTGGGAAGTTCCTTCCATGCCTGAAACGGTTTATAGCAAGACGGGGCCGACCGAAGATACTGTACTCGGACAATGGAGGAACGTTCGTCAAAGCTTCTAAGTGGCTTAAAGGGGTTCAACGAGATGAGGAAATACAAGGATTCCTCGAACAACAAGAGATCCAGTGGCACTTTAACCTTCCTAGAGCACCATGGTGGGGAGGGCAATTTGAGCGGCTCATTGGTGTTGTCAAGCGCTCCTTTAACAAGACCATTGGGGCAACAACGTTGACTTGGGATGAGCTCAGTGAAGTCATACTTGATGTGGAAGTCCAAATTAACCGCCGACCCCTGAGCTACGTAGAAGATGACGTTCAGCTGCCAATCCTCACCCCATCAGCGTTCCTGTTTCAACGTTCAAACTTGTTACCAGAACAAGAACCGTGGAGAGAAGAAAATGTGGACTTGAGGAGACGTGGGAAATACCTCAGATCTTGCAAAGATCAGTTATGGCGCCGTTGGACAAGGGAGTATTTGACGGCTCTCCGCGAGAGACATAATCTAAACCACAAGCGCAAGAACTTCGAGGTAGCAGTTGGAGATGTCGTCCTTATCAAAGCGGAAGAGAAGAATCGAAACAAGTGGCCGATGGGCGTAGTACGTCAACTTTACCCAGGTCGTGACGGGGTGGTGCGAGCGGTTCAAGTTGACACGGGAAAGGGACAGCTAGAGAGGCCTATCCAACACCTGTATCCGCTGGAGTTGAGCTGTGACAGAGAGAGAGGTTGTCCTTCAGTGCTAAACCCTCAAGCAGAAGCCTTTCGCCCTCGTCGACAAGCTGCAGCTGTAGCCAGAGACGGCATTACAGCTGTCGCTCTACAAGAACTGGACTCTTGAGAACTTTCATAACATTAACGTTTCACAATTACGTATTCCAGCGAGTGCTATAGTTGAAGTTGCAGTTTCATTGACACTTACCGATTTCCTTTAGGACATATACCTCAGCCGGAGCTATATGGGGGGAGAGTGTCGGAAATCAGTGTACTTACAGTATTGTTACATTTGTTAAATTTGTTAAGTGAATGTGTGACGGATGTTATCGCGTGACAGATTTCGCAATATCAGTTTTCCATTTTTGTTAAAACAAGATCAGATTACCACGTGTTTTTGGAAGGGAAGAATGCAGACTTGTGAGTTGTGAGAACCGAGAGATTAAAGGAACGTGGTTAACCAAAAAGTGAATTGTCGTGGATTTCTTGGGCAAGGGAGCCGTTCGCGACATTTGATCGTTTTTCTTGTCAATCTTTTGTCAGACATTGCTAAAAGCCTCTCCATTAGCACGACAGGAACATATCTTTTCAATGTTATGTCATGTTTGGGAAACTTTTATTTCAGCTCAGGCTGATGTTCACACTGATGCGTTTTTGTTTGAATGCGTTTTCGATAGGTGTAAAAACGCATCGATTGATCTACGTCCACACTGATACGGATGCCGTAGCGTTTTCAATACGATTCACTTTCAACAGCGTTTTCAAAAGGATCCGTTTTCGATGAAAACGCTCAGCGTTTTCGAGCGTTTCAGTGTGGACGGGAGGCCAAAACGCATACAGGGGCACAAAACGAATCTGTTCCTCACTTTATCTGTTCCCCCGAGGTATTGTGCTGGCTGGCAAAATATCAGTTATTTCCCGGAGTTGGTTATGAAATTCCTTTCTGCTGATGGTTTCGGTTGGTAATTACGGAAGTGTGGTAGGAGTGGGAGTGTTGCTGGCTGGGGAAGTGTGGATTGTTGTGAGGAATTTGTGTCTACTCCTCCTCCCCCCCTCCCCCCCCCCCCCACTGAAGGCTTGATTTGCGGCGTTTTGCCACGCCCATTTTGGCTTACGACAGATCTGATTGTCTTTTTTGTTGTTGTGCAGGGTGCTCAATTTGCACCTGGCTGGGAAAGCAACCAATTTTATCTAGCTGGCTGGGAAATATCTTGTGTGTCTTGCTGGCAAAAAGGAACAGATATTTTTTCCCAGCGATATTAAAAAAGACCTGAAAATGCCTGAATAACATTTAGTTTTATTAACTGGGGTATAATAATACATTTTTCAACAAACTGGTCGTTTTGTGCCCCTGACGCATACATATCAATGCGTTTTCAAACAAAAACGCATCAGTGTGGACATGGCCTCAGTATTGTAACTCACAAACGAAAATTGTTTTTTCAGAAATTTTTTATTTTGTCGCATTCGGAGACAACAAATCTTGAAACATACCATGGATAAAAATTAAAAAAACAAAGACTGAAACAACAAACATTTGTTTTTCTTGTCAATCTTTTGCCAGACGTTGCTAAAAGCCCCTCTATTAGCGCATCTCTGGTTGCGAAATCATTTGCTGTTCCTCAGTTCGAGTTTTGCAGTGTGTGACGAGTTCTGGTCGATGTATAGTTCTGCTTATGACTTCACGGTGGATGGAAACCCAGGACGGAACTGCGAGATGTAGGCGCCTAAGAGAAAACCATATTTCGATGGACGAATTACTTAGTCACGCTTTCCACAAAGTTAACCTTGACCTATCTCATATATGTTGTGCCGCGGAACACTATAAACACATACAAGTGGTGGAACAGAGAATTAACTCTGAAGTGTAAATTCAATCTAAATCTATCTCAGCAAGCATCTATTTATTTGCGGTGGCGGGTGCATTTGTGGAAGCTGTGTAAATGAAGCGTGAAAGTATACAAAAACAGTTTTTTTTTTACAATCTACAATTTTTAGTTTTTTATGGACTCTCGACATTTTCCTCGGACCCTCGACATCTTACCCTCAACCCTCGACGTTTTACCCTCGACCCTCGACTCTCGACCAAAACCCAAACTCGTTTTGTTTTAATCAATGCTTGTGTAATTAGAGTGGATGTGGTTGGAGAGAGTGTGTTGGACACGAACGTAATTGCTGTGAAACTGTCGGAAACGGGATAATTAGTAATTAGTGCTTTAACGATTGCGAAATATCTCGGCCCGGAAATCGAGTGTCACGATCTGTCTGGTGCGATGAATAAGTTTGTTTAAACTAAATTATTTGGTTAAGAAAACGGTAAACAGGTATAGAGTACTCGCCTTTTTTTTTTCACAGGTTCAGCGTGAATGCTTATGTAGTCGTATTTCCTTTTGGTTGCACCTTTTATTACTTTGGCAGTGTTGTTGCCCTTGAAACTGCCATCTTGAGAAAATAATACAAGTCATGACAGTCATTCTGCAGACATCATATTCTGCGTAAATTGTGCTATTCCTTAAGTCATGCCACATGCCATTCCACAAACGCATTCCACCTTCTACCCTCACCGTCTAAATTTGTCCTTGGGATACTCAACGCAGGCTTCGTTTCGAGTCCGCTGATCTGTTCAATCTGATCCAACTACAAGATGGATTAACCTGCATTACCACAGGCTACCCAAGCGTAGTACGTGAGACGTTGAGTCAAGTTGTAGGTGTTTCTACAAGCCGTTTATAGATATTATTGTCGGACGGTGTTACCGAAGAAAAACTGAAATAATAGGAAGTAAATTAAATCATTCTTCCCTTAACTCTAATGTCGGTTGGTGTGTCCTGGCTGGTTTAAAGGCCATTTTGTCAATTTTTTTCACCTGAAGTACGGTCCACTAAACGGTACTTCGGGTGGAAAATGAATCGACAAATTGGCCTCTAAACCAGCCAGGACACACCAAGGAACATTAGAGTTAAGGTAAAAATGCTTTATTTCGTATTATTTTCAGTTTTTCTTCAGTAACGCCGTCTCACAATAATAGGGACTTTTAGCACCGAAGGTTTTTTGGACGGCTACGGCGACCTAGATCGCGCGGGGACTGGGGATACCAGGCTCCCTCTGTGCGAGAGCCCGCGAAAATGAAAATAGTTTAGCAATAACAACAATAGTCTTGGCTACGGCGTGAAACAAGCTGAAAAGATAGCGATAAACTAGGCAAAAAATGTCCCTAAAGGAGGCTAAAAAGCAGTTACTCTATGCATTCGATGATGGCCTGATTTCAGTCGAGGAGTGTCTCCTCTTGTTTGATTTAAATACAGGTAAACTAACTTAGATTTTCCTTACGAGCAGTACCCACTCTTTGATCCAGTGATCTAGACGACATGCAAAATGATCGACGAGTGCTTGGCGAAGTTTAGGTTCCATAAAAACGACCTCCCTATTCTGGCAGAGGTTTTAGGATCCCTGACCAGTTCATCTTGGGACAAAGAAGTGTTGTGTTAAAATTTAACCCTTCCGATCTTTGTAAGTTGAATGAAATAATCATAAACATTGGAAAAATTCTTGTAGTAAAACCTCATGAACAAAGAGCTTTCTTCGAAGCATTTAGAAAGTAGTTTAAATAAAGAGTGTTAGCATTCAATATCAAACAGGAATCGAAAAGAAAAGCAAAACCACATGTACGTAAACAAACTTAGTTGGGACGCTTTTCGAGGGACGACATGTCTCATCGATACCTGTGGAAAAACGAAAACAGCGCACAAATGTTACAGCAATTCTTAAGAAAATTGGCCTAAACGTATGATTTACGGTTGGAAGAAGTTACTTTTCTCGATGCAAAGGCAAAAAATCGATTGAAATGTTTAAAAAACACTCACCAAAAACTCCCGTAGTGGGTACTACGTCAAAATACTCTGTTTGTCGTACTAGGGAAGGCCGCGACGGCGGCAACCCAACGATGGCGACACTTGCGCGTGCGCAAAAGTGTTTGACTTCATTTCCGGTTTCCGTACCCGTCCAAAAAACCGTCGGTGCTAAAAGTCCTTAATATCTATAAACGGCTTGTAGAAACACCTACAACTTGACTCAACGTTTCACGTACTAGGCTTGAGCTGCTTGTGCCCTTATGTGCATTTGAGTGGTATCCAAGTTGATGGATGTAATATAGTCAAGTGCTGCATTTTACGAACGGGTTTGAACAGGGCTTAAACTGTCTTCTGTTCAAGGAAGGCCAATTTAATTGATAAAGTTCTGACTAAAAAAAACGTGTTTCCAATCCTCCATCGACGAAACACCAAAGTTTAATTAAAAGCTAGAGGCCATATTGGACTTCACTCGGTCTTCCACGTGGCATGTATAAATTCGGCAATTGCAATTTGCTACTTCAATGATTCACATACACAGTTGTAATAAAAATAGACAAACTTAGCATGACGAGGTCTGAATACCTTTCTATATTTTATTTCACAAAGGCATCAAGTTGATTATGTACAGATAATTACATTGCCTCAGTTCTCTATTACATCGTAGTATAGCACAAGCAATGTTGAATGTACTTGTACAACGTGCGAATTCGAAGTTGCACGATTATACATTAAACCAAAACACTACATAGAAAGCTTGATAAAGCTGATAACAGTCACAAAAGTAAAGAGGTTATTTGCATTTTCGTTTCGAAACAAAGCTCCTCTGATCCAACATGGCGGAGCGCCACAAGTGAAGTTTGCGGATGATACACGACGACAACGACCACAAAGAACGGAGGGCACTTTTTTAGTCTGGGGCCTCCCACAGGAAGTCCAAGTAATAAACCCATTATGACAGAGCTGAAAAACGAGACACTATTTCACTGGTCTGAACTCTTTTTGTTTTCGTTTGTTTCTTATAAGAACCTTTTCTATAAGAACGTTGAGGCTGAGATTTCCCTACAATTAGCCTAAAAACGTAGCAAACATAGCGAATGTTGCCAGAAAACAAGAAAAGCTTTGAGGGGAAACATAGTGTTCGGATTTCGTGTTTAGTTAGCAAGTTGTTGTTGCTCTTCGCGACAGCCGCCGACCGGCTGCGATTAGTGACCATTAGTTTTCGGAAGGTCGATCTCTTGTAATTTTACCAGGCCATTCTTGTTTTCCTTTTATTTTTCCATTTCATGGACATATTAAAGCAGTTTCTTGTCGAAAATATCTTGCCGAATATGTAAACGGAGATTTGGAAGCATTTTGAGCTTCAAAATTCATTGCAAAAGTACAAACAAATTCTTCATGCAACACTGAGATCGAGAAATTTTCCATGCGTTGCGTTACATGTGATGTCATTTTGTCGTCTGTGCTCTTAGGCCCGGTTCAAACGTCGACTTCACATGTGCCGAATCTAATGCAAATGAGAAAAATCTATTCTGATTTTCCCTCATTTGCATTAGCTAGATTCGGCACATGTGAAGTTCGACCTTTGAACCGGGTCTTATAGACCATAGTCAGGAACCAATCAGCGCGCGAGAATTTGACAGTTACTGTAAAAAATGCCTCTTTCCCCATCCCCCTTACCCCCAAGTCCCAAATCTTTTTCACGATCTTTATTCACAAATTCCACATTTCCCATAATACACTTTGTTTCGGATTCTCAATTTTGTTCAAAGCATTATTTTCAATTTTCAATTTAGGTTGGCAAAGTCCAGCGTTTCTTCCAGTCTGGGGATGATGCGGCATGCTTTCGTCATAGTTATAAATAGCTAGCTCTTACTAACCAAGTTCGAGGTCCGTACTGAAGTTATAGACCCGGAACGGGGAGGAGGGGGACGTCCAGTTAACGTTACGAAGGGGGAAGAAGTGTATAATTATGTCATTGGCCCCTTGTTGAGATAACCTTCGTTATGGTGACGCTTTCCTGTTCCTGTATCGTTTTCATATGTAAGATTTGACGAGTTCAAATAGTGCAGGAAATGGGTATGTAGAGCTTCAGCCACGCATACATTGGCTTATATTGGAGGCATGGTTTAGCTTTTCCAAAGGCATCCCCACCTCTTTCTTGTATGTGCCCTCCAAACTGGTCAGGTGGATGAGACATTAACCTCTTTTACAAAACACTGAAGTCGAAAATCATATTGGACAGATTACTTCGTTTCTCACCTGGTAAGAATAGAGTTAGAAATCTAATGAAACACTGCTTATAAGCAAGAAAGGCAGCACTTAGGTTAATTAACATTCACTAATCTATTTCTGTTTGCTTTTCTCCAGATGTCGTGACGTCTTCAAGAACATAGAAACCTTTTTACAATGAAATAAGATAGGCAACTCAACCTAAACCAACATCAACGGCCTAATTTCGTGATTTCCCAACTTAACTGTGCAAGATGTTCAAATAGAACCATTAAACTCCATTAGTTCATATTTAGTTTAAATTTCTGGTAACACAGTAACGCATTTAAATTCGTTTGAAAACTCAAAGGGTAGGTCACTGTTGCAGTAGTAGACAGAGCACGGTGGCTTGCATTATTCTCTCACGCAACATGTTCAGTCGCTTGGTTTCAGTGTTGATATCTATTGGGCTCTCATTTGAAGCCGTAGCAATGGCTGACGTATCTTTGTCTCCTAAGACTTGGCCACAAGGGGAGTTTGATCGATTGGAGCGAATGAATTTAAATCGTTATGAGCGGCCCAAGCCACTGGCGGTCAGCGAAGGTAAAGGACTTGTGGCAGGAACAACTGAGCCTTTCGCCGTGCATTCGGGAATGGACGCTCTGAGAAAGGAAGGAAATGCTATGGATGCCTGTTTGGCGACCGCACTTGCAGGTAAAAGAGACCTTTAAGCTAACAAGATTATCTTGCAGTAAGCGCGTACAATGTCTTTTCAAATTTCCCTGTTCAAATGTTATCAATTTCTATCAATCAATATTTCGAAAGCTTAATGTTAAAATAAGTCAACGTTCACGCTGAAACGTGCTCAGATGTTGCAGTCTCTTTTAGAGGCAACAAATGTAACCCAGATAAGGCATAACTTCCAATAACTTAACGTATAATTATAATTGGCACAAAATGCATCATGGTCGTGAATGCTCTCGAATGCATTCACCATGTTCACGTACGATTTTACTTTCTCCGGGTAAAGAGGCAAGCTTGTGTTTTTTCAACGGACATATGCACGTAGAATTATTGAAAATGATGATTGCTAAGGGTCTTGGTGACGTGAACTTGCCACGTTTAGTTCAATGTGGGCGAGCGCATAAAGAATAAACCATGCATGGTACTGGATGCGTAATTAATGCAACCGTCCAGAAGTATGCTCATTAGGTTGATCGTGATTTGATCAATTTGGCAAATAAATATGTATTTTGAATGTTTACGGATTTGCAGGCCGGGCCGGCGGTGGGGTGGGCAAGCCTTGTGGTTTCTTTCCTTGTTGCTGTTGTTGTTGTTGTTGTTTCTTTTTCTGTTTTTTTTTTTTTTTTTCCAATTTTGATTTTGAGCCTGTGGCGACAATCTTTCGACGCTGTTGCGACGATGCCTAAAAATTATTAAATATCCAAGTTTAAGAAGCACATCTCATCGAAAAAATGGTTGTATAAAGACAGGAGATTTCACAGAAGTGCAACTTTGTATCCCCTATCACAAACTACTGTAAAATGATCCGAGTTTGCTATAACATTGCGATTTTGAAAGATACGACTTCCAGCCATTTTACCGTGAATCCTTACTCGTGGGCCAATGTCTGAAAAGCTGGAAAATAAGAACGTACCACAGCGACCCAAACTCACGTTGACAATTGAGAATTATGAGGCGTTGTATGGGACTTGTTAACACCGGGTCGATTTATCGAGCTTCAGCTTAAAATTCTGTTAATATACAAAATTACATTACTTTTATTTTTTGACATTTTCCGTGTCGTTTTGCTTATCTTGCGTCTTGTAGTGGTGTTTTGGTCGGGTTTTTTTTTTCTGTTTTTTCCTTCCTATAACGGGGTCAAGGATGACTCCACTGTCATGGCGATTACTCCCCGATCGAGCGTCGATTTTTAGTCCAAAAATTCATTCGTTTTTGGAACAGGGTTGGTATGTCAGTGATACATGTATAATTAATGTATGTGCGGAAATATTTCCGTAACGAATCACACTGATAATTCTCCGAACGGTCAACGTGAATTTGGGCTCCCTGTGTTGTAACTCCTCGCTGAGTCAACAGCACTGGCTACGGCGCGTGATGAGGGAAAAGTAAATCAGAATTGCTTGGTATAGATTCAACAGTTTAATACTTTCGACTGACAGCGACAGCTGTTGTATTTGCTCTGCAGAGGTCACCTTGGCAACGGGCTCCTATGTTTCTTACGCTGGTGTCTCCCAAATCCTATACTACGAGAAATCTTCCAATAGAGTATACAGTATAAATGGCGGATGGAATACCGCTCTAAATGGAGATCCGTCCCAGATCCCCGAGGTCCACACGACGGGATACAATGGAGCCTCGGTCCTTGTCCCAGGATTCATCGCTGGAGTAGTTGAAGCAGCTGAAAAATTTGCCAAATTTCCCTTCAAGACACTGTGTGAGCCCGCGCTATATTTCGCCGAAAAAGGTTTTAAAATGCCCGCTGGCTTAGCGGCGTCCATTGCACTTTACTACAATGAGGTAACATTGCTGAGGACAACCAAAGGTACTTATAATGAGACTATGATTTGTTGTTTTGAATAGTGTCCACCTATGATGCAAGGTGTCCTTTCTTATTTGAATCACGATCTAAACTACCTGTCATACAGCGATGTTATTGCTGGTTTGCATGCATTGTCGTGAACATTTGAAAGCATCAACTAAGGGTAACACAAGGCTCCTCTTGCGACATTTAACTACTGGCCACCCATGACTAAATCTTTCAAGAAAATATCAAGTTGCAGGCTGCAGGGAAGATATGTATCCTCAATTATCAGTTGTTTTATCATACGATGCTCATTTCGAAGAGAAATACAAAGTTGAATTTTAATTAGGGTTGCTTCTTTTATTGGACGTACCGAAAATACACGATTTTGAAGTTTTAAAAATTTTTAGTTTAACTCGTCCAATTTACTTAGTTTGTCGTTATAATTGAAGATCCTTTCTTCAACTTTAACAATCCGTTGTTTTATCGAGAGAAATAACGATCTTAACAGCTTTACGCCATCAAATTCGTCTCCTTTTTTCTCTTATTGTGGCACTTTGGTAGAGCAAGCACCCTTTCATAGCCCGCCAAGGGAGCTCTATCTGATTATGCGGAAGTGTCGTGCTATTCTGTTCGATGAGTTCATCCACATTGCAGGAAAGTTATGATCCAGCCATTTTATGCCATTTTATCATTATTATTATTATCATTATTATTATTTTTATTTTTTTTTTTTGCTAGGTGAAACGATCTTTACCAATCCCGATACTGGAAAACCGTACGCTTACAAAGAACTGTTTAAGCAACCTGAGCTGGCCGAGTTTATACAGAGTGTGGCCACTAGCGGAAAGGACTACTTTTACAATGGGACCTGGGCAGAGGAAATGACGTCATTGGTTAAAAACCAGAAAGGATTTATTACAACAGATGACATGCGCAGATACCAAGTAAAATGGGAGGCACCTGTCAACACTACATACAATGGTGTGGACGTCTTCGTGTCCGGAAACGACTGGGGTGGGGTTGAGCTTGTGGAGAAGTTACGACTGATGGAATTGGCGGGAATAGGCCAGAATCAATCGTCAAATTACCTCACAAATGCAACGGAGTTTTTCTGGCTAGCGTCAATATCTCGGTTCAGCTTTTTCGTCTCGATTTTCTTACACAGCAACCCACGCGGCTTATCGATATTGAAAGACAACTTAAACCTCGATTTTTCCAATCGTCTTTCCAGAAATTCCACTGAGGCAATTTGGGGGAGGATCGGCTCACCTGACAAAATGAAAGAAGTCAATGATATAATAAGGAGGCTTCTTGGAGGGAAGGAAAGCATACATGGTTCAGATGCGATAGTCGCGGCTGACAAAGATGGAAATGTGTGCTCAATGATTCACACCATCAACAGCAAGATGTGGGGAACGGGCTTGTTTGTTGGAGGAATTGCTTTGCCGCACTCCGCAGCTTTATTCAAGGCTTATGTCACGCAGACAAGTCCTGGAGGAAGGCTTGCATCGGGTCTTCAACCCATTATTGCGTTTGAAAGGGACGAGTCATCGACAACTCGCCGTCCTGTAATGGCGCTCGCAGTTGTCGGTTCATCTTATCCTGTGGTTGTTCCACAGTATGCCACAAATCTCCTGGACAGCAAAATGAACCCCAAAGAAGCCATGGAAGCCCCCACGTTCCTACTGCCAAGTTTTTCAGATTTCTTCCAAGCCGTTCCAATAGAGGAGTTTTCAGTCGACGAGAACGTGTTGCGTGACGTGCGCGACATGGGACAAGGCGTGACGGAGTTAGAGTACATGAAGGCGTATGGGCCGATTGGTTTGGGAGTGGCCCTCACAATCGATGAAAACGGGTTTATGTATGGATGCGCCCACCCCCTGAGAAGGGGACTTGCAGAAGGCGTTTGAACCTACGTGGAATGATTTTTTTCTTTACATTTGAAAACACTGTACCATGATGGATTTCATTATGCTTACGTTCTTTTGCATTTAAACAATCGAAGGAAAACATTGTAAAAAACGGTTGCCTTTTCCCTTTGCCTTTTCCCTCCTCCTGAATATTTAGGCTTTCCAAGGTCAGGGAGAAATAAGGGAAAAACTATTTTTTCACTGCCAGGGAAAAGTCAGGGAAATTCTAGAGTCTACCTGAAAGTCAGTGAAAAGTCCGGGGGACATTTGGTTACAATCACGGACAAAACTGTCGAGGCAACTAAGCAAAATGTACACTTTTTGTTAATCCAGACTAAGGGCGCTTTCCATTCGTCAGAACTGGCCAGCCGGACCGATCATTTTAAAAATATGAAATAGGCTTCTTCAGTCGATAGTTTTCGCTTAACACCCATCACTGCTATGCATACTCTTAAAAATAAACTGATCTGGATGGACAGTTCTGATCAATAGTGGAATTCTCTTAACAAATGGACTGGTTAGGCCGACCAGTTCTGACTAATTGAAAGCGCCATTATATGTGCTACTCTTCCTGCCCCTTTCCCTCTTTCAATATTGTTTTGGCGCTTATGTTTTATCGGGAAACACATTTGACAAAGGGGAGGGGGAGAGGGGTGTTTTTTCAAAAAGTTCAAGGATATTTCTTGTTAGCAAAACTAACGTTGTTTCAAAAACGTTCTGCAAAGAAATCGATTCCTGTGTCAGGGTCTATTAAGAGCTTTATTGCACAAGGATTTGTCTTGGATGGTCAATGGAAATTGCTTGTAATGTGGTCAATGAAAAGTCCCGAAAATGCCAGTCAGTGATTTTTTTCTTTCCCAGTGAGTGGCAACCCTGCCTTTTCCTGGATCCCTATAATTCGTAAAGCTGTTAGAGGTTCATTAATATAGAATCCTATCTTTGAGAGAAAGTGATTATTGCGAAAAACTTTAAGAAATATCGGGGAGAAACACTCAAACAGCCATCCAAGAAATTATTGGTGTGAGTAAGAAAACCGCGCCCAAGAACGTGGTCCTCGACTCAAGCAAGACTTCATACATTTACCCAGGGATGATAGAGAAAATAGGCAAGAGGTCATGTTCCATTTATGTCATTCTTTTCTCCTCTTCAATTTTCACCACCCCACACCCATCCCCTTCTCACACGCCATTTTCCAATCCTTGTGTTCCCCCCTTCCGTAGTATCAATCCAATCCCGATAATATAATCACGACAGCGTAGCTTTTTTATCGCTTTAGGAGTCCTTTTCTCTCCATGGACTGATACATGGTAGCTGCATGTGGGTAGTGAAACTAGGGAACTACCCATCAAGTGCGTAGCTAGAAAGGCCCCTTTCTATACCTGACGTATACAAACTTTAGAATTTCCTTTTCAAATACCGTACACAATTATATTTTTTACAAGGCGTTATAAGGCGTTAAAATCTAACGACTTCATATGATGCGCGTAAAATATAGTAAAGACTTGCTTTTACGGCTTCTCACAATGTACTTAAAATGTCGTAAGCAACCTGATTACGACTTCATATGATGCACGTAAAACATTGTAATGACTTGCTTTACGGCTTCTTGCAATAAAACGTAAAATACATTTTAATCTTTTTGAGACTATAAGAAATATGCCTATACAACACTATCTTTTTTTTTACCTATAAAATGAAGATATTGCATGCTTATGTGTACGGTGGAATCTCGATATAATTTGATATGATCTGTGACTGCTGTAATCTCAATGGTGCCAACTAAGGGTGCATTTTTTGGGGTATTCCAGGATGAGGATAAAAAGGTTGAGGATGATTAGAATGATGGGAATTTGACAACACAGAAAAAACGACTATTCTGAAAGCGGAATGAAAACGCAACCTTCCAGACTTGTTGCTGTTGTCCACACACTTTCGAAACCTTGATACGACTTCCACCTGTTTTCGCACTGTACTGGGGAAGAAAAATACCCTTACTTCTTTGTTCATAGCGCGCGAAATGCTCCCCCAGAGAGATTTTCGTTTGAACGGAACATCAGAAAAATGGTCTTCATGTTACTTACACAAACTGATGGGTTTCTCATGATGTCCAGCTGCAGTTGCTTTTCCGGCCTCTCAGGCTCGGAAACAAAAGTTGAATTTGCCGCCGTTGTCGCCGACACGCTGGTGTTTGGATCAAACACTGATAATCGACAGTTATTGAGAAAGAATCGCATCATTCTTAGAGAAAGCTGTTTAAGTAGCTTTGAACTTCTTGTAACACAGCAGCACAAGGCAAAATAAATGCCATGCGATTTAATGGCAATAAGAACGCGGGACTCGGTATGTAAAGGAAAACGAAAAACGGGACTCATCTTTGCAACTGTATGTAAAACAAGCAGCAATACACATCGTGTTCCTGCACCTTTTCTTTATTGACGGCAATTTCACATTACACTAAAACTATTTCTCTTTATTTTCTATAGCCGTGGTCTCTAACAATCAAGTGGTTTTGGATCGTTTCTATGATCAGAA
>OX419342.1:16930966-17040966 GCA_948470475.1 Galaxea fascicularis
TGGAACAAGCCGAAGTACATGCGTTATTCTATAGCGGGTTACGCCATGTCTAATTCAAGCTTAGCGCGCCGAAGACGTGCTCGTTTAGCCGTCTCTAATCCCTCCTGCCCCCTAGGGGCGTTTCCCAAGAGGAGGCTGTATTTGATAAACTGTATCTTGCTCGGAAACTGAAACTAGGGAATAGCCCAGTTTCGTACGCCATGACCACATTTTTAACAGGGTTATTCTTCATGTGAAGTAAATATATTCACCAATTCCAGGGCGACGATGACCTTGGATTGAGAATAAATCTTCATTGAATCGATTGCTTAGTAAAAAGAAATTGAAATTTGTGCTTGCACCGAAGTGGGACTGCCAGAAATAAATAAGTCGCATGCACGATTCCCTATTAAATTTGCCCTTTTGGTAATAAACAAGACGCCGAGTAGCGTTCACGTGGGATGCGCTGGAAGTATTTGCAGTGATGATAACAGTCAATAGTTTTGTAAGCGGACATCCTCTCGGGAATTGGAAAAAATGTTTGTTAGGAGAGTTATCGGTTTACGTGAATTATTCCCACAATCGGACACCCAAGAGAAATGTTGGAGATGTCTACTTACGGGATAGTTAAAATCATCTGTCTTAGATTATCTGAAATACAGCAGACAATGAGTTAAGACCCAGCGATCGAGAAATGAAGAACGTGACCGTAACATTGCATTACAAATGGTACGTCAGCGAACGTCAGGATTGACTATCATTAACTATCATGTCTTCCGGGTTTGACCTTTGGTCAAGCCTTCTTCTGCGTTAAAGTAGCAGAAAATATCTACATCTGTTGGTTTTACCTCAGTTTTTTAAATCGGTTAAATACTATTCAAGCAAATTCCATCAATGCCAGACAGGTCGCCAAGACCAATAGTTTCACTTTCATTCTTATTTAACTTTGGGAGTGCAAGACTGCGGTAGCAGTTATTTCTGTTATTTCATTGCTCTGTCTTTTCATTGAAAATCATTCTGCTTCGAGTTCAGGACTGAATACGGGAGTGCGAGAGCACTTGCCGTCCATTGCGATCTTTTTTCGTTTTTATCCGACTCCAGGAACGCAGAACTGCAGGAGCACTAGTTTCATTGCGATGTTTTTTGTTTTCAGTTTTCTCCGACTGTAGCACGTAATGTGCGCAATGTGCCGCCTTTATGAAGCATATACTTTGCCTCATTTAGAATATTGTTTGAAAAGTAGAAATATCCTTAACTTGGTGTTTCTAACATACGTCAAGTTATGGCGCCATTCTAGATTAAAATTGGGTAGCTTTTAAAGTGTCCCCGACCCTCTTAAATTATAATTACAGATTTTAATCTTTAAAAAAATGTTAAAAACACTAAAGGACTGGTTATTTAGTTTTTTAAAAACCTTGGCCGGCAGTCGACTTGAAAAAAAATTATGTCACGAATTTCGGTTCGTCCAATAAGCCCAGCATATACACATGTAAGGCAAGCGCTGGACTTGAGATCTAAAAATCATTTCAGGATCGCTTAACTTTTGCTAATCGACATACGAGGGTTTGGGTTAGCCAGGATTCTTTGATTTGATAAGTTTTAGAAAAATATCGGACTGCCGGTCATTTTGTGATTTTAACGCCTTGGCCGGCGGTCGATCTGAAAAAAATGTCAGAAATCACGGTTCGTCTAATAAGCCCAGCAAGCGCCGGACTTGAGATCTAAAAATCATTTCAGGATCACTCGTGACTTTTCCTAATCGACATACGATGGTTGGGATTAGCCAGGATTCTTTGATTTGACAATTTTTAGAAAAATATCGGACTACCGGTCATTTAGTGTTTTTAACACCTTAGCCGGTTACCGGCCATATAGCCACAGCGTTTATCCACTGCTTATCACAGCTTTTAAAAGTCTCTCATAAACGGGAGGTAGAGATCGTACAACATGCTTTTGCCGTAAAACAAAGTCTCAAATGCAACCCCACCATCGGGGCTTATAATTGCTGTCACTATCAACAGATTCTTAAGTTATAGATACAACCCCACCGTTCAAAGATAGAGGGTGCTAATGGGGTTAACAGTTAACTGACAATTGGCCTAAAAAATAGTAGTTAACTGATATTTGGTCCAAAAATTAGTAGTTAACTGATAAATAAGTGACATTCTATTATTATACTGAATACGATTGTTGTTGTTAATAAAAACAAAATAGTTTTTTTTCCTAGCGGCGAAGCTATTTCGTGACATTTGCCTGTCCCGCTGCGTGACTTGGTTTTAGTAAAGTCCGACCCCCAAAACTGATTGGCGTGCAGAAGTAAAGAAAATTCGGGTTATGATGCAATATTTTTCGCTGTAAGAAAATGAAAGAAAATGAAAGTTAAAGTTAACTAAAATTAGTAGTTAACTGACAATTGGCCGAATAATTAGTAGTTAACTGATAACTAGGTAACCCTATTAGCATCCTCAAGATACTGTCACCATCGACAGAGTTGCAAACACAACCCCACCATCGGGGTTCAAAGATACCGTCACCATCGACAGAGATGCAAACACAATTTCAATTTCAAATTGTATGGGCTAATCAAAATTCCAAAGTCATGATATACAGTCCACAATGGGCAACCAGTCTCATTTGTAAACCGGCATCAACTGATGTGATGCTTGTAGTCGTATTAAGAAACGCTGAAAACGATTTCCGTTTGAAAACCGTATGAATCACCATAATTTACTGACCACTGTTGTAAATCAGCTAGCAACAGAAATGCTGATGCTACTATTCGATAAGATAACCCACCTAAAAGACCCGGGAAAAGAGGAAAAACAGTACCCAGACGTCAAGCGTATTAATCACCATTATACTTCACTGACAACTGTTGTGAATCAGCTCGCAACAGCAGTGTTGACGCAGCCTTTCGATGAGACAATCCACGTAAAAGAGGGACCGTAAGGGGGTTTCTCGTGAAACGTGATGGCGTGCTTTTATTCTCCGTGATCTGTTGTTATAAAAACATATTATCCGTGAACTGTGAATGATATGCTTGTCGTGACACGTGAAAGCAAAACGTTATTTCGTAAATCGTGAAACTTGACCAGAAATCTGCACTTTTTTCCGTGAAAATGGATCTGCCGTGCAAAAGAGTCTGCAAAAAAGTTTTTTTTGGATGTTTTCAAATTGCAAAACCAACTCAGCAACAAAAACAGCTCAGCAAAACCAACTATTAGACTATCAAAAATGGGCTAATCAACAATAAATATTTAAAAAAAAACAATAATTACAGCCAATCAAATTGCCAACAAAGTCAAAACATCCCAAGGGAACGAATTTTATGAACCCAATTAAAACAATGGAATGTAGCCCCGAAACTTCTACATGGGATCTTTCCCATCCCACGTAACAAGTAATTTACGTAATCGCACGTTTTCTCGTAAAATTGATGCTAAACCATCAAACAGAAGTAGTGATTAATCCTTAATTTTACGAGAAAGAAACATGCGTAACGCATGCGATTACCGATACAAACTACAGCCACCTTTCCGCATGTGTTTTGATAAAAGGCGTTTGCCTTCCGATAGCAGTAACAACATTACTGAATTGGACAACATAATACGAGCAGAACTTAAAAGACTTGACCAAGTCAAGTAATAAGGTCTATTTACAAGAAAAAACTATTTTGTTTCTACTGGCAGCCGCAAGCTTACCCTGAATTTAAAACTGCCAAACTCTCAGTACCCACATTTATCAAGGTGTGATTAGGGCAGTACGGAAGTTTTTAAATTCAGTTAATTTAAAGCACTAACAATGAACTATGAAATTAGATACCTCGCTGTAAAGAAGAATGTATTCATAAAACTTTCTTTCTTTCGCCACATCGACTTCTTCAACTATGCTGAGTCTTTCGTTTACCGCATCGTAAGACAGTCTTGCTAAAACCGTCAAGTTCTTTGAAGGATCAACCTGGAAATAAACCTCGTTAAAATTAGGAATGTACAGTACCAGCAAAAAGATTTTAGTTACGTGGAGTCGAGTTGGTTGGGTAGGGTTAGATCATTTAGGAGTACAGTTGACTCTCGTAACTCGAACTGAACCTCCGGCCCACTAACTCACGTAGTCCCCGGTGTGGTGATCTATCTGCTGTATGGGTCGGGTGGGGTGGGTGAGATCAATAATGGACTGATAGCGGCAGCCAGAGGTGCCTGTACAAGCTGACGTCCGATCTCACCACACAGAAAAAGCATTGTAAAGTCACTCGTTTGTTGTGACTCTTCTCAAGATTCCTTTCCTTTCCTTTCCTTTCCTTTCCTTTCCTTTCTATTCGTTTTCCTTTCAGGTCACAGTTTTCTCTATGATTTTACCCTCGATAACTTGCACTCCCGCTACGGCGAACCTTTTTTCCTTTCCCTAATCGGGAGTCAACTTTATTCCAAGCCCCCCAACCCCCTCCCCCCATTGAGTTGAGAAACTGATAACCGGCCATCAGGCCCAATTTTAGCATCACTTAGCCTGATCGAAGGTTAGAAAAATAAATTAAAGAAAAACAAAACAAAACAAAACAAAACAAAGGAAACGAAAATTGAAAACATTGTTGGGGCACGAGAGAAAATTGCAGTTTCCCTATACTCTTTTGTCATTTTTTTCCACTCACCGTCATTTCGCGTGCAGTCCACACAAGTGGTGTTTCTGCGAGAAAAGTTAAAAATAAGGCGCTGTAAGCAAATCATTCATTTCACTGGAAGGACTGTGAGCCCCATATTACGTAATAAAATCAAGTATGTGAAGTGTATATGAAATAATTCATATTTGTACTGCGGTTGTAGATGCAAGTGAAGAGTGATCATCGCAGTAAATTTCAGGCTTCAGGCTTCTTCTTTCCAGTTGCTTAAATTGGAAAATTTACTGCGATGATCACTCTTCACTTGCAAAATCAAGTATCTAAGTCTAACTTTGCCTTCTGAGGGTTATTGACAAAATAACAACAAAGTAGTACAGACACTAAATAAATATTACCCAGAGGCGAATTTACTTTTTCTTATAAATTATTGGTGGTGTCTGTGAGCTTCTACATGTAGTTTTGCTTTTTTGGTAGAAACAGTGTTTGTTTCTGGCCGGTGTTTGCATCTGATCTCCTTTTTTCGGCACCAGGAGTTGTGGCATGTTTATCTTGAAATAGCTGTAGTTTTCCCTTTTTCATGCATAACTTTTACCAATGTGTAGATTGCTCGTTGTAGATTTCTCAGTTCTACGCACAGTCATCGCCATAAATTAACAACGGAACAAAGAAGTCCCCCATATTTTTGCAGCTTGAGTTGCAACCTCGTTCCCAGGGTCTTTCATCTCCCCACCCCAGAGGGAGCGAGGGAAGAAAGAGGGTCTTTTCTTCCCTCGCTCCTTCTGGAATGGGGAGATAAAAAGCCTTGGGAACGAGGTTGCTTGAGTTGGGATCAGATTACTGGGGTGACGCACTCGTTAATCAGACTTCTACATGCAAACCCGGCGTTGTGGCTTTAATTCTCTCTTGGAAAGGAATTTCTTGCTTTGTGCAACCAGAACCAAACAAAGTTCGTACTCGGATCTTATTTTCTTCTCCCATAGTGCAAAGAACCAGCTTTTCCCATCGCTGAGAGCCACTTGATGCATAGTTGCTGCCACGCACTTTGGAGAAAGTAGTACTGACAATGTGAATCGAATGTGAACGTTAATTGTTTCTCGTGTGATTAATTATATTTGCCGTCGCCTTCAGATTAAGAGTAAGAGGTCTTAAAAATGCTCAAATGAAGGCCTCCACTTTCTCTTTCAGCGGGAAAAACTTTCACGAAATGAACCATGATGAGGAATTACTACAAACACGACAAAATGAAAACATGCTGAAGTATTAACTGAAGAAAAAGATAGATTTTTACCGCATGGCTTGGGATCCTGGGCGTTCACCAACGCGACAAGGAGCAACGAACTGAGAAAGGCCAACATGTTGATATTAGGATGATGGAGACGAGACTAAACACAAAGATATTCCTGGTTTCCACGGCTTAAGAACCGCTCGGATCACGCAATAGTCATGTGATGGCTTCAGTGCGTGCTTACTCATACGATACCCCTCTATAGAAGAAAGCGAAACATTACTACAGCAACTTCCGGTCATAGGACATGCAATACATATTGGTCGTAAGAACATTCGGTTGCCACTTTTTTGTCACTATTGGAGGGGGTTCGCATTGTTTAGTAGCGTGTATTGTAAAGGTAGCAGGGCCAAGAAATCGTCGGTTATTCATCATGGCAAGCGTTCTGGCGTTCAGACCTGCTTCAGCGAGAAGTCAAAAATAATCGGCCAAATATAACTTTCACTGGTCAGATAAGTAACTGATGAAAGAGTGAAACTGAAACCTCCACACCACACGATGCAACACAACACGCTGCAAAACTGCAGCATCATCCTCAGCTATTAAATCAATAATTGGGGCACGCAATATTATACTCAAACGTCCGCGCAGATATGTAGAAAACTCGGAAATCAGACCCCAGACCTAGAAAACTCAGACCCTCCTGCTCCAAATCTAGATAACTCAGACCCCCTCAAAACAAGAGAACATTAAAAATGTTACGGTGATTTTTGCACAAACACGCCGACCCTCGTTGTACTAATCGGTACTTTGAAAAGTCAGGTCCTTTCACTTTACAAAACGCAGACCTAGAAAATTCAGAATTCAGAAAAAAACAAATAATGGCACTTTCACACTTGGAGACGACAATTTGTGACGGACAAGTCGTCCCACGATTTATTCGTCTGCCAAAAGTTGTCTTCGCTCTGGTGGTTTACGGCGTAGCAGGTTTGTCATCTGGTTTGTTCAAAACACCAACTTAACCGATAGATGACGGATCTGTAGGCAAGTTGCCATGAAAAATAAACCCCGTGGCTACTTTTTTTCCTGTTTGTTTTTTTTTGAGACGATGGACTTCGGACCTCAGACTGGGCAGGATTTGAATTAATTTTAAGATCCAAGAAATCAAACGCACACCATTTCGCACGTACTTTGAAAATGATACTGAAAGTCACTGGGCTCGGCAGTATTAAATGCATATGACTCAGTTTTTTTATTCTGAGGTTGCGTAGGAAACTAAATGACTTCTACACCAAAACGAGTCTCGGCCTTGTGTCCCAAATGGGAGGAAAACAAGCCTCCAGCTCAGCCTGCCTCCGGCTTAGAATAAGTGTATTATACAATCACAATGTCTATCGGTCCCCGTGCGGGTAGTCTCATTCGCAGTCGTTTTTTCACGTCCTACCCTAAAAATGACGGCGTTGGAGGCTACCGTGCGGGCCAACCAATGCGTGTGGAAGCTCCGCAGCCTCTGCTCATGCTCCAGGGGCTCATCTCTAAGTCAGAATGTTATTTTCGATGTAACTGCAATGTAGAGGAATACTAAGAGGGATAAATTTATTTTATTTCATTTATTTGTTTATCAGTATTTACTGACCAGTGCGGCAAACCGTGGAGCCTGTGAAATGAGACTTTTGTTTTAACGAGGTTGTTTTCACTCGCCTCTACTTGACCGATCTGCGAAAGATTTTCTAGCGTTCAGGCCAAGTTGCTCGAAGCATGGTTAGCGCTAACCACTGGTTAAGTTGCATCAAAACCTATAGGTTGTCATGGTATTTAACGTTGGTTAGCGCTAACCATGCTTCGAGCAACTCGGCCCAGGAGTTTCGGCACTTTAGGGGAGGGGGCTGGGGCGGGGACGAAACTCGGAAACTGTATGGTTTTGGTTCGTCACGCAACCTTTCCTCCATTCATTGAGGATGAAAGATTGCGTGACAAGCCAAAAGAATGTCCGGTTGCGCTCTGTGATGTCTGTGATTTGTGTTGTCAGCGGGATCACCGGAAACCATCCTAACATAGAAACGAGGCTTCAATGTATGAGAATGGCGACCGCAATGAAAGGTCTTCTGTCGTTGATCCTTCTATTAGTTATTTTATTGTCATCCTGGCTTGTTGCTGTTTCGTTAGACTATTACACTGGACATGGAAAGCCACTCAAACCTCATAAAAGAACAAATAGTGCTCCATTTCCGAACGGAAAGTTGGAAAATATATTTTGGTTCGTGCAGGTAGGAACGTTATTTTTAGATCATGTGGTTGTTTGGCAAGTCGATTTCCGGACCGGTGTTTTCTTGTAAAATTGGCAAACTGGCCTTTGCTGTCGTTGTCGAGGCTTCGTTCCGAATTTATTCTGTGCTGTACTTCGTGAGATCGTCAGGACAGTTTCTTGGAGTCAAGATTTTGTATAAAAGTAACTGTTACAACAGAACATGACTGTATAAACCAAACGTAATTGACGCGTACTATGTATCGCAGCGTTTTCGGTTCTCAGTCTGGTAAACATTAGTCTTCAAGAATATCTATTTGATGCTTCAGTCGATCTAACTTGCAATCAATAATTTTTAGCTTTCAATTAGCAACAACACTTTGAAGGCCAAGAATGGCTCAAAATGCGAGCAGAAAATCAACCACCCAAGAAAGTGATTGACACTGGAGAGCTGTACGAAAAATAACATAAGGTTATATTACATATTTTTTTTCGTTGGTTATATTTTCCGACATTTCAGGTGGCATGACACCTTAACTCACAGTATATGAGTTGGGGACTACATATGAATTTTAGCTTTCTCATTCATTAATTCATTCATTCATTTATTCACGTGGAACACTGCATTATTTAACATTATTTTTATTTACCAGATTTCCGACATCCACATCAGCAAGTACCGTGGACATCAAAGAGCATATGATCTGAGGCAGTTCTGCAATGAAAATATTGATGTGATAAGACCCATTGTGGTCCTGGCTACAGGTAAAAGACCTTTCCACAACTTTTGATGCCATCTTGACTGGGAGGCATTAATACGCCTAAAATTACAGTGAATGTATTGGATTTTGGCCAACTTTAAATGCTACAATGTGGCATCAAAGAGGCAGATTTCCAACATTTGCTACTGTTTTAATAGTTTTATTGATCTCATTCATCCAACAGAAAATTAGGTCACTAGAGAAGGTATGATGTCTGTAAATTAGAATAACTATTAATTTTTAAATCTTCTCCAGGGCTCGAATTTGCAACTCACTTGTCGCCAATGCAACCAGAAATTTAGCGCTGGCGACTAAGTTTTTGGAACTGGTGGCCAAAATTTTTTATTGGCGACCAAATGTTTCTTTCTTGTCACCAGCCAGAGAATGGATGAAAAAGTTAATTTTGAGCGCTGTTTTCATATGGGTTCTTACAGTGTATTTGGTGACAATTTGCATAATTTTCATTTCAGGGTTTGTATGAAATCTTAAAAATTTGTTTACCATTGTTGTAGCCAGGATCTGGTATCTATACACTGTACTTCATGAATTCAAAATCTAAGTACAAAATAAATAAATGTCTCTTGGAAGACATTTTGGCTGTGGAAATCCGCCTCTTAGTAGCAATGTTACAGCATCAGTTCAAAGTCCGCCAAAATCCCATACATTTACTGTAATTTTAGCCATATTCCCCCCGCCCAGTCAAGATGGTATATCAAAAACTACAGAAAGGTCTTTTTCAAAATTGTCATGTTTTGTCTGTTAGTGGTGAATAATAATATTATATGTTCACTTCCTGTTGCTCTCACATGAAGGTTTACAAAACCATGTGGTTTTGCCATAATTACTTTTAATCCACCACTGAGGGGGTGCTGTATGGTTGTTTAAGAAGGAAGTGACTTTAAAGGGAGATCTCATGTCTGTTTTTTTTTTTCAAGTATTAACCAACATGTGTATTCTCCTTAGTATTCAATATATAGTTTTCACTTATTTCATACATGTATGTTGTATTTAAGGAAAAATTGTATAAAAGTTAACTCAGCTGATACTTAGTGATCATTTCCTGTTTTCGCATGACCTGTATACTTCAAGAACTAGTGATATGGTAAGGAGAGGTTAGCTGGTGATCACTATTGGGATGTTAAGGGTTAAAACCAAGCCTTGAGCTTTAAGAGAGGAGGTCTGTTGCCACCTTTCAAAAGGCTTCAGTCTATTACCTAACCCTTATGCTCTTGGTAAGGGCATGTCACACATGCTTACAGCTAATATTGTCACAGCCAATTCCTTTTCATGGCAATGAAAAACAAGATTTTCCACAACCTGCAGTCCTACCACCAAGTAACTGTACCTTCGTGAACCATTTGCCTTTACTTTTTACAAAATAATTATGCTGTATCTAACATGTAAATAACTCTTTTCAATTATTTCTTTGATCGTGAGCGGGTGGTATCCTGAGAATCCTGCAATCTGATTGGTTCCGGGAGTGGGCAGTATTTTCCTATCTCCTGACCACAGTCATGGTAACCAACTACGCTAAGCGTAGAGTGAAGTTGCACATTGAAAGAGCGAAGTTTCAATTTGTCTTAATTGTTTTTTGCAATACAGCAGTGTTTTTGTTCAGCTTTGTTGACTTTTGAAAGCAAAACTTCACACAATGTAAAAATATTCCTGACCAATTCCTTTTATTGCACATTTGTTGACACGTTGATGAGACAATGTGTAAAATAAAATTAAAAACATGAGTTTTCCAGTTTTTCTTAGTTAATAGTTTCTCCTACCTTCTAAAAATAGAATTTACAGTAGAAATAAATAAAAATGTTATTCACCAGCCTTGGTCGGTGCGTATTGGGAAAAACTGTGCCCTCTGTCTTGAGGGCCGTACTCGAGACCTTGGGCACAGTTTTTCCCAATACTCTCCTTTGGTACAAAATTGCACATCAAAATGCCCAGAGCAGGTGGCAATTTACAATGAATGTACCTTTGAATAATTATCTAGTTGGCTGTGATGATATGATGCAATGTCAATAAATGGACTGCAAAAAATTGATGAACATCAGAACTTCTATTTTAACTTTATTAAAATTTGTCTTAAAATAAGTTGTTCATATTGCTTTTTTGTTATTTGTTTTTTTAGGTGACTTGACAGATGCAAAGGATGCATATAAACTTGGTTCTATGCAATACAAAGAAGAGTGGAAAGTGTATTACAATGTCCTAAAAGAGACAAAAGTTGAACAGAAAACTAAGTGGCTAGACCTTCGGGGAAATCATGGTAAGAATACTGTGAGTTTGTTGACCAGCAGGTACCGGTATAAACAGGAACAAACAACTCGACTAACACAACGAGCATATACTTTACTTAGGCTGTCGGCCATGCTTCTTTACACACTTCACACTCGCATGCGCAACACTGCTGACCGTACAGCAGGCCTACCAACATCCCCATTTTTTTCAAAAGAAACTATTAACGCCTTAATATGTTTCTGAACAAAACAAAAATAACAATAACTTAGTAACAGGAACAAGCAACGTTAGTCAACAATCTGAGCTGTGTCTCGCTTAGTGTTTTCGAGCATGCATTAACTGTTCGCTGTTAAAGGTCTAGCCTCTGCGGTGGGCGGATCGGTCGACCATAACGCGACTTTTGCACTGGACTTTCAACTGGTGAAGGTGTGGCTCCGACTGAATGATCAGTGGTAGGCACTGCTTCGTCTGGTGTAGGAGGGGGAACAACAGGGCTGTCTGAAGCGGGCATGTCTTGCTGTCCGACAGCGGGTACAACCTGTTGTGTGAGAGGTTGACGATTACATGAACGCGCAGCCTCAGCAGGTCTTAGGTGGGTTCTATTCCGTCGAACCAATCCGTCTGGCGTTTTAATGAGGTACGAACGTGGTGTCACCTCATTTAAGACCTCTCCAAAGTTCCATCTCTCACCCCGGTGATGATCATTGGGCTTGCTATAAACGTATTGTCCAGGAATCAGCGGCGCTAGCTCCTTACTCGCAGTTTTGTCATAGTGAGCTTTTGCTTTAGCTCTTCTGTCAAGATGCTCATCGCGCACCACTGTCACTGGTGGTACAGACTGGCGTAACAGTGATTCAGACACCGGCAGACTTGACTTTGTTCGACGACAAAGAAACCTCTGTGCTGGGGAGAAGGTCATCCCCTGAGGCGGTGTATTTCTATGTTCTAAGAGACCAGTAAGCAGGTCAGACTTTTTCAGCATCTTTTTAGCTTCCTTTACAGCGGCTTCTGCTTTACCGGTGGCTCTCGCGTAATACGGCGATCGGGTGATCAACTGAAAATCATAAGCCTTGGCAAAATTCACAAACTCTTGAGAGACATATTGGGGCCCATTGTCTGACAGAAACTTAACCGGAACACCGTAGCGGGCAAAATGTGCTTTTGTAACTGAAATAACGTGTGCCGCAGTAATGTCCTCGTTTAGCAGGTCAACCTCAAACCAGTCACTGTAATGGTCTACAGTAACAGCATACCACCGTCCTCCTTGCTTGAACAGGTCTTGTGAGATGAACTTCCAAGGGCCATGTGGAATTTCATGAGACAACATCGGTTCTTTCGGTAGTGATGAACTGTAGCTAGCACACACAGAGCAGTTGGCACTTTCTTGGAGAATTGCTGCTCGCATTCCAGGCCAATACATCACTTCTCGGGCGCGGCGCACCATGCTTTCACCACCCTGGTGGCCTTGGTGAAGTTTTCTCACCATGGTAGACTGTAATTGCAGGGGAATGATGACCTTATGGGACTTGTACACAACACCATGATACACGGCCAACTCATCCCGACATGGGTAATAATGACGGAGCACTGTTGGAACATGGGACTTGTCCGGCGGCCAACCATGAGCTACAAACTGACAAAGGGCAGACAGCGTACGATCACCTTGTGTTGCCACTCTGATTTCCTCTAAGGTACTTGGTTGTATTTCAGGGGAATCTAGTTCTAGGGACTCGAGCTCTGCTCTGAACAACTCTTGAGCATCCCCTGAGTAACACTGAAACACTTCCTCTTGGGTGCCCGAGGGTGCAGGCTGCTTCAAAGCCGCTCTTGACAAAGTATCGGCCAAGTACATGTACTTGCCCTTCTTATACACCACCGTGAACTTGAATGGCTGAAGCTGAAGCATCATGCGCTGCAAGCGCTTGGGGGCACTTCTCAACGGTTTCTTGAAGATGGTTTCAAGCGGTTGGTGATCTGAATGAACTACAACATCTTGCTTGCCATACAGGTACTGGTAGAACTTAGTGCATGCTACTTTGATGGCCAAACACTCTTTTTCAATAGGAGCATAGTTAATTTCAGTGGCTGACAATGTGGAGCTGGTAAAAGCCACAGGTTGGCCCTCTTGTAACAATGCTCCACCCAAACCTGTGTCGCTGGCATCTACTTGTAAGACACATGGTTTGTTCACATCAAAGTACCTCAACGTCGTGGCATTTGCGATTACACGTTTGGCTTCCTTGAAGGCTTGGTCATGCTGTGAGGACCACGACCAGACTGCATTGACGTGCGTTAGCTCTGTAAGTGGCTTCACAATTTCGGCAAGATTTGGTGTGAACCGTGACAAATAGTTGCACATACCCAGGAAACGCTGAACCCCCTTAACATCTTGTGGTGGGTTCATGTCAACAATGGCTTGGACACGATCAGGATGTGGAGCAACCCCATTGCCACTGAGGAGATGTCCCATCCAGGTAACTTCCTTGACTTTGAATTGAAATTTCTTAGGGTTTAACTTGAGGTTTACTTCTTTGCAGCGCAACATTAAGTTCCATAAGTTCATGTCGTGATCCTTTTCTGCCTCCTCGACAGTTTCTCCACTTCCAAAGACTAAGATGTCATCTGCCTTGTTAACAACACCTTTCAAGCCCTCCAGCACTTCGTGTTGCCTTCGCTGATACTCTTCTGGCCCCAGACTGACACCAAACGGCATACGCAACCAACGGTATCTCCCTATTGGGGTATGCATGGTAGTTAAAAATGATGAACTCTCATCAAGGACAATGTTAGAGAATCCTTTGTACACATCCACACAGGAAAAAATTTTGGCATTGCTCAGCTTTGGCAGTAACTCATCAACAGTTGGAATAGGGTACTTTGGGACCTCAATGGCTTTATTTATGGTTTGACTGGGGTCGATACACACCCGCAGGCTACCATCTGGTTTTTCTCTGTACACACTATTAGAGATCCACGCCGTGGGCTCCGTGACTTTCTTCAAGATACCCTGTTTTTCCATGTCTCGTATTGCCTCTGCTACTTTGGGCTCTTTAGCTACAGGGCACCGATGGGGGTGAGCTTGAACTGGAGTCACATTAGGGTTCATGGAGATGTGCAAAGGCGGGCCCAAAGTTCCTAATCCTGTATGGACATCCTTGAAAACCTCCAAGACAATGCCTTTGGTTAACTTTCCCCAAGGAACAGGCACACGAGGAACACTAAACTGGTTGCCACTACTGACGATAGGTTTCGTTTCGGCACCAACTGCAGCAATACTTTCATCCCCACCGTTAGGGGCGACTGGGTCAATACTACCGGGTGGGTCTGACACACCAGATGTAAGCTCTTGTGCAGTAGTGTTTTGGAGGGTGGAGGCTGTGATGTCCCCCTCAACACTGTCACTGTTCCCCTGGGCACTTGACTGAAGTTGATGCACCATCATATCCTTGCTGTTCTGGGCACTCTGAACTGACAGCGAAGTACTTCCTTTTATCTCAATCAGCCCAAGCTTGACACAGTCAGATCCACTTAAGAGGGGTGGTTGTGATCCCATGATCTTTTTACTCAACAGCTGAAATTCAAGAGGGTAACACTTTCCTTGAGTTTCGCAAACTAACTCAACCTGCCCCACAGGTGTGATGACACCTCCTCCATAGGTGTGCAAAGTAGCGCGAGATGGCTGGATCAGGGAATTGACATCAAATCCTACTGGGCACATACTCCAGAGATCCTCTACTGCCAGGGTATTGGTTGTCGAAGCCGTATCCAACTGGAGTGTTTTCCAAACAAAATGATTTTTAGCTGCGGATAATTTGATCGCGGCAAAGAACTTTTTCCCTTTCTTCACCGAAACAGCTCTTACAGAGTGAATGTCCAAAGTAAACAAGTGATACACGTTTTGTTCACAAGGAGACCCAGATTCATCCACTGCATTCACATTCTGGGGTTTTCTCATGCACTTCCTGGCAACATGCCCTTCCTTGCCACAGTTCCGACACATGTACTTCAACATAACTGCACGACACTTTTCTCTAGGGTGACTAGGCCTGGCTCCACAATAATTGCACTCATTTTGGTACAATCCTTTGCGTTGATTATCACCTGAGGGCTGAGGATTCTTTCCTTTCCAACGAGAGGTTTTATCTGCCCAGTTGACTTGCTCCTGGTCTCCCCGCACTTGTCTCATCAGTCTTTTCGCATCCGTGGAAGATTCATAGTTCTTAGCTATTTCAACGACCGTACGAAACGCTACAATGACTCCTTCCTTGTTCCGATGGCCATTAGTATTCAACTTTCCCTGTAGAGTTTCATCCACTAAACCAGCAATGAACCTGTCACGACAAGCCTGATCCTCAAAGTCCCCATATTCACAATACTTAGCTCGCTCTACTACTCGACATTCCCAGGCACTTATTGATTCTCCTTCAGTTTGAAACATGCGACCCATTTTTGTTCGCTCAGCTTGAACACTCACACTGCCACCAAATCTCTGAATGAGAGCCTGAAGAACTTTAACTGGGTTACTATTATCCGTGACAGATAAACCAAGGGTCTTATTGCTTGGGTTTATTAGTCTCTTCATCCTCGGCGGAAGCGTAGCACGAAGTGTAGACATACACAAATCCGATTTTTTCCACTGAGCTACCCCTGCTTCGCTGCCAGAGTCATATTTGCAGCCATCTTTCGGAACGAACCATCCCATCACCGTACAATAATCAATGTAATCTAAAATAAAACAGTCTAGAGCTTCTCGATCATCTAAACCTTCTTGCATTTGAGGGACCGGAAAACCGACCGGTGTGCCAGCCATTATAACAGCAAACACGACGAACGTGGAAAGAACCCACTTGACAACAAAATGGCGGGAACTTATCGAGCGATTGCAAGCACAGTTCGATGTCATGCAGTCTAACCAGGACAACTAAAACTCACAGTAAACTTCAGGCGAAGATTCGTCTTCTTCTGACACCATGTTGACCAGCAGGTACCGGTATAAACAGGAACAAACAACTCGACTAACACAACGAGCATATACTTTACTTAGGCTGTCGGCCATGCTTCTTTACACACTTCACACTCGCATGCGCAACACTGCTGACCGTACAGCAGGCCTACCAACAAGTTAACCATTTATCACCATAGGTCGTAAGATTTATTGCCGGAATATTTTGGAGCAGTCTAAATATCTTTGTGGCTACTAAAAGATATTGAGCACTATTGAGGCAAAAACTTCATGCTAGCCCACATTTAGAGCACACATAAAAGAAAACAATAAAGTACATTTACAGGACAATAGATCAGGACAATAGAGGAAGACGGATTTACATATTTGGCTTACCATGATGTTCTTGCCACTATTGGATTTAGATGAACACTGGCTCCACAATTACCATACGCAAATACCCAAAATTTAGACCCCCTGTGGCCTGACCTCTTGTAAGTGACCACCTCCAATAAGCGACCACCTCCTGTAAAGCGACCACTCAGACTTGACATTTTAAGTGGTTGCTTACGGGAGATTCAACTGTACGTGTGGTTCTCAAATATTTTGTGTTTCTTATAAGTTGAATTTGTATAAACATTAAGTTAAACTTTTCTCTGGTGAACATTTTCTACATTATTCTCATGCCCTGAATTTTTGATGAACTCGTGATTGGTAAGGGGAAGTTTGATGGTGGTTACTACTCAGATGTAAGGTGGTAATACTTAACAATTATTCCATGAGTGCGCGTTGGATATGAGATGGTAAATAGCCAATGAGGCGTTGAGAATTTAATAAATGTATTTATATATCAGATCCAGTACAATCCCACGTAGTTATATCAGTAATTTAAAATTTTGGATTTATGTGTAAATTAGTGTTTTTTAATACATTTCAGACACGTTCAGTGTTCCCTCTCTTACAAGTGATGAAAATTTATTTAAGTAAGTACACCATACATGTAAATAAGAAATACTAATTAAAATTACTTTTAATTTGTTACAGTTATAGCAGGGGTTTCGTTAAAAGCTGGTTTCCAGTTTATCTGTTGAAACCAATGCCTATACTTTTTCAGAATTTACCTCGATCGACACCACATTTGTACTTAAGATTTGCTTTTGGCTTACTATGTTTTTCAAACCAGTTTTAATTAATTTTGTCATTATTTTATTGTTTCAGATTTATTACAGTACCTCTCTGGAACAATTATTGATCATTTTTTAACCCAAAGCAATTTCCAACCATGCCACTCAATAATAGTATTAGTAACATTATAATTTTGAGTTTATCAATCACAAGTTTAGGTTTGGTTGCCAAACAGTTTTCAGCTTATTCATTGTATACAGTGTTTCTTCAAATGTTTTTTGGTTTGTTTGACCGTTCATTTGTTCATTCATTTGTTGGTCCATTCATACAATGTCATTCCTATGTTTTACTCCAGAGATTACTCCTCCACCGGTCCCGCTGGTAACAAAGGTTCCAAACCATATCAGTATATTTACAGCACTAAATATGGTTCATATGCATTCAATGGAATCGATTTGAACCCTGACCCAGGCCCAAGACGACCATTCAATTTCTTTGGCCATGTGGACCAGGTATTATTTAAGATTTTTTTTATCAAGGATTGGTGAGGGGGTGACTAGACTATGAGGGACACTTCTCTCTGGCAAGTCATCACAGGCCCAGTCAGGTGCTTTTTGAGGGCCAGTTGCTTGGTGAGTGTCCTCAAAGTTTCCAACCTTGTCACTCTTTAACATCACAGTACACTGTTTTGCATTTCTTAATAATACATGTACATGTACAGTCAGGGACTATGCCAAAAGGGCAAAAAAGTCTCACGCCCTCAGAAACTTGAACTTTAATGAAGAGTCACCACAAATGGGTCGTCCCCAAATTGACAGTGATTTCGTCTTTTATTGATTCTATTCATATCTTTTATTGTACATATTTCACCTTTTATTGACTACATTCACTTTTAATTATTTTATTTTGTTAACATTTTTCACATGGTCCCATAAGCTACATGTATAATTATTAGCTTTAAAACCCACCGTGTTTAAATAAAAGATGTTGTTGTTGTTGTTGAATTTTTTTGTAAACTGAAATTGTTTTTAGGAGCGCATAAATGAAATGGAGAAGCTTGCTGATGCCAGCAGATCCTTTAACATGACAATTTGGTTTGGCCATCATCCTTTCTCTGTCACAACAACTCCTTCTGTGAGAAGAATTTTGAGGTAAGCTGCAATTTTCTAGATGACTGGATTTTTTATTTCCTCAGTTAGTTTGTTACTCAGTCAATCATTCAGTTAAATCGTCAGCAAATGAAATAATGAGCTCAGTGTATTTACTTTTTAAGTATAACGGTCAACTATTGTATTATTTTGGAGAAGGCAACGACCATAGAAATTAAAGGATACATTTGTCATTTGTACATACATATTATGGCAAGCTTTCTTTACCTTCCTTAAAAACCATCTTGACATGGGAAAGCATAAATCAAAATTCCGAGTAAAACTTTGAAACCTTTTATTTTTAGTTTTTGTGTTTGTAATATGCTTATATACTCTTTGCTAAATTTAGCACAATTTGTAATGTAAATGTAGTGTTTGTAAGTGTATTATATTATTCCAATAAAGTGTTAAATGCGAAAAAAGGATAAATTTGTAGTATTTTTTTCAGATGATGAATAACAACAACATAGTTGTAAACAGCTGTTATAATGAGCAACAATTTTGCACTTGTCAATTTCTTTTTTTTTTTCAAATCAAATCTTCAATAAATATATTAATTATCCCTAAAAACTGCATAGTTGTTCTCAAAAATTGAATTTTCTGTTTGGGTATAGCTTCAGGGCTTAATTGGTAAGCTCTACATTTCTTACGTATTATGTACATGTGCATGCAGGTACACACAGTGCACAACAATACACGTGCATGTTCATCAGGGGTTTCATTAGAAGCCGAAAACCAGTGAAAACTACTGCCTGCCTTTGTGAGAATTTAACTCTCACTGCCACCTGCTCTGTCTAGATTTTCACAACAAAATGGTAGAAAAATTCATCTGGTCACCATCTACTTTGGTTAGCTCAGACAGCTATTTCAAAAATTAGTGAAGCCCCTGCTTCCTTTATGTTAAGATATATTGCCCAGAAGAGGCCCCTATTTATCAGGCAATCTCATTTATTATAAATGAGTGAAGAATGTGCATTTGTTAGAAATACGTGACTTGTTTGTGCAATTAGAACAATAGGAGACACTATTATTTACACAGCTACAGTATTTACTGTAGAAGTCTTAGACCACTTTCAAAAGATCAAAATTCAGTTTGATAGCGAGGCCCAGAGGACAAAAACAAAGGAAAATGAAAGTTATGTTAATCTTCTTTAACATTCTTCACAAATACTCTCTATTGTTTTTGCCCTGTGGGCCTGGCTACACCTTGTATCAAGCTGAGTTTTGATATTTTAAAAGTTGAATTGTCTTTAGACCAGTTCAATCCCCATGCAGCCAACTGTCAACATAAACCAATGAGAATTTTGCGTCCGCTGGTGGACGCAGAAGTCAGTAATTGGGGGTCTTATGAGCAAGCCTTCCTTTTCCCCTCTTCTCCTCAGTTCCCCACATTTTTCTCTCGTTTTCTCGCTCCCCATTCCCCTTCCCTTTGATGCCTGTCACGCAGTTTATGAGACAATTATAATTGGCTGTAAGTTTACGTGTAATACTGTTTGTTTCAGGTCAGGAGCTGTTTATTTGTGTGGTCATCTTCACACATTGGCAGAGATTGTCCCCAAAATGCATGCAGTGCATGTTGATGGTCACTTGGAGTTGGAACTTGGTGACTGGCTGGACACAAGGAAGTAAGCGCCTATGCGGTGGTTTAAAGTTGTGTTTGGTTTATTTTTTTTGAACCAGTTTATTTGATTTTCCTTTATGTCAAATTCATTACGCCATGTATAACATGAAACAAAGGAAAATAAAAAAATCATGATATCAAACTGATTCCAAAAAACTTTAAACCAAGAAAAAAACCTTAAACCATAAGATCCACAACTGATTACCACTTCTTCAACTTCCTCAAGGGACAGTGCATTTTTCAGAGAATTTCTGAAAAACACAAACATCTGCACTGTATTCTGAGCTCTCCAAACTTCCTTTTTCCAAAATTGTGCATTTAAACTTTTCATAATTCTATGGCAAAAAACGCAAAACAAATCAATAATCTGGTGCACTTGCGCAACAAAATAAATACAGGGCTAAATGCCCTGATTAATAGCCAGCAATCTTCACATGTTATTTGTGGAAAATTTCCCTTGAATCAGACAAAAACATATTGTCCTCCAGTACCCATCAAATAAGGTGTAATGAAAATCCTGCTTTCTTAAGTTTACCGTATAATTTCAGGGGTGTCTCGCGTCCAAGCGATTTACCGCGTCCGGTTTAAACTGTAGATACTGTTTTTCATATTAAAGCTCATAGAGCTGACTGTCAAACTATACCAAGAATTTTGAAATAAATGAACTCTAAATACGAGCGTTTGAATCACCTTTTCAAAGCTACAATTCAAAGCGAATTCTGATTTTCACCAATTTAATTTGTTCTTCGGTTTCCGGACCCAAAGCGCTAAAAAAGCTTTTCTTCGTTTTGCCATACTCAGTTACAGTGAAACGTTATGGAGCATTTTCGAAATAGAATTTAAAAAATTGGAAGTGATCGTATAAAAATCGCTCTCGGAGAAAAAATGTTTTGAAATAAAAAATTCGCAGACACTATTTTGTTGTTTCACTTTAAACTAGCCACTGTCAACATTTGAGGGCAAACGGACAAATTCCCTATGAGTTGTAGCTCTCAAAAGTGCCCCCTTCAAGTGAAAAAATTGATTTGAGAAAACAGTGCTAAGAATGTCAATCAAAAGGGTAATTTTTACTTCCGGCCAAAATATAAATCCTCCATTTTTCCGCCAATATTTTGTCTTTTTCAGTAATTTTGTTTTTACATTAGAGATCGCAGTGCGAACATTACAAGTATACAGTCACCTTAATGTACAGTCGTAAACGTGCTTTGTTCTGTTGTACCTTTTAGTTACAGAGTGATTGGTGTTGATCATGACATCCTCTCCTTTGTGGATGTACGTCTGAATACTTGGCCCGTTGTGCTTATCACAAACCCAAAAGATGCACATTACATCATGCCTCCACATGAGCCTCTCGGACGAATGAGAAAATCAACTCATATCAGGTACATGTACATGTAATGAGGAAGTCAACTTATTTCAGGCGCTCGTGATGAGAAAATCGACGTATATCAGGTACATGTGATGAGAAAATCAAATCAAAGTAAAAACTTAAGGGTAAAAGGTAAACTGGTGGTACATCGTAACGACCTAAACACTCTGTCGCCATGCCCTTTTAGCTGAAACCATTCGTCTATTGAGGCCCTGTTAGTTAAAGGAGTACATTTGACATCTAGTGGTGTGTTGATTACAGGTTCCTAGCTTTCTCTCCTGCTTCTATCACATCTGCTACTGTTGAGATTGACGGCTATCCTCTGAGCTCTCTCGCCACTCAAGTGGATGGACCTCTGTTTGTTTGTCAGTGGAATCCTGACGACTTCTCCACGGGAGTTCATTCCATCACCGTCAAGGTTCAGGTATGAGTCTGTAGAAGATCAATAAGAACCAACTCTCGGTGATGCCAAACCTGCTAATTGTCCGTTTCTTGCGTTAATGTCTTCAAACTGATTAAGCTCTTATCGCAGTCATTAAGTTTACGTACGTCATCATCATCGTTTATTTGCCTTTATGTGTACAACAAAGAAAAAAACATACAGCAAGTTGTTAGGCGAGGAGACCTCAGGAAACCACCAGGCTTATAGGAGAGGCCACCTCGACATCACAATATTAAACAAAACAAAATGACGTATACGTACAGTGTAGCTTAATTGACAAAAAACAAAATTTTGGCAAACGTTTTGGACGGGATTCACACCCACAGTCATTGTGATACAGACCGGCGCATTTCTCTACCCAGTGATATTTCAATCCAAGTTGAAGACGTCAGAAGTCTTGCATTTTTCTTGAAATTCACGAATGGGAAACGAATCACGAGTTTGCTACAACCAGTTTCAAAAACACAGCTGCTAAGAAATCTGTGAGATACAACACACAGCCCTTCCCTCTTTCAACGTTGTTCCTCAAGGTTTCGAGCATGGTGTAAGCAAAAGAGGGGGAGAGGGAGGGAAAGCGGAAAATCATGGAAACATCAGTAAAGGTCAAATGATGTACAGTGTCTCAAGTATTTTTGCAACCCGTTGTAGCGCAGAAAGCATTGATTTATGCACGAGGGTTAGTTCACACAGGCATGCATGTTTCCATTGCTCACCCCAGACACCTACAAAGCCTATTTTACAGTTTTGCAGTGAGTGACCTGGCCTTTGAGCATAATCGAGGCTGGAGGTGACCTTGTATCGATACAAACCCCTGCTTTTCTCGTGTGAATATGGACTAGTAAGCATAAGAACAACATGAATTACAGGGAAAAGCGGTGAGATCTATATCAAAACAAGGTCACCAGCAGCGTTGTTTCCGTTCATAGGCCAGGTCACTAAACATGCAATTGTAAGATAGGCTATTATCAACTGTTTTGCATGGATTGGAATCTAGTTCAATCATCAGGTTATTAGAGATGGCATAAAATCAAGGTTCCAGGGGCCCGTTTCTCGAAACTGCCGAACCTTTTCGGGCGCATTTCGGGTGCCACAATTTCCTTCGTATCTTAAAGGCGGAGACGTTTCCAGGCATGAAATTTTGCAACGAATTTGCCCTTTCGTATCTTGAAATCATAGTAAAAGGCCAGCTTTTTATAATAAGCTGATCGCAGTGTTTGAAATGGCTTTTCGGACCCGACAAGTTTACAGGGCTTTCGAGAAACGGGCCTCAGATTAGCGTACTTCCCAGATTAGCTTACTAATGGTAATTAAAGGTTCCATGAGTCGAGCCATTACATGCAAATTTAAATACAATTCTTTGGCTTTGTACAGGATTCGACTGGCCGCATCTCAGTTAGGTCTCAACTGTTTTCTCTGGATGGTTCCCGACCAACATTAGACCTCATTCCAGCATTCCTCATGCTTACTGACTTTTTTACGCTGGTGAGTTAAGGGATAAGCACCGTAAATTTTATGGCTGGGCATTAGAAGGTTAGATTCTAGAATACCCTGCCACTTTTCTGGAGCACAAATATGCTGCTGCTGTAGTCCCACAGTCATCTAATTTGCATATATATTCTTCGCTCTAAAAGCGCGAGGCCATTCAAGATTTTCTCGATAGCCGGAGTACAATTCTGCGAAGGCACTAATTATATCTTAGCGTTCAAGATTCCTCAACTGTGGGAGTGCGAAACTGCGGGACTGCGGCACTGCGGGGCTTGAGCTAACAAAGACAAAATAGAGTCAGAAATGGAAAAGGTTAATTTTGATAACAGTGTATTGTTTTCAAGCCCCTGGCAACAGTCATCGGTGTTCGCTTTTAGGTGGATGAGTACTCGATCCAATAAAATAGGTTTAGTTGTGTTTGTCTGTGTTTGGTTTTCTTTCTGTACTTTCCTGAAAGTCAAGGTACAAAAATACTTGTACAATTTTCCAGATTTCTTGACATCCATACTGCGGTTGGAGCTCATAATTATTTTCCATTTCCTGCAGGGTCGTGTACTTTTCTGTGTTTTCTTTGTTATTATCGTGCTCGGACTGGGATTTCTGAGGCGCTGCGATCCTTCTTCATGTAAAGGTAGGAGCAAGCTGGAGTTTTACCGTTCAAACGCGCTTTAGGAAAAAAGAATCTGCACCAGTATACATGTAGGTTTAAGTGTGATCTCTATAATGGTATTAATCCGCTTCTCAGTTAGCTGTATCGCTTTAACCGAGTACAATCCATATGCCCTTTTGTGCTGCTTCTTATAAGACGTGTGTTTGAAATTTTTTGTCCATATGGAAGTAATGCAAGATTCTCATAAAAAACAAAAGGGTGGGAAATTAAAAGTTAGACCTATAGGGGGTTTTAATGCCAGGCAGCTTTAACAATTAGACGTTAAACTTCAGTTTAGAGCAGTCTTTGTACAGTGGTTACCCTGCGCGTGAGAGAGTTAACCGATTTTGTTCCGTTGTAAAGGTGTAGTGCTGGTTTTATTGCATGTGCGAGGTTTCAGCAAGTACGTAGAGTGAATTAAAGAGCGAAGGTCAGAAAAGAAAAATATTGCCGTGAATGAAAACTGGCCGTTTCTAGTCTTGAGGAAAACGCTAATTGCACGCTTCCGACAACTTAAGCATAAACTTAATCATAATAAGGCAATTGAATAATTTGTGTGAATGATGTATAAAGTTATGAAATAAATCATATACGGAACTGCAGAAATGAAATCAAATGAAGGATGATCTTCGCAGTTGTGAACGTAATTTAAGCAATTGCGTAAAGAAGCCTGAAAAAGATTCAAGACTCCAACAAAAAAATCGGGGTGTGAACCCGTGACCTCGCCATATCGGTGCGATGCGCTAGCCAACTGAGCTATGAAGCCACTGACTTCTTTACAGGCTTCTTTACGCAACTGCTTAAATTGTGTTCACAACTGCGAGGATCACCCTTCATTTGAATAATTTGTGTTTTTCTCTTGTCAGGATTTCTTTGTGGTCTTTTGGGCAGATGGTGGAATCGCCTGGTGCTGCTTGCTCACACTAACAATCTCTTTTACCCATTGTATTTGTTTGGCGTTTATACTGCTATAGGTATGGAAAGGAAATCATGTGGTAGTGACTGGCAGTCATAATCATAATCATAATCGTAATCGAAGTATAAAGATCTTGAAATTGAGACTGGTAAAATGTGGAACATGAAGACATCAACAATTCCAGCCGTGATCGGAGCATTGGCCATAATCAACAAGGGCGTGGCAAAGAATATTGCCTTACAGTGCGACGCGCCTTACCGTGGCCACCCAACAAACATTTTTACAAGTTAGCCACTGATTAAGGTGGCTCAAAACAGTTCCCAGCACTTTCCTAGATGTAGATTTTGATGGGTCATTAATGCCACTCTTTATCAGTTGATGCTATAATCATGGTATCACAAAACTGCCCAATGATTGGTGAATACGTTGGTATTATTTTCGTGACACTATAGATTACCATAGCAACACTGTGACCTGCTAAAAACACCCTTAATTTCAGCTTTAAGCGCTTATATTTCAAAAACGGCACGGTGAAATTTTTTCTTACCAAAGCATTTTGTTAAGCAGGATGAGATGCAACTTTTGGCAAAGTTTAAACAAATTCTGTACATGGGGTTCAGAGCCACCTTAAATTTTCGAAAATTTAAGGTGGCTCTGAACTCCATGTACGGAATTTATTTAAACTTTGCCAAAAGTTGCATCTTATCCTGCTTATTAAAATTCTATAATAAGAAAAAATTTCACCGTGCGGTTTTTGAAATATAAGGGTTTTTTCAAGACTAATTTACAATTAACGTTTTGGGGACTTTTTGCCAGACTCCAAGGTGCAGTGTAGAATCAATGAGAGAAATCATGGATGCCCCATGGTAAGCACAAGGGGTGGTCACAGTCAGGGTTCGTTACGTCCCTAGTGGTTCAATATTAGAGTTAATTGTGAAGAGGTGTGAGACGCGGGACCTCCGGTTTTATCGTCCTTATCCGAGAAAACTAGAAAGTCTTACCATTTGCAGATGTCATTGTAAAGGAAGCAATTTCTCCTCAGTTATTTGAAGACCCTGAGTGTTGGTCCGGCCGGGGCTTGAACCTCCGACCTCGCGCATGGTAATCCGGCACCGTCTACCAACTGAGCCAACCGGTCGGCGGTCGAAGCATTTCTTCTTGTTTTACAGTGCGACGCGCCTTATCGTGGCCACCCAACAAAGATTTTTACAAGTTAGCCAGTCAGGTTACGCGAATGTGATTGACAGACACGCCTCCATTTGGTTATTGCGTGTTGAAACTTTCTACGGAGGCGCGTCTTTCAATCAAATTCGTGTATCTTAAGGTGGCTCAAAACAGTTTCCAGCACTTTCCAAGACTAATAATAATGTATTGTATTGTATTGAAGACGTAAACATCCATCAGTGGCAGAAAATTGCCCTACTCGGAACCGCACATCTATTGGGAAAAGCGCTGTCTAACATTTGAGCCATCCTTCCCCTGAGATATACCGCCGCGGAGAATAATGCAGAAAAATTACGGAATAATAATAATAAATGAAATTTCCTACGAAATACATTTGTCAGTAAACATTTTGGAAAGGAAGCAGGACCAGTACAAACTACCTTGTTCCAGTACCTTCTATTAATTTGTTCGCAATTCAATTTCTTACATGTACTTCAGACCATGACAAACTATGTCACTGGAACGTTCTGCTTTTAGCTTCCATTTGGATGATCGCGTAACTGTACTAGGTTACCAATAGACTCAGATACAGCATTAAAAGAGATACATATGTATTGCACAAATTTCACAAAAATGTTTAAAGGCGCATGACAATAATTGGCTAAAACAACCGATGATGAAAGCCTTACTGTCTTAACAAAAACTACATTACAAGACCCAAAAAAACCTTCAAAATACATAGCTATGATAAAAATGGTAAATGAAAAAAGTGCATTTTCGACTTTCCAACCAGTGAGAAAGCAAAACGAAACCAAACCGCGTGACCACTGGAGCACGCATTCCAGTTGCGTGATTTCAAATCAAACGAGCGCGCAGCGGGAGTTCGACTTGAAATAACAAGTATGATGTCAAAACAAAATTGCATGACAGAAGTTCAATTACCACTTTATTACACCCATTTTGAAATCACGCAGTGTTTTGTCAATATTAATATTAATGTTCGCTTCGGAAAAACCGGTTTTGAATTTTGATGGCTTAAAACGGGATGCGATTTTGAGCACAAAATAGTGATTAGGAATAAATTGCACTGTCGAGAGCCAATCAGATTGGAAGAGTAATGGGTGTAATAAAGGTTTTTAACTGTCGAAGTTGCCTTTGCAGGTCCTTGGTTTATTGGGGAGATGACTCGGGGTCACATTGGCGCTCTCTTCGTGCATGGAATGTATTTGAAACACCACTGGATTCCAGGCTCCTTGTCCTATTACTATGGAATCATGCAGGTAAGTTTATCCAAGGTCATCAGGAGGACTATCGGATTCTCCGCTTTGATAGAGGGTGCTAACCCTTTCCAAGAAAATATCGGTTAGGATCACTGTTGTCCTTTTCAACGAAACTGGAAACGGAAGAAATGACAACAAGAGGGTAAATTTGAGCCATTCTCGTCCCCAGAGCTCACGATCCGTCTGGCCAGTTCCGAAATATGCGCAGTCGCAGTGAAGGTGCATTTTTGTAGCTGTTAGCAACCACTATTGTTTCAAACTTCTGAGTTTGCGCAGAAGAACCGGAAGTCCGTGATTCACAGACCTCGTGGTTTGGAACCAGCGTGAGCCAGAGCTCTCGATCTCTGCCGCAGGGCAGAAAGAACGAGGGCTCTGGGGACGAGAATGAATTTGAGCTAAACAAAGAAAAGTGACACGTGTGTCCTTGTTACTGCAGGCGCATTGTGCTTGTATTGATGTTGGAGTCTGTTTGTTTGTAGTGAATCTCCATAGAATTCCTGTTAACCTTTATCCCTGTGAAATTGTAAATTATTACTTTACAGCTCAAACGTTGATAACTAAAAAAAAAAAAAAGAAGAAGAACAACTAAAAGTAGAACTACAAGAAAGATAAAAGAGAAAAAAAGGATGACGGTGGGCGCCCCAGCGAGAATTCGAACTTGAATTCTCCAGTTCTTATGAAGGCAAAGATAAAGTCCATTTGGCCATACACACCCATTAACAAAGTGAAAATAGCCTTTAATTTATTCCAAATTTAAATAATAATACTCGCGCGCGCCTATCGATGGATATGTCTGTTTACTGTTTGAGAAAGGAAGAAGCTATTTGCATAAAAATAGAATGCAATTTTGGGACACCAACATGGCCACCAACTCTTTGCACCAACACGGCCGCCTTGACGTCATGTAAAAACACTCTATAATCAGAGAAACCGCTGAAAATGACTCATCGAAGGATCTTTTGCCGAAGAAAACAAAATGAAACAGAAACTAATTTGAGCTTTTAGAAAACGTCTTTCCTAGATGAGCGACCGTTTGTGCAGTGGTGCGTGTCGAATCACGTGCGCGACACGTGGGCTAGGAAATTAGTTACGCGAAGGACAGACCTTCCTTCGTGTAAGGAATTTCCTACCTTCAAGGTAAAAAAAAAAGAGCCCATTCCTAGACTATGTGCCTTGCAGCCGGGTCCGAGTAAAGGGATAGTCCAGTCGTTGACTCGTAACGTTACGGCCCGAGTAATTACGGAATCTTCCGACTGTGTGTTACTTCCCGAACGGAAAAACAGGAGTTCCTCCGAAGGTACCCCGAAAATTCTTGTTGGAACTTTCAAAAGACAAAAAATAATGTTCGCTTTTTGATTTCCAACGGAAATTCCCGAATTTTACACGCAAAAGGACAAATGTCGATCGCCCTGATTTTCGATACTGGTCAATTTTCGTTGGAGGTTTTCAGGGTCATGAAAGAGTCACTGACTGACTGAAGAGATTCGAGCTTTTGTGCTTGGGTATACAATGAAGCGTCTTGATGTTTCTGATTGGGTTCAAGCCAACCTCTTAAATGGGAATTGTCCTGGCGCCTCTGCGATTCTGGGCTCGTATCTGTGTCTTCTGTTTAATCTGAAAACAATTATTCCAGAACTCAGTTTTACTGGATGTTTGTTGTTGTTCTATACGCTACAGTATGCTACAACCAGTTTAAAATCAATAACCACTTTTTTTTTCTTACATTCGCTGCTAGTAAGAAATCTGTGAGATATAAAAAACACCCCCTTCCTTCCCCCCCCCCCCCCCCCACTCTCTTTAAAGGGGTTTGATAATGGGGGAAGGGGGCGGGTGTAAAGCGGACGATCATGGAGACATTATTAAAGCCCAAATGACGCACAGTGTCTCAAGTATTTTTGGAATCAATCCCAGTATCTGTGCAACTGCGTACCTACCACTCTCCTAACCCAGTATTAACACTAACTTATTAACTTATTGTAACTTGTTGCAACTGACTGTAGCTGCATACTACTTGTGTGGTGTTTTAGTGCTTGTTGCACTTCAATCGTCTGTTTGCTGTCGCCCACACAGGGGTGAGCTATCTTAATTGTATCAGCCTAGTTTAGAATTGATTTGTTACACAGCCCGTGCAGCTTCCTTGCGTGGTGAAAGCTCATTAACATTGTTATTTGTTGCACTCCACAGCTGGTCCTGTTCAACTTACCTTTGACTCTTTACCTCGCGTATTTCTTGGAGGTAAATAATCGACCTGTCATCAAGAGGACTTCGCCGAAGAATTCTCGTCCAACCCTGCTAGGATTTAACCTTCTAGCTTTCCTGAAGAGGGGCTTGGCACATTTCGTGTTTGTTGCCGTGTTTTTCTGGCAGGCATCTTCTTGTTACAATGTGATGTACACGTACGGGAAAATGGCGTTTTTGCTGAGTCCTGCAAAAACGTGGTCTGTTCTTTTAGCTTTCTACTTGTTCGTGAAAGTTCATGTCTTAAGAAAAGATAAACAGTGTATTTGTCCAATAATTACGTAGAATTGAAAAAAAAAACAGTTATTTTTTTTTTAAATTGGGGCACACTATGCAATGCTCGACCCTCAGGGCTAGTCCACTAGCCCAAGACTGGTAGAAATTTGGTTTGAGTTTGTAAGATTTGAGAACCACTAGCCACTGGGCTACTTGTAATAGAAGAGGTTTAGGAGATATAGTGTCGGTAAAGAGAAATTCAAGCGGTTAAGTTTATACAGATCTGAAACAAATATTCTCCGCCTTACAAGCTCGGTGATCGCAATATTGGTCTTGAGAGGCAATCGAAGCTTGGCCACCAGATGGCACCATTTGGCTAGTATATTTTGGACTCCACTAGCCCATGGACTAGTTTCTTAAAAATTTAAGGTCGAGCACTGCGGTTTATACAATGCGCTTGATCTTTCAAGGCGTTTGAAATGGATTTCCAACCTTTCTGTCTTGCACTTTTTACGCTTTGCGCAAATCATCTAAAAGAAATAAACGATGGCCTTACTTACTATTCTTGGTTTCAACCACGTGACAAGGCGGCCATGTTTGTGGCCAAAACAATACAATTTTTTCGTATAACTTGCATAAAAAATAAAGTTTAGTTCCCAGCGAAGAGACCGGCTATTATTCTTGACCACCAACATGACCGCCATGACGTCACATATAAACCAGTAATTGGGCAGAACTAGACGTGTAGAAGTTTCGCTTAGGGCACACGAAGGGGGAATTCATGGCAGGTAGGTACTTTCAATTTCAGCATTTTTGCGTGTAATCAAGCCAGTTGGCCTGGGGTGCTAGACGTTTGATTGTATAGTTAACATATTTCGATGCTTGTCGAAGTTTAACCGCTGCAGTACACTGTACGTATTTAAAAAAAGGAAGGTGGGGGGGGGGGGGGGTTGTTGATTAACAAAGTCAATAGGTGAAATTTCTGAAACACATTACATTATTAACGTAATTTATCTCAAATTATTTCAATTCAATTTCTTTGCGCGGGCAATCAAGCCTTTTGGGATGACAAAGTTTACTTTGTATCTAGTTTACCTTAATATATTCATGCATGTCATAGTATAACTTGGTGGTGGTATAACTTATGAAACATTTTACAATAATAACGTGATGCATGATGCATTAAAAGTATTTAATATATCAGCGTGTAGTGTATGTCTATGTAAAAAAAGATACATTATGTATTTGTATTCAGTTATTGTTCAGATCATTTTGAATAACGCTGTCCATTTAGACTACGAGCAGGTCTCTCTTTTGCTTTAAAATCTGTGAAACTAGCCTGCGAACACAGCCGCCTCTCAACGCTCCCGGCCCCCGAGGTGCGCACCGCGGGGGCCGGGAGCGTTGAGAGGCGGCTGTATTCGCAGGCTACTGTGAAACGAACGCGAGCGCAATAGGTACTGGTGCCCAGTCGAAACTAGCGGCTCGCGGGTTTACCGCGAGAATATCGCGCTCGTGTTTATTCCTCAGATTATAACTTATTTTTGACTTTATAATGACGCCATGTAGCGTCGAAGCGTCGTCATTTTTTAAAGTTTTAAAGTTTTTTTAATAGTTTTCCTTATGAATTTGAAGACCCTTTTAGCCTTCAATTTCGCAACAAAATGCTTTTCAAAACGATTCCTTCTATATAAATACTATTACTTACACACAGATGGCTCTAAATGTACTGGCTATCAGTGTTTAGGTCGCGTTCTAGGGTCTTCGTGCAATAGGTTGCTTGACGAGACTATGGCTAATTTAAAAACATATCATGGGGTGACGGCATATTTGGTAGAAAGACCGAAACTTTGGAACTATCTTCATTTGATTTGAGTTGGAGTCCATTTAATTTACAGTAGGCCTAGACACAAATATCCGGATATTTTTTGAGATATTAGAAGATTTTTAGATATCTAGAAAATCTCATGATATTTAGAAAAAAATTAGGATATTTAGAATTTTTGAAGGAAAAATTATTAAAATCTTTTTTCCTAGCAAAATTGAGAAAGAAAGCTATTTGAATGCTAATCAGGGCAGCAATTGACAGAAATTAAAAAAAAAATTCCCCATATGGGTCTGCAGTAATCACCTTAAGCAGCATTCTCCATTTTATAATATTTTCCACGCGTGTCCAATGTTAGCGTTTGCTTGTTCAAAATGGCGGATGTCTAGGCCTAATTTACAGTCTCCCAATTGGTAGAGCACTCGCGCTCAGTTAGAAAGATTTGGCTCAAATAAAGTTATTATACCATCTACCATTAGATATCAGGTACTAATCCACGTTAACAGTTTTTAATTCTAAACTCAAGACGCCTTTTTAAGGACGCATTTTAATGTGTTACTGAATTAGACCCACTCTACTGGACTCGAGTTAATTGACCTAAAATAACGATTCTATTTTCTTTCTTAACCACATTTTTTCTTTGTTCAGTGGCTGGCACCGATTACTATTTATATGTGTGGCCTTATACACCCGACAAGGCTTACTTGCGATATCATGCTAAGCCGGCCACTTGCTGAATAGAGCAGATAAGAAGGGTAACACAAGGGGTGGTCGCAGCCAGGGTTACGTCCCAAGTGGTCCATAGAATCAGTTATGAAGAATTGTGAGACGGAGTCTACGGTGTTTCGTCCTCAGTATCCGAGAAGTCTAGAAAGTCTAACCGGCAGATGTCATTACATTGGAAGTACTTTCTCCACAGTTATTTTAATACCCTGAGTGTTGGTCCGGCTGATGTTTGAACCAGGGGATAGTTTCTAAAGAATCCGTGGTGCTGCGTCGGTGGGGGAGTTGTACGCAAAAATCTGTTTTTATCAACGGAGTTGATAATGTAACTGATCACCGTACAGGGATTCTACTGAAAAGCTGACGTTTCGAGCGTTAGCCCTTCGTCAGAGCGAATAGTGGAGGAGGAGCTACGCTATTCATAGTAACATGGCAACTTTGAAAATAGGAATACATCAATTATGTAATGAATGGCGTTCGTTAATACCGTGGGGATTAAGGGTGCCGATTTGGAAGATGAATTTTTGTTCTAGATTGTTGCGGCTTGTTGCGTACCTTGATGCAGGGAAAGGCCGGAGATAGCCATAATAATAATTTAAGTCTCAAATCGTTCTCAAAACAAGGATCTGCAACTTACATTACGGACCGAGTAAACGAGGTTAGTAAGATATTTGTTATATCTCTGAAATTTGGAATACGGCGCGCAAAATTGACCATTCACAATGCGCGTTCTAACGTAGAGATACAATAAAGAATGATACTTTTGGCTGCGTGACGGTGAATGGAATTCTGTCATTCTTATCCTTTTGTCCAATGGGTGATTCCTCACAATAATCATTTTCATCAAATGTTCAACAGCTTCCCGAGTCGCTACTCTGAGATTCAGTTGTGTTTCGGTTATTATTCGATTGCTCGCTGGTTCATTTTGACTTCCGGTTTTAGTGTCGTTTTGTTTAGCAGTCAATAGGAATATTGGATCTGAAGTCCATTGGCCAGAGGTCCCGATCCCTGTCAAAAGGATTGCGACGATTGTTCCGTATGGTGCGGAGGACATCGCAAGCGATCCTACATGACGTAGTTATTTACGTGAGCCGCCGATATCTCGAACGCTGAAAATGGAGGGTTATTCGAACCAGAAAGTTGTTTGTTGTCGTTGATAGGTGTCTTGAACACATTGTTATGACTAACGCTCGCCCACAAATGTTACCGAGAACAGCTACTGTGCTAGCAGAAAACCTGAATTTAGATGTCAATGTTGTCCATACGGTGATAACATTGCTAGAAAAAGACAATACCGTTCCTTTTATCGCGCGCTACCGCAAAGAACAAACTGGAGGTTTGGATCCCACAGTTCTTCGTCACATACAGGCACAGTATGAGCAATTGAAGTAAGTAGTTATGATTGGCTTTATTTTTATTTGAGAAGTGTTGATAGTCTAGACTTATTGGACAATAGACGGTAATTTGTTAAAGGGGTTTATTTCGGGGGTGATCGCAGAGATACACTTGTAGAGTGTAGTCGATACCTTGGAGGACCGTACCTCACAATGCAGAAGTACTTTTGAGCAGTTTATGACCGTGTCATGTGGGAAAAGCAAGTCTGATGGATACCAGAAATAGAAGAGAAAACTCAGGCTAAGGACTAAATTTTACGCATTTGTCAGAGATAATAATTAGTGTCCTCACAATGTATCAGTCAAATCCAAAAATGCCCATATTTCCCCCCCCCCCTCCCCCTACCGGGCATGCCCCAGGCATTTTATGAGTGGTAAGCTCCACATGGTGGGGAATTTAATGTAAAACGTAGCCTGCCCAGTTAGGCATTTGACCATGGTTGAGAAAATGTTGGCCATTGGCAACAAGCTAAAGGATTACGTGGAAAAGGCTAAAGCAACATGACTGGGAAGTAAACAACAACAAAACAATAATTAATGTCACATGATGTATCTCTGCCTCTGGGAAAAAAGAAACACATTAAAGCCGCTGTTTCACGTTGAAACATTTAGCTGAAACTTGAGTGCAACAGAGCTGAGAAATAAGTCTCAGCAGGTATTGCAACATGTCACACAAAAGGTCAAAACTTGTTTGGGAACACTAAAACTGGTCTTGAAATGCTAAATAACAAGACTGGGCATTAGACCAGTTTCACAAAGTGGTGTTACATGGTGAAACTCTTGTTTTTATCACCACTGCAATCCTTGCGACCATTGCAGAAATTTCTACTTCTCATGAAACTTGTCTCACAACAAAACCAACCATGTTACATGGTGCATTGCATGCTGTCAAACTTGTTTTGCAGCACTGTTGCACATAAGTTTCAGCTAAAAGTTTCAAAGTGTAACAGCAGCTGAAGTGTGGATTTGCTCTCATACATGCAGTAGCTTTTTTGTAAATGCATAATTTGAATAGGGTATTACCAACTATTGCATTCAGGATTACTGTGCAGTATATTGGTAGAGCTTGAAAGTGCATTTTTAAGCTACAGTTGTACATGGACAAAAGGGACTTGACATCAGCATTTTCTTCATTTTGTTGTAGGTTATCGAAGTTTTGTGTTTGTGTTTTCAGTGCAGCCCCTCACTAGATCAATAATGTGATGAATGATTGCTAGATTTCTTAAATTTTACAGCATAATAATATTAAAAAAGTCAAGATGTGGTTATGAAAAATAAAATAAGGCACAATGCATTTCAAACAAGTGTTTAGATTTGTTTTAGTGAAAAAATATTTTGATAATAGCTGCACTTTAAGAATGGAAACCTCTGATGATGCCAAAACTAAGCTCTGTAATTCCTGCTTTCATCTTCAAGAGAGGTCTGCACCAAGAAAACTTTGAATGAGCCTTAACTCTTTTTATTGATAGACTGTTGATTCACAAACAATAATATTATTGATTTCCATTCATTTCTATTGATATCCCTGGGAACTAACTTAATGGTACAACTAGAATTTGGTATTCAAAATTTCCACACAAACCCAAATTTGAGTTACTATGAAGCTGTTGTGAGCATGCAAATATGTTGGCTCAAGTTGTATGCATAACTTGAGCAACTTCAACCTTCAATCTTTTATTGTAGAATGGTAAAGCGCCATAGGGCAGTTAGTGTATATGGTGCTTCATTGTATATAAATGCTTTTGCTGTGTTGTTACCTATCAGACAAGTTTTAAAAATAATGTTCCCTCTCTCTCTCTCTCTCTTACCTTTTTGGTATTACATACTAGAGCTATTCAAGAACGCGCAGAGTCTGTCAGCAAGAAGATTGGAGAGAAGTTAACTCCAGAAATCAGAAATTCTCTGAAAAATGCAGTGTCTCTTGAGGAAGTTGAAGAAGTGGTAGGTACTGACAATACATACAACTGTATTTGGGGTTTAACATCATACATGTTCTCATAACTTTATGCAACAATAAAGTGTCTGAGGTTTCCACATTTGCCTTACAGATCATTGTCTTTAATTATGAATCCCTCATCAACTTAGAGTGCATTGATACACTGTATGTCTAATTTTGTTTCAATTATTAAACCACGGCATCTTTGTTGATGTAGTATGCACCCTTTAAGAAGGGGAGCAAAGGATCCCATGCTGAGAGAGCACGACGACTTGGTCTTGGTGAACCGGCTGAGCAGTTGTTGAAAGACCCCAAAAGTATTCAGCTTGAAACCTTGATCAAACCAAATACAGAAGGTAAGGAAACTATTTGAGTAAAAATACAGGAAGTATAATTTATGTGCATGTATTTCACATCATACACTGTTCATCAGAGGTTTCCATGTTACACCCACAATCATGGACAACACTACTTAGCATCCAAAAATCATTCTCCAGTATGTGTTGCTTGAGAATATATTAAAAGTAAATAATTTATAGAACTTTAGATTAAATTTAAAGTACAGCTGTAGTACAGATTATTAAATGGGTTGAACTATGTGGGCTCTTCTATCCTCATTACCCATACTTACAACTGTACTGGTGCATTATTATTAGTTAAATCCTTTGGGGTTTTTTCTTTGCCATTATTAAACATACTCTTCATGTCTTATTAGTAAAATAATATTATTGTAAGATCTTTACAAAGTCCGCCGCCTGAAGTAGAATTTTAAAGTGGAATATGGTAGAACATACATGTATGAAGCAGAATTACCAAATGTATTTGATACTTGATACTTGATACTTTGCAGGTGTAAAGAATGTGAAACAGGTGTCCCTTGGTATTCAACACATTATTGCGGATGTGATCGCCAAAGACAGTGAGACATTAACTACAGTTAAGAGAATGTGAGTACAGTTCTTAGTTAAGTTTGCTCTCTTACTGAGACATTTAAATGTACTACAAATGTACAAATTAAAGCTGTTTCAATAAGCGTTAAAACCGGCAGATTACTCTCACCAATCACAGCAATTGTATTAAAAAAATTAATACTGTACTTGGAGACAGCCTTGGTCTTAGGAAACGTTTACCGCTCATTACTTAATTTTGCTCATCAGTTACAGAACGACGGTCAAGCAGTGCTTTCAATAAGATTTGAAATAGGTGGCTACCTCGGAACAGCACCCGCCGGAGTAATTTGAGAAGCCCAGGAGAATTTCAACCGAATTTTCGACTTGAACGCGGTGAAATACCCGCCGACTTTCAACAGAATACCCGCCGGAGCTCCGGCGGGTGCCGGGTCCTATTGAAAGCACTGTCAAGGAAAAAATAAAGCAAATTTAGCAAATAAGGTACTTGTTCTAAACTGCTGATTTACGTGTTAGCCGGTGACGCTGTAACGGGCTTTGCATCCCATCAGGAGAGACGCCTACACGGTGTCTGCTATTTAGAACTAAGTGTAAAATCGAGTTTTTCTTGGTGTCAAACTTCGCTTTTTTTCTGCAACATCCCAAAACTTTGTCATATTTCCCATAAAAATTCCCGAGTCTCTCGATTCCAGACAAAATCTCCAGATTCCCGGAAGAAGTTTTTCTCCCGAAACAGGATTCGTCAGAGCTGTCACCACCCCCACTCCCATCATAGCGAGTGGTTTATAGCTCATTTTACGAGTTCAGTGAATCGCTGCCCTTTTTTATTCTGCTTTTATTTTGACTACCTACAGGTTGGACAGAAGTTCCGTTCGCCTGGAGTCGTGTCTGTCTCGTTCAGCATCAAAAGAAAAAAAGGAAGGTGTCGGAGATAAGAAATATGAACAATATCATGGCTTTAATGTACCTATAACTACTCTCAAAGCACATCAGGTAAGTTCTCGTTCTCTACAGCTCATGCTAGTCCACTAAGAACTTATGTGTTCTCTCCGTTCTGTCGGGGGGGGGGGGGGGTCTATCAGGGTTGGCGCAGTGGTGAGAGCACTCGCCCTCTGCCAATGGGGCCCGGGTTCAATTCCCTCAAAGTCATGAGTAGGCTGAGTTTGTTGGTTCTCTATTCTGCCGCGAGAGGTTTTTCTCTGGGTACTCTGGTTCTCCCCCCCTCCTCAACAAATTCCAATTCGATCCGGATACAGGACCTGGATAAATATCATGATTTATTTGATTTGTTTTAGTAATTGCAGAAGTTTTGATGTTGTGTTGAAAGAAAAAAGGTAACACTACATGACTTGTGTGTCGATGGAACAAGACAAATATCTCATCCAGCCTCAACAATTACTGTACTTAAGGCCTGTAATTTTTTTACTTCTTCTTTTCCTGTTGTCTTCTTTATTAGCCACACTACACCAAATGCTCACTGACAAAATGAATGGTGCTGTCGCATTCGCTTTAGTAAATGGGGTATTGAACTTGCTAGACTGCTAACAGTCCGCCTTTTCTCTAAAATCCGTCGAGGTCTCATCGGACCAGCGCACACGTTCGCAAAACAACGCGCTTTTTTCGATCCATTTTTTTTTTCGGCGAGCAAGAGAGTATTTTAAGAGAGAAATTCGAGAGAAAAAACGACTGCAAGCAGTCTATAAACTTGCACCATCACAACTCCTCGACATCATCATGATGATACTGATGATTGAGATTGAATACATTAGACCATGCATTCGTCTTTGAACATCCCTGGCGACGTGTCATTCATTTGGAAGAACATAGGTTTAACTTAATTGATAGTAGACACACGGGCTGTCACCTTAAGAGCCGGGGGCCAGGGGCCGGGCATTTCCTCTCGGGAAAGTCTGAATTAGGTACTTGGCTGCTTTGACTATAGAAAAACAGCGTCATAACCATATATATATATATGATGTATTTTACCAAAATAAATTAAATGGCAAGATTCCCCGGCTACGGTTTGCACATCCCCGTTTAGTTCCAAAGAGACAATCCGGTAGACAGACATTCAGAATTAAAGGGGCTTTCATACGAACCCTCTAAGAACGCTTTTATTAATTCCCTCCTAAAGGTTTTGGCCTTAAACAGAGGAGAGCAAAAGAAAGTTCTCACCGTCAAGCTAACTATCCCAAACAGTGTCGAAAAACAGTTTCTCGGTCATCTTCGAAAAGCTTGGGTGCCCAGTGACGCTTCAGGTAATGGTGGGTTTCCTGTTTGCTGGAACTGTCGAAGATGACGTATGTGCACGCGGTCCTGAAACTGTGAGGAGTTTGGGTCTGAACTTGGTCCTGTGAGTGACTTTGGTTACAAATTCATTACACGCAAAACCGCACAACCACCACTTGTTAGAGTTAACACGACGGGTAGAATCAGCGTATGAAGGCTGTTAAAACTTTGTCATGTCATTCTGAGGGCAACTTTTCTGAAGCGTTTAGTTGCGTGTTCTTAAAATTAAAATTTTTCAACAAATTGCAATAAGTCTCTTGCAAGTTTGCTTGATAATAACATTTGGTAGTAACAGAGATAGCAGTTGTTTATGTGTCAGCTGTGTTATGTCCAAGAGCTTCTAAATTTTGTTCCTTTTTTACATTTCCTATATGAAATACTACTAACTTTACATTAATTACTATGCAGTTTTTGACAGTATAGCTGTAGTGTTTGTTTAAAGTTTGTATGTTTTGTAGGAAATATCCAGAAGCTATTCAACACAACAGTAGACGATGCATATAACAGACTGATCAAGCCAAAAGTGACAAGACATTACAGGTACAACCCACTCACAAGTACGCAGACTTTACAAAAAGTGACGGCGAATTTGGTTCGAAAATATGGAAAAAAAAACTTCAGCTGAGAGCATTGTTTCAACTGGGACTTGTAGTTTAGACAGGTTTTTTTTCAAGTGTTACAAAGGGGTGTCACGCAACGCTCCCCTAAAAATGTTGCGTGACATCTCCAAAAAGGCGGCTGCAAGGAAGAATACAGGAAAGTTGGGTTAAACATTTTTTTCCGTATCTCTTTTTTTTCTTCAAGGGGCTCGTTGACCAAACAAGCTGAAAAAGAGAGCGTTGATATGTTTATGATGAACTTGTACCGTCTGCTGCTCACCCCTCCCGTCAGGGGAAAAACTGTTCTTGGTCTAGACCCAGGCTTCTCGCACGGGTGCAAATTAGCGGTGCTTTATCCCACAGGTAAGATCGGCATAAAAGACCGGTCATTTTTTATGGGATAGGGGGGTGGTGGGATTTGGGGGAGTGTCATATGCAAATTATATGACCCCTTTCCCCTCCCCCCCCCCCAGCTTACCAGTTTTAGTCGCACAACGCCCCTTTTTGGGGGGATGACCCCCTCCAAAATAAGTTACACCAGCTATTTTCCCACTTTTTTTTATCTCAGAATTTCGCTCAAACCAGCCCCCCCCCCTTTTTTTCTGTTAATTTTTTCGGGCAGCCCTCCTCAAAAGCCATTTTTTTTGGCGTGCTACCCTCCCCCCCTCCCCCGCCACCCATCCCATTCAAAATGAACGGTCTGTAGGATGCCACTTGATAGTAATGTTAATCAATTTCTGTTCACATAATGAATTATTCTGTTAATTCTTTTCGCTTTTGGTGATTAGTCTTTAATTGTCGGTACTGTCCAGGGACCACAGTATTTTTTCCTCTGTGCTGCAACAGTCCGTGGGAAGTCCTTCCGCGAAGTCGCTGTGATTCACTTCGGAACCCAAGCACTACCTTTTGTTCAAATATTTAAGAAACTAATTACAAGTTTTAAAGCTCGTTGGCGTCAAAAAAACACCACAACGGAATCCGATGGAAATCATCTTTTGCTACAATGGTGCCCAAACTCGCCGGTGGTTCTTTATGATTATCGTGTACCCTTTTAATTGCAGGCGAGGTTGTGGACACAGCGGTGATATTCCCGTTCGGTAAGAAGGCTCATACTGGACAAGCCAAAGACAAAGTGGTTGAGCTTGTGTTAAAACACAGGTAAGTGATATCGCTTTCGTCAGCGTGAATTGCACATCCTTTGTTTTGTCTGGCGTGACTTATATAATTGCTAGCGAACTTCTGAATTTATTAGCAGGCCTGTCCTCCTCAATAGTTGGGCATCGGAAGGGGAAGACACAGGTTCAAACCCCAGACCCGCAAAGTAACCAGGATCGTAAAGAGATGATGTGGGCTGCGTGCTCGACATCAGCTTCAGTTCAGATGATCGCGTCATTAGGCAGTGACGTTTAGCTGTTGGCCTCTAGCCTGCAGTGCAGGCGGTTTTGGTGGTTTTCATCTTTCGCGTGTTTAGCCGCCATTTTGGTTTCGTTGCAGACTGGGAGAATTGGGGCGAGAAAGCGATGCGAGAATGTCGGAGGGTTTTCTTTCTCCCTCCCACTGGCTTGGGAAACTTTTTACCTCGCCCCAACTCTCCACTGTTTTCCTAATTCAAGATGGCGGCCTGAACAACCGATGGGAATATCCACTCGCCCCCGCCAAAAACCGCCTGCACTGCAGGCTAGTTGGCCTCGGATCGTCTCCTCAGTTCACCTCCACAAGTAAAACTCGACAGGGACGCATAAGAACCCACACACTTTTCGTAAACAGCAGGGAACGATGCTGTTGTTCATCCCCCTTTACATCTAAAGGTTGGGTGGAGTCTGGACGATGGTCTAGCCATCTGTTCCGACAAAAGTCTAAGCTACTCCTTTGAACCAATCATATGATTGGTATCCCTACGGTCCCTTAAGGAGGGAAAGGGTCTTGCAATGGAATGTCTTGCTAGAGGTCTGACTGTACTTCCTTCCTATTGGTCCTTTTAGATGTGACTATGTTGCTGTTGGTAATGGTGTTGGATGCCGTGATGCTGAAACATTTATCAGTCAGCTCATTAAACAACGAGTGTTTGCGCCCCTTGACATAGCCTACTGGTATGGACGTCTTGCGGGCTTTTTGTTCATTTGAGTTATTTAGTTCATTATATGTTAGTCCCTCTCCCTCTCTGCCTTGTCAGATGGAAATGTATTACTGTTTATTCCTGTTTTTTTTTATTATTGTTATTTTTGGAATCGGGACCAGGCATGGTGAAAAAGGTCTTGGCTGAGAATTTCAAAACGGATACAAATGAGTTTTACGGCCGAAAATGCTCACTCGGCAACAATGGCGATCTTCTGTGGTCTTTGAAATGGAACATTCAATTTTGTTTACCATTCATAGAATCTCATAAGACAAAATAGGGTTCTTTGCTGCATGTAAGCTGAAAAGTGACCGATTCGTCGCAGATTGATCGTGTTTGAACTCGACTGAAACAAAATCTTGGGATCCCGGAACAGCAAGTACCACACCATACATTATTCTGCGTGTTGTCCTTTTAATTTGCCTTTGTTTGAATCTTAGTATTGTTAGCGAAGATGGAGCGTCTGTGTACAGTGCATCACCAGAAGCTGCCGCTGAGTTGCCAAGCCTTGATAGCAGCCTAAGGGGAGCTGGTAAATGATACCATTTTCTTAATAGGGTGTTCATTTGACGTCACGGCGTCCATGTTGGAGGAGTGAACCAGTCCTCTGGGAATTGAACTTTATTTTTATGCAAAATGTTCCTTTTGTTTCAAAAACCAAAATGGCCGCTGGTCACGTGAGCGAACGCCCCCTATAGTTGTCGTGTGATTTGTTGTCGTTTGTTCGGTTTTGTTTTGTTTTGCTCTATTGCTATAACACCAATTGTAAGGGAATTGTAAACTCTAAACTCTGTCTCAGAGTCAGTCAGTTAATTTGCCTGTGGGTTGCCACAATATTTTTTTGAAAGAGTCCCGTCGTTTGCAAAGCTAGCGTTTCTAAAATGGTAGGATAGAATTTGTCTAGTTGGCTTCTGCTTGAGTTGTTTGATTGCGCGTTCGTATGTTTGTGTGGTGTGTATTTATGCATGATGTGTGGCAACTCTGTCAAACCCAATTTCTTTAAACTCCAATAAAACTGGGTATACCAATGAAATTGCTAAGAAATGAATGCCTCCCCCCCCCCCCACCCCCAACAGAATGGTAAATTCGAGTTAGGCTCAGTGGTCCATTAATCTTTTCGTATCAACTTAAGTGTCCATAGGGCGCAGATTGCAGGATCCTTTGGTGGAGCTGGTGAAAATTGGACCCAAGCATTTGGGGATTGGAATGTACCAGGTGTGTTTTAGAGGGCGAAGGTATTTAGCTTAAGGGAGCGGTATTTTTAGTAGAGCCACGTTTTTCGAGATTCGTCTCGGTAGTGATTTACTGACAGGTCTTAACATGCGTTTAACTGATCTCGGCGTAATTTTTTACTAGACTGCTAATACTGCCTTTATGAATAGTCGAACGGTTGCGCGAAGAAATGCGAACGGAGCGATTTGTTTTTCTTTGTTCCATTCCCGCCGCGTTGTTAATCGCTTTCGTTTGTTCAGACTAGGGCTGCAGGCGGTAGAGAACATTTGAACCAAACTTGAAACGTCAAGAAATCATTTTGGCACCCCGATTTCTGTATCTTTGAGATATTGTTGTGATATTTGTTCGTTTTAAACGATGTCAAGATGTAACAATTTGTGGCATGTGGATAAGAGTGGCGATGCCAAAAAGTGCCGCGCATGTGTGTTCTGAATGGGTAGAAACAACATCTTGGTCGGGGAAATAAAAAACGATGGAAGGTCAGTAGATGACAAAACGAACTGTCTTTTGATGAAAAAGTTGGGAAACAGCATATTTGTATCACGTTTTAAACCCGAATGGCAATAACAAACATACAAGCTGCCTTTCTACCACACCTGCTTACCTGACCACCAACCTTTTCACGCACCTACCTGCCTACATACCTATCTACCTTCCTTTTAACCAGCCTGGATATCTGCCTATCTCCCTTGTCCTGTCTATCTACTTAACGTACCTTTCGATCTTTCACAGCATGATATTCCCGAGTCTTTACTGCGAGGAGCGTTGGATGGTGTTGTGGAGGACTGTGTTAGTTTTGTAGGAGTGGACTTGAATATTGCGGGAGTCAGTATGTTAAGGTCAGCACTGATATGTGGGTAGCCTGTGCCAGGTTCTTAGTCAGTGCATGCGAGCGAAAACACTGCGAAAGTATGGGCAATAATTTCTACCAAGATCCCCGCCATTTTTCGCTCTTCTCCACTAACTGAGAGCCTGAGACAGGCTAATATGTGGGTTGTGAAGGAGTTGTAGGCACTTTTGTTGCACCCGTTGATTAACTCAAGGCATGCTGGGCAATTATTTCAGCTTGGTTTGTTGTTGAGAAACGTGTGTTATTTCTCTGTTCCTTTTCACAGACGCATAGCAGGATTAAATGACAAGAAGGCAAAAGCCATTCTAGCTTGGAGAGAACAAAATGGTGCCTTTACAAACCGCGAGCAGCTCAAGTTAGTCAAGGGGATTGGGCTCAAATCTTACGAACAATGTGTTGGGTTTGTCAGGATTATAGTAAACGCGTCTGGTCTCCATAGCAACACAAACAAACCGTCCACCAGCGGGCTCAGCAGCACAGCAGCGGAGAGCAACACTAATGGTGCGATCGTAGTGTTAGATTCTGATGAGGACGAGAAGGCGACGGGGCGTGGGAAGAAACGTAAGGGTGGCAGCAGTGATGGAGGAGTGAAAAAGAAAAAGAAAACTGATGCACAGGAATACAGTGCTAATCCCCTGGATATGACCTGGATTCACCCGGAGTCATATCCTGTGGCTAATGGGTGAGTCATCATCGCACTCCGTGTGACCCGACAATTTTTGACGGTGCCCCGAAAATCTGCGAACATATCCGAGAAATGTCCTTCGTTGGAGCTTGTAAGATTAATCGGTAGATTGATGCATTCTTCATGCAAAATTTACGCAAACAATGTGTATCTGTGATTTTAACAATCTCCGAACCTCGACTAACGTCGGGTTTTTTCGCGATTTTACAGTGTGATGAAGATGCTGGGTATTTCTCCTCAACAGATTGGCCAACCTGTGGTTAAAACTGCCATTAGCAAGCTTCTTCATTCGCGTAGTAAGTGAAGGTTACCTGTTAAAATTACTGATGTTATGAAGTAGATGCAGGGGCGGATCCAGGGGGGGGGGGTGGGTTGGGTGGCTAGCCACCCCCCTTCGGAGAAGCCCACCATAAAAATGTAATACGCGAAAAAAGGGAAATACATGCATGGGTCCCAAAAAATATGGTATAGTTTGGTGGATGACTGTATCAGCCACCCCCCGTTAAAAAATCCTGGATCGTACAGTATCGAGTAGTGGTATCTTTCATTTTTGTTTTAGTCGCACAAATGACTTTGAATCTTATATTTCATCTTCAGAGATTGAAGAATTAGCTGCGCAATTCAGTGTAGGAACCCCCACCTTACAACATATCATTGATGGACTCAAACAACCAACCGACCACGATATACGAATAAGTAAGTAATAAATAAAAGGAGGCAGGATGTTGACAGCGAAAATGCATTTTGAAAGACATTTGTACGGACATTATTTCCAGGAAGTGTAAAGAAGAGATTCAGGCTAAAACGACCGTAAACGAATTTTTAAGATTTCATACAAACCCCTCTAATCAAAATTAAACGAATTGCCGCGAAATTAGAAGTCACATGAGAAGATTTATAGTTCCAGTGTACGGACGTCGTAAGTTCTTGAATGGCCCACTTTTCTCTTAGATAAATCAGTCGCAAAATGTGTGCCACTTCACAGCCAATGAGAGGCGAAACCAAACCAATCGGGACTTGCACGCTGACATTTTCCCGCGCTTTGTCGCCGTGTACATGTAAGTGCTTCAGATTCTGACTGGTTCGTTATTCGTTTTGCGTCCCGCTGTGATTGGTTGAAATTTGAGTTAACGAGTCGGCCGAACGCAAATGGTTGATACAACTTACAGCAACCTGCCAATCGTGCCCCGCAGATCGGCTTTGAAGCCAATCTCCCAGGCATAAAAGGTTTAACCAGTGACGAGCGATTATGAACAGTTGTCTCACTAGAAACCTGATGAAGTTGCTGTACGGATTCAAGCAAACACTGGAGCAAGTTTTGAAAAGTCTGGCGACTGGATGATTTTCACATTGCGAGCAGTCTGCCTTCCAAGCGGTAGCCTGGTGTTGCTTTGTCGCTCGTTTACAACTTTCTGTCGCTCGTCCGGTTAAGGACAAATTTCACTTTCGCAAAGAAAACAAAGAAGAATCAAAAGTGAATTGTCCCTGTCGAAAACTATCGCGCTCTTTCTGCCAATTTCTGTCGGTTTTGGTGTTTTGGGAGAAGATTGTCCCCTGTTTTTGGAGCCATGTCGCTTGTCGCTTCTACCCCATGGAAGGCCTCTCTGTTAGTTAATGTAAATTCATGCGTGGGGGAAAGTTTGAGAAATGGTTTGTGTTTCAACAGATTTCCAAAAGCCGCTCTTCAAACGTAACGTCACCTCACTGGCAGACCTTCATCCGGGCACTCAGCTGAGTGGCCGCGTCACGAATATGACGTCATTTGGAGCGTTTGTGGACTGTGGGGTGGGTAGTGATGGCCTAATACACAACAGTAACATGGGACGATTCAAAGGCTCGGTTGGCCTCGGGGATCTTGTCGAGGTTACCGTTAAAAGCGTGGATAGCGCCAAGCAGCATATCCAGCTGATGTTGACTCACATTTCTTCAAAGTTTGACCCGCAGGTGCTTGTCAAAAGTGAGGGCTTGTTGAAAACCAGTTCCTAATGTAATTTTTGCTGAGTTGTTTATGATGCGAACTGTCCTGTAAGGAGGAATCTCACTTTCAAACGTTTGCATTACTGCGTGTTGTTCCGTTGGCAGTTGGGAAATGTTGGAATCCGTTTTTAAAGCACTTTTGACGCGTTTTTGATGAAACGGAAAGTGAGCAATATTTTATTTTTATTTTTATTTCATTTGGTTTACTCCGTAAAACGAAATCGACAAACGGAGTTGTTTTACTGTCTCCCTTATTAATTACAATTTGATAAGCTACTTGGTATGGAAGCAATCAGACAGTTTCCAAAAGTTGCCACAGTGGTCACTAAAAAAGCTTTGTCAGCTGCCAAAGGTACAGCGTATAGTAATGTATAGTTATATAATTATTTAGGGAAATGGTATTTTGTTCGCAAAAATGTTTTCCTAGCCTTGAAAGTGTGTCATTGAATTCAATATTACGGAGTTTAAGTAACGACAGCGGCAGCGAGATAGGCGCAATAAACAGAAACAATGGTTTTGCACTTGAAATGACCAGATTGACCTGTTGAAGAGAACAAGAACACAGGACGCTCAATTATTCGTTCTTTCTTAAATACTTTGACGCTGTTCCTACCAATGTAGCTCCTGGATGGTTCACTCACTTTTTACAAGCTAAACGCGCTGGAATTAACGCAAATTATTTGCAACGACGTTGATAAAAATTTTGAAATGATGTTTTGGTTAGCCTTGCTTCAGTTAGCCTTTGCTTAAGCTCCCTAATGTTGCGTGGAGTGGAAGTTCGCCTTTTATGCGCTGACCTCCTTTGATTTTGCCACGAGGCTCTTCAGTCTTTTTCTTTTTTACCAGAAATCGATACTTAACTGTTTGAGTCGTGTTTATTTATTTGAAAAGGCGTTTAGATGCGTTGGGTTTAGTTAAAAACAATGTAAATGAGATGAGCAGCGGTTTATTATGCTCAATATAGAAATATAAAAAACCGAAAATTATTCGACGAAGTAATTAATTGAAGTGATTTAAAATGTTAAAATTTTTCTATTTTGAAGACTGTACGCAAAAAAAAAAGCAGATTGTCAAAGTGGAAAATAAAAGACAGAGATAACGGTGCTCAGTAAAAAAAGAAAACTGTTTAACCATGGTTTGTATATTTATACCAGTGGTTTGGTCGTGCGGGGCTCTTTCCAATGATGGCAATTTTCTTGCTGAATACTAATCCCGCCGCTTAGGTGAGAACTCTATTTGCTCCCCTTGTTAGAACTTTTCTTGTGCAAAACCCTTGTGGTCATATTGTGGCCATATACATTCGTTAAAGTCAAAACGTTCATTCCTCTCAAGACATAACACAACTGCGACGATCAGTCTTCATTTCATTTACATCATTCTCATAGCAAACTGTGTAGAATTATTTGGGGGGGGGGGGGGGGGAGGGAGTAGCTTTGTCTACTTCGAAGCCGTTTTATGGGGTGACATCCCAAAAAACGGCAGAATGATGAAGGGCCTGTTCTACAGTACATGCTTGCAGAACTTCATCTTCTGTTGAGAACCAGTAGTTTTGAGGTTGGTTGAGTAACCTCCTCAGAGGCTCCAGACAGTTGTAGCCTGTGTGCAGTCGTCTCTTTGGGAGGATACGTCTGCACGTCGGCTAAACAGTTGGCGCAGGTTGGTTTTGAAGCAGACCCCATGCGGCGATAGAATTCCCCGCTATTTTTACTAGAGAAGACCGATCTAACTAGAATGAACTCAAATGTTTGACGGGGAGGGGAAAGGGGGAATTTGGACGTGCGAGAGCGCGAAGGGCACGCGAGGAAGGAGGCAAAGGGACGCTCCCCTTCTCTATTCCTCCTCGCGCGCCCAAGTTTCCAGCTCTCCCTCCCTTCGAACGCCTGCCACATAGGCTAACTGAAATTTGGAAATGGTTTTAAATTACGAGGCCCTTATCAACATGAGCCGGAACCAACCATAACCTAGATGGTTCGTTTCGCTTGGGATAACAAAGAACGTGAAACCATTAGTGCAGCGCAAGTCTTTTAATGTGAGCGAGCATGCTATAGGGTCATATCAACAGAGAGAGAACCCATAGCTGACAGATAGACAAGAACTTTTCTTTGAAACACATAAGATTAACATGGCTTCTTGTTATAGAGTAAAAGGGGTACAGCCATACTCCAAATATAAATTAAAAGACACATTGAACTTGAAGTCATCTTTATACTCATCACGGCCCAAGCGATCGACAGCTTGATAGTCGAGCCATCCCTCGGCGAGTACCAATTTGTTAACAGCATCGTAACGTGTATGGCGGCTATGAAATAAACGAAATGGAAGAAAGAGTAGCTGTACTGGACCTTCTCATCAGATATTTCCGATTCTGCAGAGTCTTCATTTCCGGCTTCTTCCGCGACTGCGTTCCTTCCTTCTTCTTCGTCCAGGTTTTTTACTTTTCGCCGACGAAACCCGAGGATAAGCCGGAGCGAAGTCGCGGCTAGTTTTCGTAGAGTGTCAGTTAACGGCGAAATCCGAACGCTGAAGTATATGATAGTTAGTACTAAGAAAAACAGGTCTAACGAAGCTTGAATGTTGAGATTAGGTCGCATGTCGGCTTCAGAGATGTACGTCGCAACGGGATTACACTTCTCGTTTGGATTATAAGATAACGCCGACCACGTTAGATACATTGAATACGTAATGACCACTGCAGATTGTAAGAGTCCACCATCTTGGATCTTCGGATGAATTGATATGATGCAGGCTACGGCAGACAAAACGAAATTTATGCTCACGAACATTTTGTTTGTTTTACATTTCCGCGAAGTACCGAAAAACACATAGAAGCAAACGATTGCCGTCGCAGATAGAACATACAGGATTAGAGTGCTGGCGAACACAGAATAAAACCAACATTTGTTTCCAGTTTTTTCCATTCTGCGAAACCAGGTTTTGTTCCAAAGACGCGTAAAATCAATCAGCAAAAACAGCTGAATGACGATGAAGAAAAAAGTACTCACGAGACCAAAATACATCCACACTCTGCTGAATTCCATAGGAATGAAGAAGGTGAATAAAACAAGGCCGAAAAACAGGCCAAACTTGACCAACCACAGGCCATTATGGATTAGCGCTCGAGGATCACTGTACGTTTGAACGGAGTAGAGAATAAGCGAAAACAACAAAAAGAAAGCTGCCATTGAAAAGCAGATTCGGTACACCGCTAAGTAGGCTGGGTCCATGCTAAGACAATTCCCCATTTTTGTAAGTTTGTTACAAAAGTAAGCGTTACTCTCCAGCGCGCGCCGCACGACGGGAAGGTACATGATGCCTGACACTGCCGTTCCGATCAGTAGGAAGAAAGTATAGAAAAACCTTGTCCATTTTGATTGGTTCCACAGCGGACACGGTTGAATGAACAATGTGTACAGCGATCTACATATGAACGTGCCCAGTGACGTCAAAATGCCTTGTACGGAATACACGTCTCGGTCAGGGAATATACGAGAGGCTATGAGACTCCAAACGTATAGGAGTATTGAAACCAAACTGGCCAATGTTTTCATCGTTAGGGCGATCCAGTTGACTGCTATCTCTCCATATGTGCTTTCCCTAGGGCTGTACCAATTCGAGATTGTCATCATGATCAGTAAAGAGCACAACGAAAACACGATATATAGTAACAAATAATTAAAACTTCTTTTCGTCTCTGTAGAGCTTCCGGTTTCATTCGTGCACGAGGTCTTGCCGTTTGAAATTACATGGCGTCCAAACTTTAGGTAATAAGCTTGCGGGTCTCGTAAACAAGCGAACACAAGCAGACAGAAACTAACGGCCACATTTATAGTCGAATATAAGTTGAAATCGGGTTCTTTTCCAGTTTTGAGAGCATAATCTCGCTCGGCGCTGCATTCAGACTGACCAAATCTCAGCGAAGAGTAGGTTAAATAGGTCGTGTACAGAGTCACAAAACTTGTTTGAAGCAATCGCTCGCAGTAAGAGTCGACAAGAAACGATATGAGAACTGCCAATAAACACAAGAGCACCGTTGACGTTAGAAGCAGCAAGTTTGTTTTACAGCTATCATGCCTGCCGTAGAGTATAAACAGGAGTACAACCACAGTGGCCGAAGAGACGTACATTGCACTCGTTGAAAGTACCCTTAAAAATGCCCAGAATTTAGTCTTCTCTTTGTCCATCTTCTTCACAAGAAATTCGTTCCAGCACTTCGCCGCGTCTAACAGAAACACTAACTGTATTAGCGTGTAAAAGAAGGAACCTGCCATACCAAAAAGCATCCAGACTAAGCCAAAACTGCTTCGTGGAATGTTTAGAGCGTACAACATAAAAATGGTGAGAAACACAAGTTTTGGAATCCAGAATCCAGAATGAACTCTGTGCCGAAAGTTATCATCCTTCGGGAATGCAAAAAATAGCGCGCAGAAAATTAAGAAGAACATTGAACAGGAAAACCATATTCTGTAAATTATCGAGTACTGTAGCATTGTTTTGCAGTTTCCTGTTTCTGTTTGGTTAGAGGCTGCGGAACAAAAAATCTTCTCAGCTACCATAGTTAGCGCCGGGTGAAATAAAGCGTATGAGAAAACGATAAAAACAAGGAACATTGCCAGATAAAATACATGAATTGCTATAAAATTTTCGATCACGGGCCCTCCAGGTCCAATTAATGAAATAAAGTGAAATCTTCGTGGCGACGATTTTAGACAACTTTCACTTTGTTTTGAGTGCAACTCGTCGTCTTTTTGCTCCTTTGTTTTGCATGCTTTTGTCTCTGCCAAGTTTTCCAAGTTCTTGTTTTCTTGCGCGGGTAAATCTCGATCGCCTTCGAAATGCTCCATGTAAACAAATTATTCTTTGCTTTCAAAGTTTGAGATTTTACGTCTGGTGGTTTAACGTATCAGCTTGTCGTTGCTAGAAGTCCGATTTATTACTGCGGCAGCCTCAAAACCCGTGTGCCATTTTTGTCTTTCATTTTTCCGTGAAATACTTGACCAGACAAATTTCCTGCAGGCAGCAAAAGCAAATGCTAGCATACCGTCCTGTCTAGGACTTCAGGCTTTCGCAAGGTTGGACGGGAATCAAAACGGCAGAGATGAAGTATTTATCACTCGAAGACGCCCAATTTTTGCTCGCGTAATTTACGAAATAACCCCACTTATTGCTCATGTCCAAATTTATTTTCTTAAAGAAGTTACAAATACCAACACTTTGTCTACCAAGTTCAAACCACAAATTTTCCTTAGTGCATTAGTTCGTTTTAGTCAATCGCAGTAATGAGAATATGTTTTCACATCAACGGATTATCATTGAAGGTGATGATTCTCTGTTTTCTCTCCATTTGGTTAGAAGGGGACGTATCCGTATTCAAGAGAGAAAACGGATATTAATCATTCTTCAGTCTAACGAAAATAAGGCTGATGCACATCTGTTAACGGGTGGTTGTTCAGCGCCACCTGTTTTGAATGAAATGACAAACCGTTTATTCACTCAATTGGTTTTTGATAGCAATTTTACGCGCGACTGCAAAAGACTGGTGTTTAGCTGAAAACACAACCTGTAATTTCAGAACGATTTAAACGCGATTTAGGCGAATCGGAGAGTTTGTGCGCGATGGCTACTAATTCTTGTTTAACTGCCTAATGCTTTCCACCCCAAAGGCGACTGACTCGATCACAATTTCTGTGCTCTCATCACTCATTATCTGATTTTCCTTGAGTTAGCCCATGAACAGAGTTCTTCTAAATTCGCTTTTAAATCGGGACAAAAAGAGCAAAAATATAACCTTAATAACCGACTCTTGGAATTAGTTCTAGGGAAAATCGAGGAATGCGTTGTGATGCAAATACAAGGTGAAAACTGAAAAAGAAATTTAGATGAATTGGTTCCTCTTTTTGTTTTTGTTTTTTTTTGTGAATCTTCTGAATTCGAAAAACTCTTCGTCATAATAGAAATTGTGAAGCTCGCAAAATCTTCGGACATAAGTGAATGCGGTAACCTCAAAAGTTCAAGCAATATAACAGGCATTATCATTATTATTATTATTATTATTTATTGATCAAATACGACGTTTACAAAAGTAATTTAACTCCAGATATAAAACTGAAACATCATAACTTAACATGAAACTATTAAAACTGATAATAGAAAAATACGCTTCCAATTTAACTCGATCATCTTCCTTTTGCTTTTATGTTCACGTTTCTCAGTCAGTGTCAGGTACATGCTCTAGGCAACAATGAAGCAACAGCACAACAGCAACACACTCTGAGAGCAAAACTAAAAAGTTACCGGCATTGACCTGTAACTCAAAGTTTTTCCTAACTATGATGTACGAATGATTCCCCCTATACTTAACTGCTCTCCGCGCCTCCTTCCACCCGCCTCCACTTGCACCGTATGTAAGACTATACCTAGAAAATGGTTCATTTTTGGAACATTAAAAAAATTCCTGATACACTGTCTGACAAGCAAATTTTTAATTCTGCGTAAATTCAACTTCTTTGTTTTATATGAAAAAAAAATATTTCAATGACGAGGCCTTTATTTTAAATAGAAATCGTTTTTAGCATAATATCAAATGGGAAATGTATGTGGACTTAATTTCTTGAATCTCGCAACATTATCAGGTAATATTATATGTATGTAATAAACTGGAACAAGACACCCTCGGTTCATGATTTGTTTTTTCATCCGACCAACCTACCCACTTTCACAAGAGGTAAGGTGGTGGGAAACAAACTATTATCTGGGGATTGTCTACAGGTCTAACACACCCTCTGAGGACGTTACTTGCGTCAGTTTTCACGCAATCGCTTAGTTTTCAGGTTTAGGAGGACAGGTGAGAACAAAAGGTACTTATATAATTTACTTTAACAAAACTGACGAATGATTCAGAATAAGTTGATCATTAAACGTTATTTAGAACAAGCAAGTAAAGGAAGCATAGAAGAACTGAAAACACAAACTAGAAAAAACAAAACAACACATGTCAACAAAGCTTGATTTGGTATCAGTAATAACGACAGACACTGATGAGGAGGGCAGTATTCTTTTTTCCTTTGCCTTCGACTTTGCACGAATAAATTTCTCTTCCTCTCTCCTTGCATTATTTTTTTGTTTGTTTTTTCCCATCCACGCTACCCTGGGTGCCAGAGGTTATTTTTTCCCTTGGAGGAGGGAAAATACGCGGCGATCCCGGGCCACGATGCACGAAGCAGCGAGAGGAAAAAAATAAGCTCTGATCGCATGAAAATGATTCCGTGCTGTGCTGTTGCCTGGGGAACCACGTTCTACATAAGCCAATCAGAGTTGTTGTTTCATGTCGGCTGGGGAAACCACGCTTTCAATTGAAGAACCAATCAACGAACTAGGACAAAGTACGTCTGTCCCAAGCTGATGATATCGAAAAGAATTTCTTGCCCTGCGACCAGAGGCCCGTCTCTCGCCTTCTATTTTGGTTTTCAAGGATATTTTTTTTTCAACAGGCCTCTGTAGCCAGCGTACACCGACGCTCATCGATTGTCGAACAGTCCGTCCCCACCTCAATAGCTAAATTTCATCCAAGTTAACTAACTATATAATCTTATACAAATCCTTAGAAAGGGACATCACAGAATTCAAGACTAGTGACTGAAGTGCGTAGGGCTTAGGTATGCCACACCCTAAGAAGCTGAATAGACAGTGATCAGTCTAAATTGAACTTTGAAGCTCACACAAATCGGCGATACGTTTTAGCAGATGTTTTTCGATTATATTAACCCATACTTGTAATTCGCGCATCACATACAGTGGCGGTTTTCTTCTTACCAAAGTTACTTTGAAATTGTAAACTCCTCGAGGATAATAATGCAGCTCAAGCATGTTAAGGCATGGCTCATGTCCAGTACAGACCACCAGAAAGAAAAAAGCGTTTTTGATCTAAAGCAACGTTGTTTTCATCCCAGTGGGAGCCAGAAACTTACCCCAAACAAGATTTGGTATCCTTAAATTTCTTAAGGTGTCTTTATGGTGTTCACGTGACTTGTGACGTCACAAGCCTGCTTAAGATGAATTCTGAAATGGGCCAAGGATAGGGAGGTATGACGAAAAACTAACCATACGAAATTTTTAACCACTTTCTAAGGCAACTATTTCTGTCCTGAATGGATGAACTCCTCAGTTATATAAGGCTATATATGGAAAGATAGAAGGTCACGTGACCTTTTTTACGTAATAACTTCTTAGCTTAATATTTTAGTCGGCCATTCAGGACAGATTCTTGCAGGGGCCATTAACACAATTGTAAAAATACTAAATTTGACAGTGATTGTATGTCATCTCGGCGGCCCGTTTTCAGTTGTTTTTTTTCAAAAAATAAAACAATTAATTATAGTCACGTGACCCATTTTATCAGATTTTATTGGTCTAAGAATATTAAGGTCGTCGAAATTGGTTAGCCTGCCAATTCTGCAACGATTAAACCAAATTCCGACAGAGTAATTACTGTTTTCAGATTTTATGCAAATGAGGCTTGAGCCATGCCTTAACATGCTTGAGAGAATCATGCAGATCAGTCAGCACAGAGAAACCTTATATTAGGATAACCTTGTGTACGTCAGTACCAGGGGTCTGAAACCACTGGTTTGGGGTATCAACACCATGATTTTTTTTTCAACACCTCATTACTCTCGTGTCCGGTAACACGATACTATCCGAAACGCCGCGTTTCCCGATGCGTCGCTAATCGGACCAGGATTCACCAAGTGTGATGAAATATCATGGACCCGTAATTTGCATGAAATCACTTATTTCACACAGTGCAATCTATTTGCGAATAGCAAAATGAATTCTCCCGACTAAAACACCTGGTAGCACATATATTCACAGAGAAAGAATTACTCTCTGAGCTGATGCTATTAATATGGTATAGACATGTATTGATAAAGATACACAGATATTCCAAATGACTTTGCTGGAGGAAAATAATAAAAACTGAAAGTTGTGGTTTTGAAAAATTTGTACAAACGATATCACGAAATATCGATCTCCTTCAAATCAATTCACGCAAACCAATTGTTGATGAGGTAGACACCAACTGCGATATCGTAGAAAGAATGAGCTAGAATTAATCTAACAACGAATTATTGTATTTCTCAGCATTTTAGTACCACAACATTAATCCGTATCATTTTTGGAGAAGGGTAAAGTGGCTTGGACTAAGACAACTCCTTTTACCAAGAAAAGCATCGATAACAACCATATTATGCAAGCTTGTGCTACTTTTTGACTGTTTGTTTGTTTTCTTTTTTGGTTTGATGACCAAATTTTTATTTCCCCGCCAAGAGGTCTGTTATAGAACTTAGTAACATGTGCAGTGTGAAACAACAAGCTCTTGTCATTATTAAACACCTTTCAAGTTTCGGTAGTGCCCCTGTTCGTAAGTTCATCATCGCGAATGAATACGCGCCCAATAATTAACGGATGCAATTTTCGATATGCAATTTCTTAGCAGACGTTTAGATGTAGTGAGTCACTGGGGATAAATATAGGGAAAATTTGCTGTATATCTGGATAATGTGGTACACCTGTTCATACGATAATTACTCTTCGGAGCCAATCCAAGTGGGCCACATTTCGCAGAGCGGCGCATCCCAGCGGCGCATGCGCCATCTGTGCCGCGAACCTCGAAAATATATTTGCCGTGCGGTGAAATGTATTTTAATTTGTGCTTCGGAATTCTCTCAGTATGAATGGGTATTTTCTATTGACGGTTTACTGTTTGGTTTGCTTTGTGAAGCCTGGATTGTCGGATTCATCGACTGAAGGATGTTTTTGTGAGGTAAGTACAGGTTGTGGTTCTAAAATCGCGTTGTTTTGTGTCTGTTTATTGCGCGATCGGCCAGCAGCGCTGTACGTTTGCAGCCTACAGCTGCTAGTTTTTTAGTTCGTTGATTCTTGATGTCTGTAATTCACCAGGTCCAGAGCTCCAGACTGAATCCCTACTTACTTTACACCTCGATTACTGCTAATTTTTTTAGATATGGTACAAGATTGTTCTTGTTTTGGTGTGACGGGTGCTCAAAAACACAAGCTCGTTGTCGCTTGAAGCGCTCGCTGGTGACCCCGGCCGGTGTTCAATTCATTTATTGTGGCACTTGAGTCGGCTTGTGTAAAATTACCTTCACTTCTTTGCCAAGCACATTGTTTGATCATGAAATTACCTGCTGTTACAGAAGAGCTACTGTAGTGCTTTAGTCAAAATTGGCTCTTGAGCCAATATGAGCTTGGATTTTCAAACATCCGGACCCTCCGAACAGTCATACCACGCCGCGCTTACACGCCGACATTTTGGCCAGAACTTTATGCCATTTTAGGCCATTTTCAGTTCTTAGGTCAAGATGGTGTTTTCTACGAGGTTTACTGAGGGATGTGAAATGCATGTTGTTATTTTTTTAATTGAAGTGTTGGCTATTGGTTTTGGGCTAGTGTTAATTGGTTTAGAAACTTTATTTTCGTCTTATTGTATTTTTTGGCGACCCCCTATAATTATACCCGTCATCATAAGCAACTCTTTAAATTCACACACCAGAATTGGCTAAGCGAACCTCTGATTTTAGCCTTGCTGTTATCTTCAGCTGTTCAAATACACCTGTAAATGCAACCTTACCCACAGTCATGCAAGGATATCTTTGTTAAGTGCAAAGAGAAATAACGTGCCAAGTTGTGTGTATGCTGTGAAGTAAAGTTGTTAGTGGTGGGATGATATCTTGATCTGAAGTAATAACAGTATTTATTATTAGAAATAATTTCAAATATTTTTGCTCACACGGGATTGGTCTAAATGCATCACATGACTGAATATGCCCTAGCTTAAAAAACTGGGGAATATCCTCTGTTAGTGTATACCACACAAGTGAGTAGTGCTTTTCGTACGTTCTGATTGGTTAACTCAGAGGTGATTAGCAAAGTACTATTCACCTTTGAGCAGCCGAAGAGAAACAAACTGGCTTTCTGTTTCGGTTTTGACAAGGAAATTATTTGAATACACGCTAGTCATTCAGTTTGTGTGGTATATACTAAAACAATTATTCACTTCAGTGTCAGTGAAAGTGGTGGATATTTACCTTGCCACTTTGTGGCTAGGTAAATATCCACCACTATACACCTCCACTTTCCACTCACATGTCATTGGTCTAAATGCATCACGTGAGTGAATATGCCCCAGCCAAAACTGGGGAATATCCGGTGATATTCCCCAATGCTTAATGCAAGCAATATTTGAAAGATAACAAACACACTAGCTTCCATTTGGCTTTAAAAATATGCTTAGATATTTGGCCTTAGACATTATCAGTTCCTTAAAGCTTGCAGTTTTCCTCAAGCTTCACTCTCGGAAAACTGTTTGCTTCTCGGAACGGGTAATGTGCACGGACAAATGTCCAAGCATATTCTTGTGCCAAATTGAGAACATTGTTTATTTATTTAATATTATTATTATTATTATTGTTATTGTTATTATTATCATCATCTTCTCATGACACTTGTGCTCTGGCAGATGTTATGCCACATTTAAACCACAGAAGTAAGCCATAGCCAATGGCCAAATCTGGGGTGGATCCAGGTTTTTACAAAAGGGGGTTCAATGAAAGGCACCTCCGAAGATGGGGCCCCTGTAGGAAGTCCAGGGGCATCCACCCCAGAAAATTTTGGAATTTTTGGTCCTCGGAAATGCAATTTCGGGCATTCTGAGGCAAAGTCAGTGGCGTGTTTTAATGTCTTATTCTTTTAAAGTAAAATTATATTATTTTTGCACAAAACCGATAAAAGTTAGTAGTTCAGATCAAATTTTCATTAATAAAACTATGATAAAAGTATACATGTACTACCGGGTACAGTTAAAGAAGGGCGTAAGTGACAATTTTGGCTGTTTTTCAAATGTCATCCAAATGAGCTGAATTTTTGCATGTGGCATTTGATTCAGTAGAAAAACATAACCATATGTTTTTTTTGTGCAAATTTCTGCTTTATTTTCAAGAACCACTGACTTCTCACTCAAAGGAGGTTCTCAAAATCTTGTTAATTTCAAAATCTTTTATTGGTACAATTAATTAGCAATTGGACCTCATATCGTACAATTCAGAGAGTAAATTGTGCTCGTACATGTAATTTCAACTCGGATGAGCGCGCTGATTTTGAAATTACTTGCCCGATTACTCCCTGAATTGTACTCCACTCAGTCCAATTACAATTGAAGGGCTGAGAGCAAAACCGACCTATGTTGACTTTTAAGTCGTTTTTCGATTTTGCTCAGATTTGTCAGAATTGTTGCATATCAACTGTAATTTGATTGTAAAACATTGTCCAGTACAAACTCAGCCAAACTCAAAAAGTACTGGGCAATGTTTTACAATCGAATTACAGTTCATATGCAACAATTCCGACAACTCCGAGCAAAATTGAAAAACGACCTAAAATTCGACATACAGTATAGGTCGGTTATGCTCTCAGCCCTTCAATTACTTATTAGTATCACCCAACTAGTGGACTAAATTAATGTAAATCCTGCATTTTGATTGGCTATGCTACTAGAGGACTAGGACTATTACTAATAGTCCTCTAGTAGTGAAATTTGCCAGTTTTGAAAACCATTTTATTCCCAAATAAATATTTCTTCAACTAGCATTTGCTAAGTCGCTGTGGTATAGCCACTACAGTAGCCATCAACAGGCTGGTCATAGGCGACCAAAGGGCCATACAAATTGGGCTGTATTAGCGGGGAAGCCAGATTAATGAGGTAGGGTCAGATTTCATGTCTGGTCTCTTTCAACTGAGAAAAACATTAACTAACCTTCAGCAGTCCTAACTCAGTTCAAAAGAATAGTGGCGACACAGAAGCATTTCATTGTTTGTTTTTTGTTTTGCTTTGGAATAGCTGTGCAGGGTTTTCACTTTAAGCCGGCGCCAGACACAAGTCACGTCTACTTTACGCATTTGTGCCAGATACTTCGGCATAAACCTCAGCCGCACTGTGCTGCTATTGCGACGCAATAGTCCTCCGGGTACTTCTGAATATCCTCCTGTTACTTTTTTCCTTTTTGAAACCCCTGGCTATGGTCTCACTCAACTCAGACCAGGTGAAATCCCTAGCCCTTAGTCTGTAATTACAGTCATGAGTTCGTGTCAGTGATTAACAGTACACTGTGCATTAGCTTTTAATATAAATGCCACACTATTAGAGCAGTTTTTTTATTATGTGTCGAAAGTATCATAAAAGCCTGTGTATAAGCTGCAGTCGTAGATAAGCTGCACCCCAAACTTGGCAGGGGTTTCATTAGAAGCCGGCAACCGGCGAAAATCGCCGCCTAGTTTGTCAGAATTTACCTCTCACCGCCGCCTACTTTGTCTAGATTTTACTAAAATGATTAAAAAAAATTAATCAGGTCATCGCTTACTTTAGCAAGCTCAGACGGCTATTTCAAAACTTATTGAAACCCCTGCTTGGACATTCAAATTTGATAAAAATTTATTCTTAGAAAGCTTGAAACATCAAATGACACCATAAGAAAGCTTCACAAGTGTCTGAGATGAAAAACAGCGCACTCTTTACTTTAAGCATCTGATGTAGCATTATATTGGCTTGATTTTGCCCCTCTTGGGGTCCTTGAAAAATGGAAAAATGTGTCCTTGAAAGGCCTTGAAAAGTATTTGAATTTTTGGTTGAAAAAAGTATACGAACCCTGTTTTGAGAACTTACCATGAAGCAGTCATAACCTACAGTGTAGCTTTCTTGTGAATGATTACACCAGTGAAATTAATCACTGATGCCTTGTTTTCTTCTCAAAGAAACCATATCTCAGACTAAAGGTACATTATCACAGTAGCTTTTGCCCAAAGAACAGCTTCACATCAAGAAAGAACCCTGAATTCATACACAAGTGACACACAGACAAAACATCTTTAGCAAGGGGCCAAGCTTTTGAATGCAGGGAGAAGTATGGGTACCAAACTTATGCAACCGAAAAAAATGAAGATTGTCCCATGGTTACCATGTATAATTATCGTGAAGTTTGGGAACTGGAAGTTAAAGTGGGATAAAAATTCAAGCAGAGCAGGAGCGGGATATTCCTATGGGTAATTTTGCCGTAAAGGTTATAAAAGAAAATGTAACTTGACAGTCATTTGCCTTGCGAGCTCTCACAAATCTTAAGTGGTATTTTCTTGCATATGGCATGGAAAAATCAGCATCAAAGTTATAAATGACTTCTTTAGGAGTCGCAGCTTGTACGCTGGCTTACAGTAATTCACGTTTTCTTTGGTATTGCATTACTTTGCTTTGTGATTGGGCGGCAAAACTTGTGCCACTTTCTCAGCCAATAAGAAGCTAATTTAACCATGCACACATTTCCCATGCTTTGTGCCAGTTGCATTTACAGTATAAGTAATATATCAAACACGAGAGACAGTGTTTCATCGGGACATCCAAACGCCGAGAAGAGAGTTGAAAATACGACGTGCAGCAGAGTATTTTTGACAGAATTCGAGGTGTTTGGATGGCTGATGAAACACTGTCTTGAGTGTTTGATATATCTTCTCAATTGAAACAAAAACTAAGGAATTAACGGAGAAGTAAAATCATCAAAATCTATGCTAATTAAGACCGGGTATCCAAACCCCCTTCACGGTTGTGATTTAACTTGATGAATTATTAATGAGTTTGAGAATATTGCTTCTCATTCTGTTGGATTAATTGCACTGCTTTTGTCTGTTGTCATTGGTCAGAGTCTTGGTTTTGGTTTCATGATGCTAAATTGAAAACTGCCCAACATGTATCACCACTTAAACATTACTGTTTTGACTTTTACTGTTTAGTTATCAGGAAAGCCTGAAGAATGTTGCTGTGATGTAGAGACCGTTGACGAGATCAACAAGGAAATTTACCCTGTTATCTCTGAACTGGTCAAGAAGAATTTCTTCAAGTTTTTTAGGGTAGGTGCTACAGCTGTATTTAAAAGGCAGTTTGTGTGTTAGGCTCTCATGTCTGTTTCAGTCATTTAGACAGTGGGTGGGAAGTACATTGGTAGAAATGATGGTCTAGTAATGGCCTTGTATGCATCACTCTGTGACACATTAAACAGATTCACTGTTACAGATTTACAATTTGCATGAACTGCCCAACCTGCAATTGCTTAAATTTACTCATGGGATCATAAAGATTCTCTTTTCTCACAACCACATCAAATTGTCAGCTCAAGCTTAAGGATTGTATCTGAAAGACTAAGGAATCACTGACAATATTTGTACTTGTAGTTTTATTAATAACTGTACAGTGTAAGTTCATTCTGTGTGGCAAGTAAATGAAAAAAAATAAAGAATAAAATAAGTTGCAAGTGCCTTCAGGGGGGTCATATTTCTACTATATTTTGTTTACAGTCTACAGTGTACAGTGCACATACTGCACAGTGTATACAGGGGATACAAACTGTATGATAATCATATTCTAGTTCTTGAATTTTAGAAAATTTTAACGGTACATGTATGTGTTTGGCATTGAACTGCCAACTTGTTTCTCCACCAATACTGCCTGTAGTTCTGTTGGTATTCTTAGTGTGACAGCTTTACAGAGGGCACTGTATTCAAGTCCTCTAAAAATGTAAAATCACTTTTATTTCGTTTTTAAATTTCCAGGTTAATCTCAACAGACCATGCCCTTTTTGGCCTGATGATGGGGCATGTGCAATTAAAGATTGTTCTGTGGCGGCTTGCAAAGAGGTCAGTGAATCAACGATGTACATTGTTATCCACCAATTAAGTGTTAGACGTGTGCTTTCATTCATTGTTACATAGTTTGTATGTAAGAAATAAATCATAAACTGTGGAAATAAAATGAAATGATCAGAGATCCTCGCAGTTGTGAATGCAATTTATGCAATTGTGTAAAGATAGCCTGAAAAAAATTCAGGACTTGAACCCATGACCTTGTGATACCGGTGTGATGCTCTAACCAACTGAGCTACACTGTATGAGGCTACTGACATTGGGAGCAGGTCAATTCTGGGTTCATATGTTCCCGTGAAGGATATGAAGGTGAATGATGTACAGTGTATATGAAATAAATCATATGAACTACAGAAATGAAATCAAGTGAAGGATGATCCTCGCCATTCAGTTGTGAACAATATTGATGCAATTGTGTAAAGAAGCCTGAACAAAATTCTGTAGCTTTAAAGCTCTGTTGATTATAAAATCATTGCACTGGTGTTGTGAGGTCACAGGTTCAAACCCTGTTGAAGTTTTTAATTTTTGTTCTGGCTTCTTTATGCAAATGCAGAAATTGCATTCACAGCTGCGAGGATCATTCTTTATTTTAATATACATGTGGCATAAATTATGGTACGGAATAAACTAAGCTGGAGGGAGATGTGATACTACAAATTGTGTAATTTCTAACATGAAAGTGTCCTTTAGAGAGTTACACATGTATGTCCAGAAAAAGCTCTGTCAACTTCAGATAAATTCTACCCATTTCCAGTGCTTTCAATAAGATTGGAAGTAGGTGGCTACTTCAGAACAGCACCTGCCTGAGTAAATGAGAAGCCCGCGAGACTTTCAACTGAATTTTCGACTTGAACGCAGTAAAACACCCACTGACTTTCAACAGAATACCTGCAGGAGCTCCAGCAGGTGCCAGGTCCTATTGAAAGCACTGCATTTCAATGAACCCTTCCTGTTTTTGTGATGATGTTATGATTTTTGTTACTATTGACACCAAGTAGTCAAACCAGGTTAACACTGAGACTGCCACTCATGCTGATTTGTTTTCGTAATTAATAATTGTTTTACTGTTCACCTCAAGTCAACACATACTGGTACACATTTGTATACTTTACTAGTCCCAGATGACACAAGAGTTTGCCAAACAACTGAAAAGCTTTAAGTGCAGCATCAAAACAATGTTTTTTAAACAGGCTTATCAATTCTAAAGTTTGCAAAATTGATTTTATTTGCACAATATTCATTCATTGCAATTTGTTAAGTTGTCTTCACCTCTGATTTTAGCATTACAGTTATTTTTAGTAATGTCATAACAATGTATTGATCTTAGTTAAATCCACTCAGCCATAGCAAAAATATTATTTAGTATGATGCCCAATGGCAAGACAATGATAATTCTGGCAGCTCATCAGGATAGTCTTTTCACTTTTCTACAGTAATCATTAGGGACCTTCAGATTTGAGTGCGAGTACGAGATCGAGTACGAATTTCTAATTTCCAACCAGTCACCTCCCCTGAAACCTCACTCTTCCTTGTTACTTACCAGCAGATCAGGAGATTGTAGAAACAAGATTGTGTCACTAGTGATCACCTAAAGCATGCAAACAAGATTTAAAAAGTTGTACTCGTACTCAATCTCGTACTCGTACTCAAATCTGAAGGTCCCTATTATTGTAAATAAATCCATTTGATCTAATTCTTCCCAGAAAGGCATCATTATATGTAAGTTATAGATGGTAGCGTAACATTCTGGTAGATTTAAAGTGCCCTTACAATGAACTACAGTATTTTCTAAAATATAATTTTTTCAAATTATGGCAGTTGTTTTTTTGTGGCCAATAAAATGTCTCTCTTGACTTCATTTCAGGAAGAACTTCCAGAAGGCATAAAAGCTGCGGTATGTGTCATAATGTATTGTAACATGGATGCAGATTAATTATGTGTAATTTTTATGCCCTCCAGTTTTAGAAATTTTAACATTGGATTAAAGTATTTTATTAAACCTCCATCCAACTTATAACAGGGGCAACAGCAGGCTAATAGGATTGTTAACCATAAGAACCACAGGCATAAAACACAATCTGACCATAAGGTAAAGTTAAAACATTGCTTTATAATACCCTCTCAAACTCATTTACCATTTTAGTATTTTTACTGAATCCAGGATTTTCTTAAAAATAATGCTATAATTATTTGTTTCTCATTAATTCATAAAAATATTACTTATATGCAGGGGTTTCAATAAGTTTCAAAATAGTTGTCTGAGCTTGCTAAAGTAAGTGGTGACCTGATTAATTTTTTTAATCATTTTAATGAAATCTAGACAAAGTAGGCGGTGGTGATAGGTAAATTCGGACAAACTAGGCAGCGATTTTTGCTGCTTGCCGGCTTCTAATGAAACCCCTGTATATGTTATGAAACCAACAGCAGTATTCATTAGAGATGAACATTAAGTTTTGATTGCTCATACATTGTACTAAATGTGGATAATTGAGAAGTGATTGTCAATAATATTATTTTGCTTTTAATAATCTGAATTAAAGTGAATTTCCCAATTCACTTAAAGCTGAATGAAGATTTTGTCCACTTTTTGTCTCCAGGAAAAAATTGTTCACCTTGCCTGCAAACATGGCACTGTAGGTCATGCAATTTGTGGCTGTAGTATTACACACTGTAGTAAATCCTCTTATCCCTTAAGCTGATACTATGCTTCCATAATTCCTAATTAATGCAGGTTACTGATAATTAGGTGTCTATTTTGCTGGCTGGCTGTAGACACAACTTTGTAGCACTACATTATTCTATTTCCTCTGCAGCTGTTGGCTTACAGTAGTAATTATTAGTAGTACAGTGTACACACATGTATCCTACCATTATTTGTTTTGACAGGGTGAAAAAGAAGAAGCATGCCAGTCTTCAGACAATGATACCCTCTTGGGTGAAATTGATAATACTATTAGGTATTAAATGATATACAGAAGATTGTATGTTTTACTTTACAACAGAAGCTATGTAAAGTGTGTAATGTGTGGATTGTGATACAAAGTTCACAGTGCACTTCTTTATTCAAATCTGTAGCTGAGAATTTGTCATTCGTTGATGTAAGAATTGTTTACTTGCATTTTATGAAAAATTCTATCTGCTTAACTGTACTTTGCAGTTAGCTTAAAATAGTTGAATTTCTTCCATCCAGGGGCCTGTTTTGCAAAAGTCCCAAAAACTTTCTGGGCTCAATAAGTCATTGTGATCCATTTATTCTAAGAAGCTGACCTTTTACCATGATTTCAAGATATGAAACTGCAAATGTGTTGCAAAATTCCATGCCTGGAAATATCTTCATTTTTAAGGTGGCTTGTGCGCGCTTGAAGTTCAGTAAGCATCTTTACATGCAAGCTAGTTTCACTTGAACAAACTAAGGAAACACCTGGGAGCAAAAATAAAACGTTAATTTTTAAAACATTGCATCTGTGGCCAAATATGTCTTATGGGATGTCCAAGAAGTGTATAAGGGATAGGAGTGTTTTTCTCAAAATCTAGCTGTATGACCCCACTTAAAAATTTCAGGATTTGAAATGCGGATAAAAAGAAACGTTTAGAGAGAGAGGGACATGAAAATCTGTCAGGCACAATTTTTTCAATTGGCAAAAATGTTGAATTTTGTCTATTTTTAAAATTGATAAAAATTAATTGTCTGACAGATTTTTCTGACAAAAATCCTATATCTCCATTTTGGTTTATTTTGACAAATACCAAAATTTGGACATGGGTTGTATGGTTAGTTTTTGAGAAATTAAGTGAGGAAAATGGGTTTTTCAGGTTTTATGCGACCTGCATTGCGCATGTGTTTGTCAGAAAATCCAACTGCTACGAGTGCGTGTGCTCTCTCTCCATGCCACAACGGGGCCACAACCTGATGTTTTGAGTTAATATGGCTTTTTTTACTGCACCAACTCCACAGGCCTAAACCCTGTGGAAGGTAGTGACATCGTAGTGAATGTGATTGCTTTTCAGTATTCGGGATTTTTGCATGAAACACTTCTTTTTTTCTTTTTTTTTTTCTTTTTGTGGGTTTTTCCTTTGTCAGCTCATGTGACTTTAGCTCACGTCTGATGCTTACGCGACTTCACGCACACGCAAGCCAAGCATAATTACCCATGGCAGTAGAAACTGTAGTAAGCCACCTTAAGATAAGTACTGTAAGAAAATATGGCACCTGAAATGGTCCCAAAAAGTTTTGGGCGTTTCGCGAAACACACACATTAATTAAACACGTACAGGACAGCAGAGTATAATTAGCTAATAGCTTCTAAGAGCCACCGTAATTTGTTCCATGCATTTTAAGGAAAAAAATTATTCTCATGAACATGATAATGTCAGTAGTTGGACTTGCATCATTTCTGTTTTGCAGTGATGAAGATAAACATGCGTTTGAAGCATGGCAAGCTCATGATGATGTTGAGGATAACTTTTGTGAGTTGGATGGTGAGTTGATGAACTTTGAACTTCAAACAAATAATAATGAATTTGAGTTGGTACAGTCGTGTACCATCGTATTGATTCTGTCCTAAAACATTCTGTTTTAAGTGCAGCAAAAATGCTGTACTTATTAAACGTGTGCTCAATTGCAATATTTATGTAACTACACTGTATTAAATTCATCGCACAAATGAGCAAGACCCCTGGCAGCATTGGCTTGAGTTTAACCTTGCATAAATTGCATTCAGCCACATAAAAAAATTACCTGACTAAGCAATCCCTTTGTTGGTTCTTTATTAGAGCGCTTTTCAATTGACTATCAAGTATAAAATTGCATGTGCTTAGGTTTTGCATTGCTTTGCTCTGTGATCAGTCGGCAAAACTCGCACCGCTTTTACAACCAATGAATTCTAATAACCAATAACAATCGTGACTTGCATAGAGTGCGCATTTACCTTCGCTACTTTGTATCTGTTGGCATCTGTTGTGATTGGTCAGAGTCATTATTTTGGTTTTATGACACAATTAAAAACCTCTCTGAACAGCTCCCTGTTATTAATCATAATAATAATTGTGGTGGTATATCCTTCTTTTGTGCATGAATCATCACCTCAGTGAGGTTCGTCACCATTTTCTGTCTTGCAGATGAGTCATCGTCAGGAATGGAGTATGTAGATCTTCTACTCAACCCTGAAAGATTCACAGGGTATGGAGGATTTTCTGCTCATAGAATCTGGAACAGCATTTACAAGGAGAATTGTTTCAAGTAAGTGAACGCATACGTTGTACGTGCTGTCAACACTGATCACATTATTAAAATTATCGTGGCTACGTGCCACGAAACTTTGAAAATAAATTATAAAACCACGTGTGGATATGTCGGTTGATTAATTAGGAAACACTACTGAAATGAAAGCTCTAAAAGAGAACCTGGGTGTTGTTTGCATTACATTTTTGTTGCCTGAGCAAGAAAGAGCGAAATGGAATAATCCATGAGGGTTACTATATGGCATAGTAACATGAAGTACAATAGTTCACACAATTTTTGTTGGACAGTTTTGTCCAAGGGGGAAATGTGCAACAGAGCTTGAAATTAACTTTTCCATCCGTTCGCCAGCTGGTGACAAGAAAAATTTGGTGGCGCCAAATCATTTTGGCCACCAGTTCCAAAACACTAGTCGCCAGCGTAAACTGCATGAGGTTAACCCTATGTGACGCACCAACACAAAATCGAGACCATAAAACTCCGGGAACGACGTAACCCCCTACCCTATGTGATCAGTGTGTGGGTTCTTTAACGTCCTACAAATTTATCATGAATAAGGGTTGTAAGACGGGACTTACAGTCTATCGTCCTTATCCAGAAAACTAGAGAGTTTTAAGCGCTTTCTCCTCGGTAATACCGGTTCAAATTAGCCTCACATGTACAGCGCAGAAATGATGTGGTCTTTTTCCTAGTTGAAAATGAACAATGGTGATTTGTATTTTTTCCTATGATCTTAACCCTTTTACTCCCTTAATCTCCATATTACTAAATTCTTCTCGTCATTACCTTAGAAAATCCATCGAGAACAGAGCGAGGAATACACATGCTGATATTATGTAGTGTGTTCTGAGTCAGCTAATCTGTACAAGCAACACGTGAAGTTGTCCCCATATACAATGTACAGCCGTTAGGGATTTTCTTAAAACAAACGAGGACGGCGACGGCAACGAAAACGCCACAAAACAATGGGCTTAATGAGCAAAAACAATCGCTCTGCACGTGCATTTTACATTTTGGTACATTTCTCTACCATCCTCTGCAAAACAACAACGTGAAATGACCAAATTTTAGTTTTTCTCGAGAATTTGAGCTTATGACGGCAAAATCTTCTTTCTTTTTCCTTACTTTGACGTCGTTCATAGTAACTTAGTTCCTGGAGAGTTCGCCAGCATTTCCCAACTGAACTTAAACAAATTTTAATGATTGCGAAAGAGTTACAAAAACGAGAAGTTATATTTTTAAATGACGTTGTGGTTGCCATTGCCGTCCTCGTTTCTTAAACTCCCTGTTATTTTCCCCGTCTCCACCATTGCTTGGCGAGTCGAACACTACGATTATCAGTTGAGTTTGGACCGAGAGAAGTTTGGCGCTTAAGTTTTGCCGTTGAAACCACGTTGTTGTCAAGGGGAACGCAAATAGTATCCATTGACAACTTTTCGGGTCAGAAACGACATGAAACCACAAACTAATTACCGTTACTTTTTGCGGTTTAGTTTTCTCTCGCGTGATAGGCTTTTTACTTCAAACAGAATAACATTCCATAAATATTTCTAGTGTGCTCGGTTTTCGTATTTTCACACCAACATGACAGCCCGAAAAGTTGTCAATGGATACTAATTGCGTTACCCTTGACAACAACGTGGTTTCAACGGCAAAACTTGGGCGCCAAACTTCCCTCGGTCCAAACTCAACTGATAATCGTGGTAATAGCTACCTGCGTGACTACCCTTTGCAGAAATTACAGTGTAGGGCCAATATTTCATTGAACAGGCATGTAATAAACTCATTGTGCGTAATGATAATTTTTCAGGCCAACATCTCCATATGGCAAGAACTACGGCATTGTAACTTCAAAGAATGTGGGAGGTAAGACTCAATGTGTTAATCTAGTTGTATGTCATACAATGATAAAGCATTTGTGCATAAATTGTAGCATAGACCCATTCGGCTTACTCAGTGTTGTACCCAATTCAAACCCTTGGGAATGAAACGTTTTGTTCGAGGTATTTCCATATCATTTAAATATGAATGTACCCTGGGTGCCAGAGGTTATTTTTTTCGTTTGGTTGAGGGAAATTACGTGGCGCATAGCGCCGAAAGGAAAAAAATAACCTCTGGTCACACGAGCAATCAACCTCATTTCCATGTGACAAATTAGTTCAGAATTTGAACTAGTTCGTTGATTGGTTCTTCAAAGGAAACAACAATTGTGATTGGCTTACGAAAAGCGTGGTTTCCCAGCCGACATGAAACAAGAGCTACGTCTCGTGAGCTTTTTCAAACCATTTTATTTTATCCTAGGTATTTTGAGAACGGACCTCAGGAGCCAGGGTAATATGAATGCTACATTATAATGCAAATAAAGTACACAAAGAATCTTTAGCCCAGGAGATTTGAATTGGGTACAACATTGAGTTAGCCGAATGGGTCTATTGGCTTTGTTTTCCGACGTATTCCAAATACGTCGGAAGACAAAGCCAAACCTGTATTACTTGGTCGGAAACCAGTTTTGAGGCGGAAACACGCTCGCTCAGTTTGCGTTTCTCTTTTCTTCTTTGGTTTCTTTATTTTTATTCAACTGTCTTTTACTGACCTGTCAAGACTAGCTGAAGCTACGTGTACTTGACCTGTATACTTGTTTATTTCTCTAAGAAATAAACTTTGAAGATTGAAAATTTAAAAGGATGCAAATGTCATTAAATGAAATAGAGATGTCGTGTTTTATTATTACGCAGTTTGAAAAGAGAGTTTGTTGATTTGACAGAAATGTGCCTTGAGAAGCGAGTGTTTTATCGGATGATGTCTGGGCTCCATGCCAGTATCAATATACATGTATGTGCACTGTACCTTTTCAAAGGTGAGTCCCAAGTCTGTGACGACTTACATGTGCTTTGCCAGATCAGGTGGTTTCCTGGAAAAAACAGGATCAAGGATCAACGGATCACTGGATCAGGGATCAATTTCAAAAATGAATTAAAATAAATTAGATAAATTAATAACCGTTACACTCTTCAAATGAAGAATGATCTTCGCAGTTGTGAACGTAATTTAAGCAATTGCGTAAAGAAGCCTGAAAAAAATTCAAGACTTCAACGGGGTTTGAACCCGTAACCTCGCGATTCCGGTGCGATGCTCTACCAACTGAGCTATGAAGCCACTGACGTTGGGAGCAGGTCAATTTTGGGTTCATATGTTCCCGTGAAAGATATGTTGGGAGCAGGTCAATTCTCATATGATTTCTTTCATATGCATCGTCCACTTACATCTCTTTCACGGGAACATATGAACCCAAAATTGACCTGCTCCCAACGTCAGTGGCTTCATAGCTCAGTTGGTAGAGCATCGCACCGGAATCGCGAGGTTACCGGTTCAAGCCCCGTTGAAGTCCTGAATTTTTTTAAGGCTTCTTTACGCAATTGTAAAAATTGCGATCACAACTGCGACGATCATTCTTCATTTGATTTCATATCCGCAGTTCTCATATGATTTCTTTCATATGCATCATCCACGTTACACTCTTGTTCGACAAAGGAGAATGCTTAACACCTTGATCCTTGATCCGGTTTTTCGAGGACTGCAAAAAAATTGTTTTACTATCTCTGGGTCACACAACACATGCATGCGGGTGGGAGAATTTTGGACGATACCTCCAGACATACTGGCCATAAATTCTGTGAATTTCGCCAGTATCAAGAGCATGTAGTTAAGATAACAACTATAGTGTTCGTGTTGTACCTTGGTTGAGTACTACCACAAACCATTTTTGAAAGATTATTAGTTTTTTTTTTTCATAAGGCGTCAGGCGTAATCCATTGTAACGGCCCGGCCAAACGATTGCAACATCATCCAACATTTTTTGTCATTGTTGAACGATGTTCTGCAGTGTTGAACGAGCTGGCCAAACGAATGTAACATGTTGGGTGCAACACTTGGACTTAAAGTTTGGGACCAAAATCTACCCAAAATCCTTACAAAACAAATCCGCGCCATATTGGTTTGCGAAGAAAATGACCCCTCACCGATAAGTCTTTCGACCTCCCCGTAAGACCATCTTCTTGATTTGTTTGGTCTGACATTTTCAATTACTGCTTTGTCCTTTCTCTTTCTTTGTGAAGGTAGATCGCTTGTGTTTAAGCTTCGTTCGTCGATCAAATCAGTAAAACGTTTGTTCATTCGTCATCCTGTAGTTTGAACACTCGCGCGGCAACGCGCAAATGTACAGCAAATCAATAGGACGACGTTGAAGACGATGTCTGATGAAAGTCAAACTTTGTTAACATTATCCACCATGCATGCAACATGGTGGCCAAACGAGTGCAACATAGTGGATTCAACAACGTTGCAAGTGGACGATGTTGCATCAACTTACTAATCCTTTTTGCCGGGCCTTAAGACGAAATGTCGTGTACAGATATCTTTAAACCCGTCTTAATTACTATCCTTTTTTCAGGTAACGGGTTCATAAAACCTAGATGGGGAATTAACCTTCAAGAGTTCAAGAGACGTTTTGACCCGGCAACTACAAATGGAGAAGGTATCCTGTGAACTTTATTTGTTGCTTGTGTCAGCAGACTTAGAAGTGAGAGAGATGTCGCACGGTGCATTCAGTGTATTGCGGGTGTAAAAAACAACATCGCACGAACGTTCGTTGTGAAATTCCGTTCCAAGTAGCTTTCATTTGAACGGTCAAACTTTGTGACTTCATCCGTAAACCGCCTTGTACAGTATCAGGAAAAAAAACGCCGCTTAAAAGTCCTGTTGTGTAAATTCCATTATAACGGTTACACTTAAAGGTTTTATTCTCAGCAAAATAAATGCAACAAACTGAAGAAAGTACTGCTCGGTAGCTAACGCTTGAGTGGCACCCTTGATGAGTTCATGTAGAGAGTCAAAATTTAGAACCACCTTGTGCAGCATGGCAAACAGCACCACGGGAAGTTCCACGTACATGTAGAAGCTTTCCTTTGACAAGTCACACTCAAGGGTTTCATTCAGTGACGTAAAAAACGAAACGCAAAAATGTCTTTGGGGGGTGACTTGAGTAAGTATTAAAGTAACTGTGCGAATCCAAAAGTGACAAAACCCTGAACACTTTGATTTGAGTTTTACATTTCCCATTGTGCGGCAACCAATCAGAAGCGACATGAAACCACAAACTAATTACCGTTACTGTTTGCGGTTTAGTTTCCTCTTGCGTGATTGGCTTTTTACATGTAACACAATAAGATTCCACAAGTATTTCTGTTGTTCAACTTGCAGGTCCAACGTGGCTAAAAAATCTTTACTTTGCGTACACTGTGGTTCTAAGAGCTGTTACCAAGGCGTCACCCTTTTGGGAACAAGAGCAGTTCTATACGGGTGACTATGACGAGGACATACAAGTACAGGAGCTTGTGCAAGCTCTTTTGGCACAATCAAAGTAAGAGTCAGAATTTGACAAAAGTATCCTTTATTCTTGTATCTTCTTCGTAAACCCGGGGGTGGCCGAGACACACCTTAGGAACGTTTGTGGACGTGAATTATTAATCACTACAGGCAGTACGTTGTACCTGCATTTGCATAATTTTTGCTTGTAATGGTTGCATTAATTTTCAGTAACCTCTTCCTGCCTCGCTTGAGCTTGGATTTGTGCCAAAGTTGGCGTATCGTTTCTTCTTTTTACGTTTTCGCCTTTAAAAATGTTGACAGCGTGTAACTGAGGACTTTTTATTTTGTTCTATTCGAAAAAGTAGCACTGCAAAGTATAAGCGCCATATAAATACCTATTAGCTTACCTTTTCAGTTGACCTTTTTTTTTTGTTCTTCATACTGCTTGCTGCATTTTTATTGCGCCTTTTTCGTACATCCTTCAGGACATGTCCGAGTACGTTTGATGAAAAACTGATGTTCCAGGACCCAGAAAGTGCTCAACGACTCAAGGTAAATGAATACATTTGTAGGTGCACTTGTTGTTTAGGAGACATCAGATGTGAGGTACAATGAGCTGGGAGGAGGGGGGGGGGGTGGGGGCTATCGTTGGTCGTCTTGCTTCTGTTGAATCTCTTTGTAAGCCTTTTTGTGACTAAGCAGTCCTCGTTTACGCATGCGTTCAATAACTCATTAATAGCTACGATGCTGTCAGGCACCGCAATTTTGGGGAAGGGAGGGTGGCGGTCATGGAGGAATGTGCTGTTAGAACCCTTGCACGACAAATTAGGGAACCTCTTGTAAGCATTTCATCGCAAATTTAAGTTTCACAAAGACCAACCTGGCCTTTTCATATCCGTTGCCACCATTGCTAAAGACTGCGAGCAGTCTTTATTTTGCTTTAAAATCTGTGAAACGAAAGAACTTGGGAGGAGCCCAGTCCCCGTCATTTTTTCTCTCGTTTTCTGGCTCCCCACCCCCTCCCCTTTTACGCCCACCACGCTGGCTAATACTTTAATCGCAAACTCGCCTAAACCAATGAAAACGTGCGTCCATGGTATAAACCTTCGTAGCTGTTTCTATTTATTAGGCTCTTCGATCGCAGCTCGCATCTCATTTATTTTCTTTCTCAATGTTTTCCTTAGGAAGAATTTAAGCTTCATTTCAGGAACGTTTCTCGCATCATGGACTGTGTTGGATGTGACAAGTGTCGACTGTGGGGCAAAGTTCAGGTATAAATTCAGTGTTATCGCCATCAGGAGTTTTGCAGACTCGATTTGCTCGAAGCGTAACACGTGGTTGTACAGCATCATCTGCCGTTTTTGCTTCTTGGTATCGCCAAGACTGAGTTATAACGAAGGAGACGTCAAACAATCGATGGCAGTTCCAATACACTATATTGAAGAGAATAAACGTTTTATAACAGTTACAGAGTGGCGGCCATGAACGAGAACCAAAACCTACGTGTTTCGCGCGTGGGCCCACGAGCATGACGTATTAACAGAAACCGCTGACTGCACTGGCATTGATTACAAACAAATACTATGATCAGGAAACGAAAATGTTCTTAAGTCAAAATGTTCAGTAATTATTTTAACTTGCCTTCGATATTGGCTTTAACTATTCCATACACCAGTGAATAAAAAGTTTCCTTAAAGAAACAAAAAAGAATAAAAAGAAACGCTGGATTTACGAGTAGTTTCCTACGTCCCACAGAAATGACATAGCGATAAAAGGGAGGAGGCAGGATGACCGAGTGGTTTATGGCGCTGGATTTCAGTGCGGTTACCCGGGTTCAAATCCCGCTCTAGCCACTAACTGGTGTTGTTTTGGATTCGTGTCCGGTTCAACTCCTCGGTCATCCTTGTAAGTAGCCCGAAAAATCCCTAAAAAGTCCGTCAAGGGGAGCGGACTTAAGCTAGTTAGGCCAAGATCGTCTTGAACAGAAGTAAACATGCATTTTTCCTCTGTTCTCTTCTGTTTTCAGGTTCAAGGTTTGGGCACTGCGCTGAAAATTCTTTTCTCTGGCCAGGAATTTGACGACGGAAAGTTTGATAAGAACAGTCAGTTTCATCTTAAGAGAACAGAGATCGTCAGTCTGTTTAACGCTTTTGGGAGGTGAGATACGAAAACAACCGACGTATTTTATGATCGAGTTTTGTAGTGTGGATAATACAGCGGATCTGAGATCAAGCCTAATTCCAACGTTCAATTAAACTCATCGCCAGTTGATGAGATTGTGAGCTGGTGCCACCGAGGTTAGCGGGATCCTAAGCAATTCAGGCGTAGCCGGGAGGTAACCATGGCAACCTTGTGAGCGGGAACCATCCCAGGGAGCAGCCGCCAACCGGCACCGTCACATTGAAATAAATTCAGTGGAATGCTTACCACTTACCACACTTCCCAACCTTGACTACTGATGGGTGGGAGGGAATGGGACCAGAATCCGCAAAAAATTCGCTCAAAGAACTAAGCAAAGGCTGAATTAATCTGTAGAGATTCGCAACGGCTGAGTGAATCGGCAAATATTGGCAAACGATGATCCGCAATGTTCGCTCAAAGCCAAGCACATATAATCCGTCCCTGCAAATTCCATGGGTGCCCACCCCGCAGATTGCTAGCACGAACGAGCAAGACCGCTGACAGCATTGGCTCGAGTTTAACGTCGCCTAAATTGCGTTCAGCCACGTTAAACAAATCCACTGTGAGCGCTGTTGTAGAAACAGCAATTTAAACAGATAAGAATACTGTAAATTATTCAGTCCGGGTGGTCATTGCGTAAAAGAAAAGCTTTCCCAGTTGAGTGTGTGTCAGCTAAATTAAGTGAACTTTCAGGATTGTGAGTGTTAAAAGAAAGATGATTAATTGTAAGCCTGGCTTCGACATTAAAAACGATGTAGTGATGTGGTTCAGGTTGTAATGACCTTGAACAAAGAAAGTAGGGTCTGGTGCCCATGTGAGCGTCACATTGGTGAGGTTTCTTATACCATTCGGATGCTTCGACTGCGGCAGCGGAAATACAATATACTGACACATTGCTGGAGACTATTACAATTCTATTGAATTGTAAGCTTAGTCAAATAGCATCAACGCAAGTAGAAATGTTCATGCTGGTCTTTGTGAGGAAGGGTTCAAAAATACCCATGTACCTTGTTATCAACCTGGTTTGATTCCATCACTTTTGTCCTCGTCTAACAGGTTATCGAGCAGCGTCAATTATTTGCAGCAATTCAGATCAATGGATCACGGGTGAGAGTTTCCATTTTATCTTTTACTATCTCACATATTATACTGTTTCCTGCGAATGAAAACTTCACCCCGCGGTCTCTCCCTCTCCCTCCCTCTCTGCACCCGCGGGGGTGACCCTTGGGTAGACCAGTATCCCATACTGGAAGGGGTAGGCTGAGGTTTAATAGCGTTCACGCTTTCAGTCTATTCAAGCATCACATTGGGTTCTTTTCTGGCATCAGGGAGCTAAAACAACGATCGATCAGGAGCGAGTGCACTCACTCCGCGCATGTGTAATACAGTTTGGTGGTCGTTTGTGCCGTGTACAGTCCAACCTCGTTCCCAGGGTCTTTCATGTCCTCCTGGAGTGGACAGATGAAAGACCCTGGGAACGAGGCAGCAAATAAGAATTTAAATTTTGTTTAAAGGATTCATAGAGGTGAAGACAATAGAAAACATTCAAGACGGGATGTTCCCAATCAGGCGTTGTAAGTTTCTAATATTCCAGTTCTTCCTTGCTCCTGCAGGCACAGATAACAGAGAGCTGATGGTGGACTTGACTGGTTACATCTTCTTAACCAATTGATTGTGTGTTCCGTCAACGAACGTGTGAAGAGCGCAAGTGAAAATAAACTAAGATAAATTAAAAAAAAAAAAGATTTAAAAGCAATTTATCAACTATTTTATTTCTGTAGTCATGACGACGTGGAAATTAATAAAACAGCCACAAGAAACAGAAATCAAACAACCATTTCTTAGGTATAGAATTTTGACTTGGATTTTAGCTCACCAAATTAGCTGCCCTTAACGGTGAATGTTTCTTAATTATTAACTAGATGTCCTTTCTGGCCGTGGGCAGCCGTTTTCATGCTGATAGTGCAACATAGATTTATGAACATCTGGGTAGAAACAAATTCAAGCGCGTGATAATTTGGTCATCAAAAATGTTTTGTCTGTAGTATTTCTTCAGAAGCATTTAGCCGTTTTGCCAGACGTAACTGGTGTTAAATTTGTACATTTTAAGGGACTTTGATAACTTTCGACCTTAAGTGAGTATTGTAAATAAATGCCGTTATATATTACCGGTTCTTCTTGCACGACCTGGAGAGTCGATTTAAAAGTCAACACTGTAGGACCACTTTGGTATTTCACTGGAGAAATTTATGGCGATTTTGTACTGAAAAGAAATCTTGAATAAATTACGCACGTCGCTCAGAAAAGAAAACGACGCCTTTTGGTATTGTCTGAAGCTACTTATATAATCTTATGTTCTCTAACGCAGTCCAGCATAATCAATGTAAACCATTCCAGCTCGAAGGGGCTGTGATGTAATAATTTTATCTTTTTGGATCGAATTAAACCAAGTGCCCCCAAGTACTTAAATTTTCCTTGTTCTGAATAAAACACAAAAGAACACAAAAGGAAAGATATCAAGCTCTTCAATAAATGTTCAGCAAACCAAGATCTGTATTTTCCTTGCCATATCTGGTCATCATAAACGTCTATTTACTTGTGGGTTTAGTTAAGTGGTAAAGCAGTTTTACACAAAACGAAACGATTAATTTTGGGTTTTCTTTGCTTCCAATATGTCTTCAGCTTTTCAAGATATTAGCAGTTCGTGTCGTTACATACCCCTATAACAAATGTTCGCGAGTTTCCGATGAGCAAACACAAATTTTTATCAGGAGTAGAAATCCCGGTCTTAGTTATGTGATGTACCAATCAGTAACAGAGCTTAATTGCGATATCGCTTCATTAAACGCATTATTAGCACGCACACGAATTTTATTAACAATAGCAAACGATAATCACTGACAGATGACGTGCGAAGGCTCGTCTGTTTTGACAGTTGCCAGCGGTTACAAGAACCGCAGTCACGCCATTTTATTTAACATTTGTGAGAGAGGGAAAAATAACTCACAGAAAAACAGACCTTGACCGAGTCTGAGACGCAGTGCCAAGCATCTTTTGTCTGTACTCCCGATTCAAGACGAATTAACAGCATTACTTGAGCCTGGGTAAGCCTGGTTTTTGTTTGCACAGTGTATCTGTACTATCTGAGGTTATGTTTACCTTCTCGATCGATGTCCCATGACCCGTTTGTCTTGAACATCTAATATACTTACAAAGACCCGATCATTTTTCCTTTATCCGATTCTAGATTAATTCCAGCCGTGTTTGCGAAAACTCCCACCCAATCCTGAATTTTTGTTTTCACTGCTGCTCGAGTAGTGTCCTTAACTGCGATCATCACGGACATCATCAACTCATATTTAAGGTTGTTGATAAGTTTACTTTAATTGGTTTTGCACTCAGCAGAGGTCAGCCGATAGACGGGTAGATAGACGGGAGCGAAAGCTACAATCTGGCAGATTATCGGTTTACAAACATCTGAAGTTATGACCCGCGAAAGACGGAGTCGAGTAAGACCCTCGGGAACGTCGAATGAAGGCGAGCCTTCCAAAGTCATCAAGTACATAATATTCTTTGTCAACGTGCTGTTCTGGTTCTTCAGCATTCTTATTCTTGGCATCGGTGTGTTCGTTATGGTAGAGAACCGAGACGTGTACAGCCAACTGACTGATTTGTATTACGACCCAGCTGTGATATTTGTGGCGTTCGGAGGTCTCATGTTTATTATTACTTTTACTGGTTGTTTGGGAGCTCTGCGCGAAAACACATGTCTCCTCTGCTTCTACGTAGGAATCATCACCGTTCTATTGATCCTGGAGATCGTTTGTGGAGTTGTCGGGTTTGTTAACCGCGCAAAACTCGAGGAAAACGTCGACGAAAAGCTCCGCAACGCCATCGTGTTTTACCGAGATCCAACAAAGCAAGACTTGCACTTCCTGATCGACTCCGCACAAGCGCAACTCGGCTGCTGCGGCTCCAGAGCTTATACAGACTGGCAAGCTAATCTGTACTTCAACTGCACTGCGCCTTCAGCTGTGTTATCCGGTTGCGGAGTTCCGTTCTCCTGTTGCAGAACCGAGGAGCAACGAACAAACCGACAGTGTGGGTACGGAGTGGATACGCTGAGTCCCGCCGCACGACAGGAGAGGATCTTTGAAGAGGGTTGCCTCACCGTTTCCGTTCAGTGGTTTAAAGATAACCTGGTCCTCATAGCTGGGCTGTCGTTTGCGGTTGTTTCGCTGCAGATCATAACCGTGTGTCTCGCATCAGCTTTAAGGAGGCAAGTTCACGGGGTGAAACAAACGTTTGAAAGTGTTCCGCCGTGAGTGATAATTTCAGTCATTACAAGTCATTATGGCAATCGTAATCTAAAGCGGCTCTTTTCTTCTCGATAGTTACCTGCCGGCGTCCTCGCATAAACAATTTATAAGAAATGTTAATTGTAAATAGTTTCTTTTCAAACTAGCTTTATCTCATGCATTTAATTGCATCTTACTGCAAATCCATTACTAAAGATAAGCTGTCCGTAAGCGCTGCATGTTCAGTGTTGTTTCACTGCCGTGAACAATTTCCAACTTCATTTCTGTGAGGCATGTTGTACAAGCTTTCCCTGTAACTGTAAATGCAAATATCATTAGCGTTATTCTTGAATTCTATGCTTATGCGATTTTGAACAATTGACTTGGTTTCCCCTTCCTGGAGTTGGACCGACTTTGCTCGTCATTGGAATATTTAAATTCGCTTTCGCGTGCAACACACTTGACCGGACAAGGGTTTAAATTAATCCTTTAAACCCTGAGAGTGATCAGTATCAAATTTCCCCTTGTATTATTAATGTTTTTTAAACAGAGTGGTCACGAGAATTAAGGACAGGATCACACGAGGAACTGGCTTGATATTTTATCAACTTCTTCCCACAACTGTAGGAAATGTGTAGGGCAACAAATGAGAATTTAAATTTTGATCTTAAGGTTTAAAGTAGCCAGCAGGAAGCACAATAACTGCAATGACAATGCAACATTCCAAACAACAAAAAGAGACACCAGTTAACATACAAGTTAGACAGACTGGAAAGATTTGGTTACACTTTGTCCGAGTATATTCTTTGAATCTGCTTTTCGCGATTACGAATTGACACGCAGTTGTCTTCACATTTATAGCAGTGGTAAACCAATCAAATTTAGTTCATCAGTCCTTAATTTGGACACCAGCAGAAAAAATGCTTGCCGTGTGCCTTCCACATATCTGAAGTGAAAAGTGTATCGAGACTTTCTTCTCGGTCACAAAACGTCCTCTGAGTAAAGGTGGATTTCCACTGTCGCGTAATTTTTACGTGCGTACGGACGTAAACTTTAAATGGCTTTACGTGCGTAAATAAAATAGAGAGGATGTATGAAAGCTCGCGCGTAAACGTAAAAGTTGAGCAAGGTTCAACTTTTACGTTTACGCGCGAGCTTTCATACATCGTCTCCATTTTATTTACGTACGTAAAGCCATTTAAAGTTTACGTCCGTACGCACGTAAAAATTACGCGACAGTGGAAATCCATCTTAAAGCATTTTTGCGTTTCTTCCTCACCTTCCGGCTGGGAAATTGGCGAAACCGAAAAAAACCTGTGTTTAACGTTTTTGTATCGACATCGTAGCGTCTTTAAACTTGTTTGCATGAACATTTACGAAGTTTCTCTTATTTTTTGTTTATAGCAGTTTGAGAAAAATTTTTCTTACGTTTGACAGAAGTTAGCCGGAAAGTCTTCTTTTCGAAAAATGACCTGTCAATGTTGCACCTCGACTTATCGAAAAAGGAAGTAAAGAAGTTGCTCTTGAGTAAAGACGAACCGAGGAGAGTTGTGATCGTTTCTAGCTACAATGTTGACGTTTTGGTTTGAGTGCGAATGCATCATTGACTTGGGAGGTTGGAGGGGGGGGAGGGGGGGGGGGTCATTTGTCCTCCATTCCTCTTTTTATTCTGTCCCCGATTGTAGCCCAACATGTACAACAGGCCCCAGTTGTTCAAACGATGAATGGCGCTATCCACCGGATAAATCACTATCCAGTGAATAAATCAAAAGGAGGACGTGCTTTGCGCGCCTAGTCAAAGTATATTATCAAATCGTTTTGTCACGTGACCTGTACATTCTCACATATTCGAGTGGAGAGATCTTCCACGCGATGGAGATCGTCGATGGAAGTTGCGCTCCTTTTTCTACCTGCGACTTACTTTTTATCCATTGCATCGACTCCAGCGTGAAATTTGAGTATACCTTTAGTGGAGTAGCTTCACTAAACCTGATAACCGTGCTCGAACACGTAAGTTTCCCATTCGATCTTCGCTCAAGACGGCTAGGTAAAATGGGGTTGGAAGGCCTACACGACTCCTATTCGCGTGTTTGGCGCTTCTATCGCGGTTCTATTGACCGATTTAGCTTCTTGCTTGTTTTAAGTGGGGCAACACGGTGTTTTAGAGGATAACATGATGATGATAGTGATTGAAACAGCATGTTACGTATTTTGATACCAAAGGTCATTTCCGCCTTAAATTCTACGTTTGTCGCCTGTTTGTTTTGATCCTTGTTGTCACTGTTTAGCGACTATGGTCCCTTATAAGCCATCTGAAGCATTTTGTCTAGCTTTGGTCTGGCTCGTTTCAGTGCGTTCAGTGACAGTACAGCATCTCTCTCACGGTTGTTATCACGCAAGGATAGGAATTTAAGCCGCGTAAATATAATCTTTATCCTGCAGTGTTTGTACATTACCGGGCCCAGTTATTTGGTTTTGTAGCAAGACGTTGTGTTTCTTTTGCGTCTGTTCGTCTCTTTACCCTTTCTTTAGTATTGTAGCTTCTTAGAGAGCTATGCAACACGTGAAATTGAGCGCTACAATACGCTCTAATTACGGCTGTGTCTTTGTCATCGTTTCCCTCCACTCTGTAACTGCGGTTGTAGTATTTTCCTCCTTTTCTTTATGCCAGTGGTTAAGCAACAGTGTAGTGAAAATACATGTGCTTTTTGAATAGCGGCATCCCCGATCTGGGAATAATTTCCTTCACAAACTCACAGACTCACAGAAATCTAGATTGAAATCGTGCCGCGAGTAAATAAATGGCGCCTACTTAAAGCACAAATTCGAATAGCCGTATCTCTCTTTAACCTGGAGACCTTAGGAGACCTAAGCGTTTAAAGAATGTTCAGTGCCTAAACTGAGCATAAAGGCAAGTTTTGTCGCAAGGTCTTAAGGTAAATCGGATCAATGGGCCGAAACGTCAGCCGACCAGTCGCTCTAAATTCACAATGAAAGAGCTAATGACCCATGTAATATATGTTCGTGAAATGATTACGGGTCATCTTTCTGACCAAAATACCTCTTTTCCAGCCAAAATAACGATCAAACGTTAAATTAATCCAAACTTCAAAAGGTATTTTAGAAACGGTTCTTGGAGCCGAGATTCTCACCCGAGAAAATAGGCCAAAAATGGCGGGAAGGCAGCTTCCCGGTCACCATTTTACTGACAAACACTCAAAACACACCAAGCTCGCAAGGCACGCCGGTGAAACGTCCTCCTTTCACTATCAAATGGGTAGCGATTTATCCGGTGGATAGCGTTATCCACCTTTTGAACAACTCCGGCCAGGTGGATACATCTTACAGCAACAATAAAAAAGGAGACAGGAAGTGACGAAAAGAGCAACATGATGCCTTTATTCATCCATTTGCGACCTTTTTCGAATGCACCGAGTATTCGCTTAATCCACATGAATACCGCGTGCAGCAAATCGTATACGAAACTAACACTGATCAAGTTAAATACGTGTTAGATTTATATCGAGATTCCTGGGAGTTTAATCGCTTTGGAGACACTTTACCCCAAGTTAATTGACCTCTAAAGAAGGCACTGAGGCATTCTGAAAGCGGTTTACATTGTCAAGGAGGTTAATAAGATTTGGTGTCTGCTCGCGCAAGCCTATCATCGCCTTGATATAAGCTTATGGACCCATGACATCATTTCTTTATTTATCAAACGCCAACCCGTCCAAGTGACTGGTCGGTCTTGGGATTAGCGGTTATCGCCTGTACCGCTACTATTGCTTCGTTGATCTTTGTTTGAAGCTCCCTTAATTCCGTGACGTGCAATAAACGGATTATTTTCGCCGCCTCATTAACTGCCGAGTCTGAAATAAACAGATGAACAACACATGAGGATCAAACGCTGCCACACTCTTTTTTTTTCTAAAATAATATATGTTATAAGAATATCGAGGCTGAAATTTGCGAAATTTTAAGAATAAACCCGAGACTGAAATTTGGAAAAGGATATAATTTTGTGTGGTGCAAATTTGTCATACAATACAACTATATGCTTTTAAATAAACTGTAGAAAATTATTCCTTTTTCTAAACGGCAAAACTAGCCAACAAAACAAAATCAAAAACAGTACTAGTGCTAGCCGTAGGTTCGATACTAACATCCTTTCTGCAAGAAATAATTTGTGTCAAATATACCTCTTACTAACCGAGTTTGAGGTCCGTATCGTAAGTTATGGACCGAGTTTATTCCCGCTCGCTGATGACCCAAGTGTGAAGCGCGCGGGCCATAAATAAACGGGAGTAAACGAGGATCCGTAAGTTACAGTACGGACCGAGAAAATCTGGTTAGTAAGATATTTATTATATCTCTGTGGTTAATCAGGTGCGAGGAAAAGAAAACTTTTAAATTCAGCGGGCCGTACAGTGACGTAAGCATCTGATTGGCCATCTGATTGGCCATCACCAGCTATGATTTTTGCCCAAATTGGACAGTGTTATTGGACAGTACGTGTCATGCCTCAATTAATAAAGAGTTTTAGCAATGAGGACGGCAACGGCAACGGGAACACTACAAAGCAATAGGCTTAATGAGCAAAAACAATCGCACTGCACGTGCGTTTTACAGTTTTGTAAATTTCTTTGCCGTCCTCCGCAAAACAACAACGTCAAATCACCAAATTTTATGTTTTCTCGTGAACGTGAGCACGTGACGGCAAAGTTCTCTTTCTTTTTCTTTGTTGTAACGCCGTTCATAGTAATTCAGTTCCTAAACAGTTTGACAGCATTTTCCAAGTTAAAAAAATTTCAATAATTGAGAAAGAGTTAAAGAAACGAGAAGTTATATTTTGAAATGACGTTTTCGTTGCCGTCGCCGTCGTCGCTGCTAAAACTCGCTACTGGACAGTACGCGCCATCGCGTGTGCTGGAAGAGCACAGTTGCACTTTCATATTTTCTTTACTACGCATCTCAGGACCGTGAAAACTATTTTTTCCCTAAAAAGTTTTTCTTCTATTTCTTTCTCGAATTTTGTTGTAGCTACGATTAATTGGTAACAGGACTTTGTGTCGTCCAATTCGGTCTGTAATCATACTCGTGATAAAACAACTCATGCAGCCTCCCGCTACGCGGTCGTGCGATTTTGTTAATCACTCGTATGATTACAGACCGAATTGGACTCCACTCAGTCATATTACCATTACTTATTGACTGCAGTCTGGTTGTAATCTAAGAATATACACAGGGATATTTTCAGCCTAAAATCAGCAAAAAAAATAAGAATACTTAGCCTGGGCCAGAAAAAACAATATTCTTATAAGAGAAGAGTGTATTCAGAGGGGGGGGGGGGGGGGGGGATGACAACCTAACAAGTCCTGTTTCGGGAGAGAAACATAATTCTTCCCAGGATCCGGAGTTTTTGCCGGGAATCGGGAGACTCGGGAATTTTTCTGGGCAAGTATGACAGAGTAAATAAACTCTTTAACTACTAAAACACCTACCTCCTGTGTCAAATCCTAAGTTGACTTGGTTAAGTGGAATGACATCGGCCTTTCTATCCTGAGAACATTCAAACCAAGCATAACATAAGATCTAGAGAACGTGACGCTTACGGGACATGGCTTCAGGGCTTGAAATAACGGCCGGTCAACGGACAATGTCCGCTCAAAAATGGGTTTTGTCCGGTCAAATCCTTGGATGAAGTTTGCATCTATATGACCGCTTGAATATAGTGTACAACATTTAAGATTTTAAACAGCGTCGCTAAGAAATCAGCGGACGTGGATTCTACTTGTTAGTGTACAAGTAGTGTCTGTTATCACATGAAAATCAGCTCGATCGTAATCTTAACTAATCTTCGGCTTCACATGACTTAAGGTGATTCCTTAGAAATAAAACTTCCCGATGAATTTTTTTTAAACTTTCCCTGAATGTTCTCTACCGAGCACTGTTTCGAAAAATACAATAAAAATGATAGGTCACCATTCTCGTTTAAGAGATGCGACGGGCCAATCTTGCCCCATTTATGCGTGTACTCGTTCTAATCACGCACGTTATTCATCGGTCCACGTTACATTTTGCGGTAGCTCGAAACATAGTTTTTAAAAGAAATACTCGGGAAAAAACTTGACAGGTAGAAAGTGTCGAGCATATAGGACAATATCATATAAAATTTGTGGAAACATCACACTATTTAAAACGACGTGGACGTAAAGAGTTGGTAGAGTCGTTATTTTCGCGGTCATAATTTGCATCACAGAGCAACGGTTTCGTGCACTCTTTCACCTATATCTTTTTTTCCTTCCGATAAAATTTTTTAGGTTTTTTTGAAATAAAGGAGGATAATATGTACACTATTATTATGCAATAAAAAATATAGGTCACCATGCTCGTTTAAAAGAAAACGAACATTTATTTCGCTATCGAGTTAAGCTTGATGGAAATTCTTTCGTTGTCAGTACGTGCACGCGCTAATTTGTGCGTGCTAATGACGCGAAATCGTGCGCAGTAGGGATGCGCAATGCAATACTGAGGAATCACCTTAACAACGCTTTGAAATAGAATTGTAGAAGCGATAGTGGGAAGCAGAAGTGTAATATTACACGTGCTTTTTCGATTGAACCAAACATTGTGGCTGTGCCCTGTGTTCCACGCCTCCTGCACTGATTGTGAGGCTGCTTCTACAATAAAAGCTCACTAAATATTTAAGCATCATGCTGAGGGGGAAGAAGCGCTTTTTTAAGAGTTATGACGTATTTGTCCGGACAAAATCGGGTCTTTTCCGAGAAAAACAGATTTCAGTGACCGGACAACTTGACCGGCGCCAGCCGAGAAATTATTTCAAGCCCTGGGCTTAATGTGGCAAGGAATACCGCACAAATTAATGTGTTTAGGTAAGTTGAGCCCGGGTATTAGCTATACACCTTATTCCAAAAAGGCTCCCATTCTAACATTCTTTTGTTCTTATTCAAATTAGCCCTTGTTCCCTCGTTCATAAGAGTAAAATTAAAAAGAATGTTTTACTTTGAACGAGGCAACAAGGGCTAATTTGAATAGCAAGGTCGAAGGCCGCTAGTGTACTCCGGAACAGATTTCATTAGGTAGATTTAAGGGATAATACCCAGTATGTAGCTTCAGCTTACCTAGACACCTTAAGGTGCCTATGAAGCAAAAAGATATGTTTGCTTATTTGAAAGGACTTTCAAAGTGAGAAAGAATGGTGCTTTCCTTTTAGAGAGATCTTTTATTCCCGAGATATTAAAGTTTTTGCTTTAAAATTGATGACGTCATCAGTGGTTCAAGTAAGAAAATAAATCACAAAATTGATAATATCTCTGGCTATATTTCACGGATGCCATTCAAACTTGGCAAATGTTTGTCAGGTAAGATGCAAAATGATACCTATTGTGATGTTGCCATAGCAACACTCTAGGTCTCAGGCCTTCTTTGCCATGAATCAAATACCTCCAATTACGAATAGATGAGGAGTGACAGATGGTCTTAATTGAAACCCACGTGATACCTATGTTCAGTTATCTTACATCTCTTAACCACCTCATCACAGGTAAACAATGCTTCTTAAGACAAAACATGGAAAGTGAATCCTGCATGAACCGGGAAGCAGAACTGTTGCCATGGTAACAGCACAGTGAGTGTAATTTTGTGGCTGACCTGACGAACATTACTGGTGCCAAGTTTGAATGGCATCACTTAAATATTTCCAGAGATATTATAGATTTTGTGATTTATCTTCTTGAACCACTGATGACATCATCAATTTTAACGCGAAAACTTTAATATCTCAGGAATAAAAGAAGATCTTTCGAAAAGGAAGTGCCATTCTGTAGCTTCAGCTTACCTAGACACATTAATTTGTGAGGTGTACTTAATGTCAAATGAAGGATGATCTTCCCAGTTATGAACGCATTCTAACATTCTAACATTTATATTTGTGGTGTGGCAAAATAAATAAATAAACAAATAAATAAATAAAAAGAAGACTGAAAGAAATTCAGGACTTCAACGGGGTTTGAACACGTGACCTCGCGATACCGGTGCAATGCTCTAACGAACTGAGCTATGAAGCCACCAGTTGACGTTTGGAGCAGGTCAATTGTCAGTTCATATGTTGCATGAAAGAGTTGAATGTGAATGATATACATGAAGTAAATCATATGTGAACTGCAGAAATGATTTATTTCATATATATATATCATTCACATAATTAATATCATTACAGAAGTTGCAGTATGCAGTATGTATACACTAGCTCTAATGTCCAAGCTGTGCAGAGCCTGTTATGTTTCAGGCCCTCTGTTCAGGGAAGGAAAGTGGAAAACATCAAAGGTGTCTGTGCTTTTTGCGCGCTTTCCTCCTCAAGCCGGGGTCCATGCGTTCACTGTCAGTTTCGTGCCAAACGATTTAAGGGGGCAGTGTATACAATTTTTTGTAATGATTTCAAAATCCTACTGATACGTTTTCACCAAAAACAGTAGAAAAGCAATACCCTTTTTCAAGATATATTCTACATCATGGAAACTGTTCATATGAATAGTTTTGGCGACCGAGGTCAAAGTAGAAGGGACTAGATCCTAAACTAAACAAAAGTTGGCCGAATTTTTCAAGTTTTTCTTCCCTTATGTTTGCAGGTGGAATTGTTCATAGTACTGGAAGTTCACTTGAGTTTCATTTCATCAACGATTTAAACGTGCCCAATGAATGTATTGAAGTTCTAAATATTTCAATTTAGTAAAATTTTGACCAAAATTGGGATAATTCCTACAACACAACCCTTTTCACAGAAATTTACCAATAATTTTCGGGCAAAAGTCAAAGTAAGTAAGATCCTACTAGCCATTTTGTGAGCAAAATCTGCAATTTACTCTCACAAACTGTGCAAGTTTTGTAACATCTTCCTTTACGTTTTTGTCTTTTTGTTTTTTTATGTTCTCACTGACTCATGGCCTTCCCATAATGAAATCTTTATTATGGGTGAAGATGTTGTTAACCCTTTAAGCCCTAAGGGGTCTCCCTTTGACCAGTAAAATCGTCTGGCGTTAGACAGAGTAAAATCTATAAGTGCCATTTGGCACTCTCAGGGGTTAAAGGGTTAAGAATGTCAAGCCACTTACAGATTTTTTGCCAATCTTGGAAGCTTCTTGTGACAATTTCCCTTCAATAAGTGAATGAACAGCCTGTAAAAATAATGACAAAAAAAGGTGCATTGTATCCTAAATGTCCATAAATTATAATAATATAATTAACTATTAGCTCTGTATTAGTTATGAATATGCCTCATCCCTCATCTTGATACTTTTAAATTAAAACCAAAAGGAATGGTTTGACTACCAATTTTAAAGTAATTACCTGTAATAGAACAAAGTGGTCACGGTGTTGGGGCAGATTGAGCAGTTTTGATAAAGACATCACACCAGCCTTGAGATCTGGATTGTCCACTGTAAAGATAATTAGCTAAATGTCAATTGAACTTCAATGACCTTACAGTATGTGTGCCATGAGGTGCATACCAAAGGCCTACTAAAAGGTGGTGCTTATCATGGCTTATACTTAAGGATTAGTGACAAACTTGGGAGAATTACAGACATTTGTAACCTGTTTAGGTGTGATATCAAACTTGCATCTACATGTAAATGAGGTAATATCATAGAAATCCTTATTATTTTTCTTGTGGGCAATGGCGATTTTTTGGTGCAAAATGATGGTATTTACTAGACACATTGCTTACCAATATAGATCAATACATAACTATTCTGGCAAACAAGTAAATGCCACCCATCCATTAAACAAGTTCATGGCAGTCTACATAAACAAAGTACTGAATGGATACAATTTTCAAGTTGAGTGCATTAATGAGGAAACCTCTCTGTTCCCGAAATCTTCACATATCAATGTACAGAGTTGTGCAATATACCTGAAAGATTAATAAGACTCTCGTCAAGTGATTCTGTTCCTTGGCTCTGCTCCGTTTTGTCTTTTTGTCCCATGCTGTTGTACTTCTCAGCTTAAAAAGAAAAATAACAAATTAAGTTAGTTTTTACAGACTAACTAAACACCAACAGTACTGGTTGGGTCATCTATCAAGTAAATATGCCCAAGCCATTTTGTTGTTGCTTTTAGTGCCTACATGATCATACTAAGATTTTTCATGAAATGCTGCAAGAGAGAGCAAATATGAATAGGAAATTTAACAAATCGAATGTGGTTTAGTGCTCTGTACTCTTATCGACGACAATAATTTATTTTCGTCATCACAGTGGTCAAAATGTTGTGTGCCTCGTGACTCCACAACTCATTTTCACCACTGTGAGATGAACATCAATGTCAATAAGAGTACAGACAATGCTAAATTAAACCACATTCGATTTGTTTTTTACCACAATATTGGCATCAAAGAAATGTTTATTTCAGAGCACAAGAGATGAAAAAGGCATTGTGTGACAAGTTGACGTGAGCAGCATTGTCTAGACTCTTATCGACAATGGCAAATTAGCATATCAGATTGCGAGATTACCAGCAATTGTGGTAAAAAAATAATTTGCCAGCAGTTGCAGCTTATGGTAAGCGGCATGCGGTCAACACCCATGGATTAGGTTCCAGGAGGAAACAGTCAAAACCTTTCTATAAATAGACTAAAACAGTTAAATTGTGGTTTCACTTCACTTCCTAGGAATAGCATGAATACAATCAGGCACAGCTTTAATACTGTATGATGGTGTTTTAAAAGATAAAAAATTCCATATCTATCAAGTTGATCAGGCACACACAGTGGTGCATTTGCAGCAAATTATTTGTGTCTTAATGGACATATCTCTGGGTGCAGCTTTCTAACAAAACAAGTTTTCCACACAACCTCTGAAGAACATTCATGTTTCAGCATGGACGGACAACATTAAATTAAAATATTTATAGTTCTTTTACGATTCAACCACAAAATTCAGAGTTGTATAAAAACTCTGGCTATGAGTTCATACCAAATGGGATTGAGTGGATTTGTAATGTTTCCTACAACATATATACCCATGAGCGTTCAAAGAAAACTTGAAAAAGAAAGCACAGTTTTCGCATTTTGTTTGAAAACAGTTGTTACAGGCCTTCTAATGAAACAAGTAAAAACAATAATTCATTGTATCATGATTTTATTTGTAGGAGTAGGGACCAAAATCAGATTTAATCTGATTGCTGAAAACTGCCACAAATTATGTGGTTTCTTGTTTAAATGACATGCACACAAATTTACACAAACGTATGGAAGAAAGTGTAAAACAGACCATTTTCAGCATATTCAAGTCTAATGGCGTGAGCCAGTAACCAGTCCACGACGCTCAGTTTCTGTGAATATTCCACTGGGCAATCCAGGTCATCTAAAAACTGCCAAAAATGCATTGACAGGGAATGAGGGATATGACACAAAAAATGCGTACATGTGTGTCATTTTTATGTACAGTATATGTAAGAATAATTGTCTCATAAAAGACAATTTTGCATAAAAGTGAGATCATGGTAATTAATTCTAGCATCATTTAAATAAATGAAATGTGATTTACTCAACAACAATATCAAACATAATCTCAGAAAAAGTAAGTTCGAGCTCTCCTGACAGGAGTCAAACCTATGACCCACTGATTTAACTAGCTTGCATGCTCTACCACCATGATGCCAGGCTACAGGAGACATGTTAGAGCTCAAGGCATTAAACTACAATCTTTGCCAAAAGGGTTTGGGATACTTCCATTAATTTCTCTTGGCTTTTTATGTGGAAATCATTAGTAACTAACAACTTACATATTATACAAATAGCTTCAGAAAGATCTTTCCATCCTCCCAAACAGTGTTGAAATCCTTAGGGACTGTAATGATTTCTGACACATGCTGGAGGCGTCATGTCGTTTTGACGTACATGCCGAGTGCTTATCAGTTTTTTTTTTTATGGTACAATCAATGCAAAGATATAAAAAAATACCTTTCTAAATGTTTTCATCCATTGACTGCTTTTTATGTCTCGGAGTTGCACTCGCTCCTCTATTTTGTACAGTCTTATTCTTTGATCTTCAAGCCACACCACTAAATTCCTCAACTCCTCTTCATCTAAATAATGTGATAAACAGTTAAAAAAATTATAACTGTTAATTTGTTTGCTACAAATTTTGACAATTAAAAAGCTAGTACAAGCATTATTCCACAAACCAAGTCCAAGCTAATTTAGCAGCACAACTTACTGAAAAGCAAGGAACCTTGACGTCACCGTCAACTAAAGGTGTTTTAGAAAGGAGGATTTATCAACATAGGGTCACTAATGCGTTGTACTCTTTGGAGTGAGCAATTTTACTACTTGCTTTATTAACAAACATACAATAAAGATTACAGTACAGATAATTACTAACTCTAAGGCACTAAGGACTACACCCAAGCTATATTGAACTAGGGTTGAGGTTAATAATACAAGGGGTTCTATCTACAAAAAAAAAATTAAGGCATCTTGGTTACATGATTTCTTATTGGGTACAGTATTTTACATGTAACTTAGTTTCACATAACCAAACATAACCCAAACTTCACGGCGGTGGTACATGTATTTGAAATATTGAGCGCTGGGTTTTCAACTGACTGTTGTAAAACATAAACCAAAGCAATTAGTACTCCAATCACACTAAATGAAGGCAGTACAATGTACCGATTTCATGTCTGCCTCCTCTTCAAAACGAGTCTAAGTGCGAAGTTTTTGTGATGGTAATTAGTTCTACTTTACATATGAATGAAAACTAATTTTCATAACAAAAACTTCGCACTTAGACTCGCTTTGAAGAGGAGGCAGACATGAACTCGGAAATGGCCTATTACTTGTAACTGGCACCAAGCGCAGTAAAATGCACATGTGTACGATGATATGAGTAATGGTTTTCATTCTCGGTGGCTGAAAAAGTGGTCCTAGCTCTGCCAACCAATTAGAGCAAATTAAACCAAAACCAACGTAAACCATTAATTACTTTTGCCACTCAATTGAACAACAGGAGCACCTCTTCAATCACTGAATTCTCATTATTCTGCTTTATAGACCTGTTGAGGTTTAGGTATTTCAAGGCCCCAGACTTTGCTCATTTGCATGGCAAGAATACAGGATGATGTACAGGGGAGTGAGATTTGGGTGTTTAATTTGTTTAATTGGAATTGAGATTACCTCATCACTGAAGTTGCTGAAATTGCCAGAGTCACACAGTGACAAGGGCAATTTCAGCAACTCCTGAAAGCACAAGTGATGATTGATCCTTAATTTTATGAGGAAACATGAAATTACTTGTTTATCACTAAAAGGGCAAACTTAATTAGGGAATTGTGCATGCGGTTTATTCATTTCTCATTGGAAGTCTGCTTAAATGGGAGTACAAATTTCAATCAAATCTAACAAACCAATCTATTCAATGAGATTTAACAAGTCTCTGAAAAGCCTGGCTGAAAAAACAAATTTCCTTTAAAATGAATCACGTTAGCCATTGTTAAGTTTACAAAAAAGCTTGGTAATCGGCCCTCTTGACCTTGATTGAGAAAAAATGCCCTCTGTCTCAGCCAATCGGTGTTCAGTAATGTTGCTCTATATTGACAAAGTGTGTAATCTGGCTTTGCTATACTTAATGCAATTATATTATTCTTGTGTTCTCACACATGTACAAGCAAGGATATAATATTGAAGGTCCCATTATCTATCTGTTATGCAATTTCACACAAAGAAACTACAATTGTACTAACTTCACCATGGCTACCTGTTTTTTTTTTCTTTTTTTTTTTTAATTTCGCTGCGATATGAACAATAGTTGTTTGTCAAGGAACTTTTGGGTTGGTCAGCCACTCCGCATATGACTACAATATTCTACGTACAGTGTTAAATTGGATGGGAGCTGCTAATTACAGTTATCGTAGTACACTTAAACTTATTTGACAGTACAACGCTGCTTTCCCAGTCTGTTTAAACCGGCATTCGCACTTTACGCCCAGGTGACGCAGCTACAACGTGTCTCGTAAGTTTGTCGCAATAAATGTAAGCTTAATGAGGAAAGAATCTTATTAAATACTCACTTTGTACATCAAAACCTTCAGGATTATGATGTCCTAGAGCCTTAAGTTTCCGTCGATACATTGAAACTTTTACTCGAGAAGTTGCTTAGTTTTTCACAACTCTCGAGGAAAAAACACGTCTGACAGGGAAGGACTGGGACGATTATTTATCGCGGGCTCGATTCAAAATGGCGGACGGTTTGTGCGTGATCATTGATTGAGGACTGCGCGAAGTTAATTGATAATTTACTCCCATTTTGATTGTTGAAACAATCGTTTAGCAATGAGAAGCCGGTTTTTACAGTGTTCTGCAATCGTTAGGTGACAAAAGATGCATAGTTGGAAGCATTTGCGTCTTCGTTTCAATGGTTCTCACGCGATTTGCACCCTCGTGTGCGACCGATCTAAGCGTCTGGTTGCTTCGTCAGTGCGATGCTCATCTGGTTTTGATCGGTGCTCTAGACAGCTTCACACAGATAGAATCACATCGTCTAAACTCTGGTTCAACCTGGACAACCTGGAATCGATGAAGCGTAGAGAATTGCAGCAACTGTGCCAGAAATGTGGCATCAAGGCCAACAGCAAAACGGCTACACTCATTAACGACCTCAGAGAATTTCACTCGCAAAATGTCGCCGACGCATCGTCGATCATTCATTATCCTTTTATACTTCCAAATAATTCATCATCGCATACGCCAGGTAAATCTAGCAGAAAGAATTTTATTCCAAGTGGAGCTAACCCCGACAGAAACCTAAGTTTGTTTAACCAAATGGAGTCCCCCAGTCACTGGATCAGCGGAGAGGTGGAGAAGCTAAATAAAGCTGTGAGATCAAAGGGAATAAGTAGTAAAACTGTAGGAGAGTATAAGGGCGTCACAGCAGGAGAAATTAAACAAGATGATACCACGCTCAACAGAGATATGTACCTAGCAAAAAATGTAAGTGTCTCAACTGTGTTAGACTGCACTTCCAGTAAGTTGTTTATGATTAGCCGTTGGCAGAAACAGCAGATAGAGAAGATGGGAAAAGTCGAATTTACTAAGTACAAGAAAGAACTGTCAAACAGTGGTCGCCAATTCCACTCGTGCATGAACGGTATTCTCCAGGGAAAGATAGATAAAAATGGGCCTTTCTCTGCACTGATATCTGGTTTAATCCAAAGTGTTGCAAAAACAAGCATTTTGAGTGCTCTCACGAAAGACAAAGTGCTAGCAACAGAAGAGTATGTGTCACACGCTTCAATTGGTTACTCTGGTACATTTGATGCATTGGCGATATACAGTGGAGTACCATGTGTGATTGAATGGAAAACTTCACAAAAATCAAGACCTTCACTCGAGACCTGTTATGATGCCCCACTTCAAGTTGTGGCTTATGCAGGAGCAATAAACTCCCATCCAGTTATGAGGATCCCAGTTACAAACTGCCTGATAGTGATTGCTCATCATGATGGCTCGCAGGCAGATGTTCACTGGATGGACCTAGAGACATGCGAGAAATTTTGGCAAAGCTGGCTACTCAAAGTCCTAGAGTACAAAAAAAGTACTGAAGGTGCTTCCAAGCAAAATAGTTCGTGATACAGAGTACATTTAATTACCTGTGGTAAATGTATCGTTATTTATCAGAATAGGTGTACAACATTTGTGGTTGAATTACTAAGCCAATAATATATTTTTTGAAATGAAAAGGATTAGATGTTCTCTTCTAAGTGTTGTGATATGATTTCATAGATGCCCACCTCAACCCCTCCCAGTTATTGTCTGAGTGTTATAACTGGGACATTTACCTGTTGCCTGTTGAACTCTGCTGTTGCCAGTCCTTACACACCTAAAAAACCAAATTACATGTAGCTACATGTTTTCAGTCAAGGTTATGTTTCCATGACATAGATTTATGTGTTTTTGACTCACTTTGTCACTTGCTGTATACAAGTGTTTTTACAAAACCTTGCATTAGTTGTGGCTATGATAAGGGTCGGGGTGGGGGGGTGGGGTACTGGTCTTAATGGAAACATGATTTTGATTCATCAGATTTGCCAATCACACAGCGATTTCGAATTCAGATTTGAGTATATATAGCCGATCCACACAGTGGCTTGTGGAAGACGCTATCATGCACTGATTCTCAGGTGAGCTTAACAGGAGTTTAGTTCTTTTTTTGGGGGCAGGCTATTATTCCGCTATTCCCTCTTCTCCCCCCCCCCAAAAAAAAAAAAAAAAAAAAAAACAGCCCACGATCATGTTTTCCAGAGCAAAACCCTTCGTTATTCTTATTATACAACATTCCTCTTCATCCCCCAAAACAAAACGCATTAGTTCTCAGGTGACGAAGAAAGTTGAAGGTGACATTTCGTCAAAAGAACCTCTAGTTTTCATTACAAGTTTACCCGAATTTATGCGACAAAAGACTAGATTCAAAACAGATGAAAGGAACTGACAAGCTGTACAGATTCAAAGGCACAATACAAACTAGTTTCAGAAGTCATCCGCCAGGTGTCGTAAGTGGACTGCTGGCCTGAAAAAATAGACTATTTTGCCACTGGAAGTGGAACACGGAGGAAATTAAATGTCAAATTTCCACAAAGTCACAAACTCAAGATTTAATCTGTTGAAATACAAAAAATGGCAAGAAAGGCTAGAAAAGAAAAGAAAAACAGTAGGATACAGACACTAATGACTATCGGGTCTGAAACGCATGACCCCTTAAAATTTACGGTGGCATGAAACTATGCTGATGCAGTATTAGTTGATTGGCCAACGATTTGTAAGTCTGCATACACTTGGGGTAAAGACGGTATGTCACGGTTGAGGTATTGTTTATCAGCCCGTAAACACACCACAAAGGAAACAAAACGTAAAATAGGCCTTAATCACACGGCGGCCATGTTGAGTCCCGAGGGATTGAAAACTTTTGTTTTTGCGCACCGAAACTCGTTCCTAAACATTTCAACTCGAGGCTCGGGGTACAAAATCTATGGCCAATATGGCCACACCGTGAATAAGGCTCATAGAATCATTGTGAGTTTTAAGAAAGCTGCATAACCAGGCACGATCTCAGCCGCTGAATAAGATCCGGGATCCGAGGTGTGCGTGGCTCAAAACATTCTCTGGTAATCGAGCCAAATGCAAAGCCAAAGAATTATTCTGACCAATCGTAGCCCACATGAACGATAGGATAAGCCAATTACAGTTCAAAAACAAGACCGCTAGTCGGCGTTAGAGGCGGGATTATGCACGCGATTGACGCGACCGAGTCTCAATTGGTTTTGAAAGTGTCTCCAGTTTGCCAACGAATCTCAGTAAGTAATGCAAATCTAAAACAAGCCAGAATAACTGACTTTCGTATTTCATGGCACTAAAATTCTACGCTACCATTTAAAGTTCCACAGTCTTCCTTGGTTATCCACAGCCTCTCATTATTGCTCAGGGCCCGCGGAGCAACTTTTTAAGTGCGGGGACCACTCCTGCTTCTTCAACCGAGGGGGAGGGGAGGGCACTGACTCTAAAAATGATTAAATCAAATCAAATCAAGTCAATGTCCACCAGCTTTAGCCGACCACCATTAACCCTCGGAACGTACTTTTCAATTTTGGAAACGTTTTTACTAAATTTACTATTTTTTCCACAAAAAAGTGGGAGGGAGGAAGGCACACTGCCCCTTAGCCACTCCAGGTCCCTGTTGTTATTGTTCTGAGACGGCGTTACTTACTTCCTTAACAGCTGTTTAAAGCGGTAAGGATATATTTAAAATCTTCGTTTTGTACGTTTTCAGTTGATTTTCCCTCCAATTGCGACCACATCTGTTCAAAGTTGACTCCATTCCTGACAGATGAACCACGCTTTTGTCCGTCACACTTGTCCGGTTAACTTCAAAAAGAGCAACTTTCAAAAACTAAAAAAGAAACCGCCTCCGTTCCATTGTTTGACTTGAATGAAAACATCTGCAAAATTTTTTCTATACCATGCACTAAGTCTGATAAAGTTTTTTGTGGTTGGACGCATGTTTAGCTAGGACAATTTTTTAGGTAAATGCATGTTTTGAATTGGGTGAAAAGAGTCTAACCTCTCAACTTGTTTTCTTGACAAAAAGTTTCCCGATTTAGCCAAAGCCAGACTCTAAGGCTTGGCCAGACAAGGAAACAAGGTTATACATCTACTAGACGTCATTCCTGTTTTGACTCGCGAGAAACTTGTTGCAGAAACAAATCTTCCTTTCCCAAACCTAAGGACCGAATTTAGGACAGAATTTTGGGCTCCAAAACGGATATCTCCCTCCCGCACCCACCCCCTTTTTTAGTCCTGCTTCCCAGACGCAAACTTTTGCTTCGACACACATGTTTCCCTAATTTGACTACCACAAACAACAAATGTTTCAGAGCTTAGCCAGGCACTAATTATAATCGATCTTAGTCCCTCAGGTTAGCAGGAAACATCCATGCAGTGATTGTTAGGGACACAAATAAGTCCCAGCCTAGTCTCGCGACAAAATTGAAATATCTCATGGGATGCAAATCTGCCCACCAGACGCCTGGAAAGTAGCTCTTGAATTAGGTCAGACACATTCTCGCCTCCACTCGAGCGAGGACGCGTCCTACTCGGCTCTCGGTATTGCAATTAAAACTAGGTGTTTCAGTCTTGGCGGCAACTCCGTAATCACAAAATAATCTCTAGATTTCTCACTTTCGATAAATTTGAAAGGATACATCTGCAAACATACTTGACATGACTGATATTAAAGACCCGTTTGGCGCTCTGGTTAAAAAAAAGAACACCTGATCACAAAAAGGTTTGGTGATTGTAATGCCAGTGTATGATGGCCAATAGGATGAATTAAACGAGGAGAGCGAAGGCCAGACCATTCGAGAAATCTGAAGGTATTAATGAGATACTTCTCATAAAGAACGCACGGAAACAAGTAGGAGGCAGTGTATTTCTTGCAAATCGGCCAAGAGATAGCCCAGCGGTTAAGAATAACACAGTACCAGATCGCTGCGAAATAAGATCACATGAGTCAGGACAGTTTATGAGAGATATATCTATGGAAAGAAAAGTGAATTCGCGGCTTACCTTTTTGACCCTGTTTTGACAAAACTCAATGAAAGACTTCCTTCATAATCGCAGTGGGCATTTTTTCATGTTTTTGTACTCCTCATCAGTACAGTATGTTGACAAAAGATCAGAAAACTTTTCAGCCCAGACACCCGAGCCGTCAGCCAAACAGTTTTGTTTTTCTCTCTTGTTTCAGTAGCTACCCTGAACCAAGAGAACAAAGTTTCCACGACAATCAGTTTTCTAGTTTTGGCACCGTTGGCTGTCGAAGTCTGAAATGGAGCAGTCGTCAACTTTTCCGGACGCAGCAGGTATTTCTTTCCTTTTTCTAGAGTTCAGAAAGTGATAGTTCTATCTCTTTTGACCAGTTTGCAGCCTGCCTAAAGAATAATTATAAAGAATAACGAATCTTCATCTTGCTAATTCAACGAAAATTAAAGTTGAACACATATTTGCATAAATCAAAATTTTATCGGTCCGTACTTTTATCGATGACAAAAATTAGCCATTTAAAAATAAATAGCCATTTTGCTGTACTCTCATTACGAGCATACCACCTGTCGATACTCAGATCTGTCATATAAGCCTACGATATCTTATTTTCCCCGCTCTCACGAGTCTCCTATAGCACAGGGACAGGAGCATCATTTAATTCGGAAGGCCATGGACTTCACTGCTGTTGAAAGAAATCCAATTATTTTCGAGTATGCAAGCGAGAGTTTAGAAACAAAATTACTTCTTTCAACTTCTATTCAGTTGAAGCCCAGATCAGAGTAAACGCATACACTGGTCATGTACACGTTTTACCAACAAAAGTCATGATCGTTTGACTCCATAGCAACAGTAACATCAAACAATTCGGCAGCAGCTGTCAACGCAAGTGCTCAAAACAGGAAAGGCAGGAAATGCTCAAAACAGCTGTTACTTCCTCGAGGCTGCTTTCTTTGTAATATCAATAAAAACGTCGCCAATCTTAAGAACGTATCTGTCAAGAGCGGATATCGGTACTGAAGCTTTTCAAATATAAAGCCTTTCTTTATTCTTTAATAATTAAAAGGGTTTTAATCTGCTTCGGTTAACATGAAGTTACCTTGTATAATTCTAGAACTCTTCCTCGTTATCGATGTTTTAACAAAAATCCAAACGCAAGGAATAGAAGAAGAGTTTACCATCGACACGAACCGTGTATTTTTGGCGCTAGAGAAGGTGGTGTCGTTTTACGAGCGAAATGTAGACACGTTGAACCTAGATGCATACTTTGGTCTTCGAATCGCACAAGGTTGGTCTTTCTTACGAAATTGATAAGAATCTGGGTCGCGGGTGGAGGGCGACCTATCGCGGGTATTGACTTATTTTTACTTTAGATGTTCAATCTATTTTACTTTACTTTTTGTAAAATTTTGTTCTAACACTCAATATATGGCGCAGTTATTAAAAAAAAAATGGGGTCTGCTAATTGGCCATAAATGTTGCAAAGATAACTTACAGTTCCCTGCTAAAAAAAATAAAATAAAGGAAAAAGTTTTGGATTCTTGCGAGATGTATAAGGTGAACACCTGTCGGATAGTGTAGCTTGCGATGCAAGCGTTTCCGTGGGGCTTTCAGCGCTGGAAAGCGGCCGATTTCAGTATCTTGGCCGATGCTCGGGAAATGAGGCAAGACAAAAATCAAGGCTTGGTTTTTTTGGGCTCTTCCAGAATGAGAGTGATTAGAATGACGGGGATTTGACACAATAAAAAAAAACGACTATTCTGAAAACGGAGGGAAAACTCACCGCGTTACTCTGGAGACGAGTAAAAAGTTAAGGAGGTAAGCACTTGCTGATTCTGTTCATTCTATACCTAGCAGCAGAATCCGTAATAGGAATGGATTCTATGGACTCCGGAACTAGAATGGGCAATAAAAACGCGCCAAAAATGCATTCCGACTATTCTCATTCCAGAATTGCTCCCTAAAAACCGCGGCCAAAAATGGAGAGGGTAGGGGAAAGAGGCGAAGGAAACCTTTCCTGTGCCTCCCCTCCCCTCCCCTCCCCTCTCTGCTCTAACCCGTATGTAGGTAGTAAAATTATAATAGCCAGGGAAACTAAACATCCATCCCACCGTGCAGCGCTACTTCCGATTAAGTTAACAGATGTTGCCACCTCTTTACAAATAACGGATCATTATGTGTCTTTAAAATATATTGAAATGTCATGAAATGTCTAGAGTCTTTTTGTGCCCACGTTCTTCGCGGTGTTAGAGAAATCAGGTGTCTTTTGTTTACTTTAGGTAACCTCTTCGACTTGATTCGACACGAAAAAACTAGAGAAGCTTTGATCAGATCTGATTTATACAAGAAACTTATGCGGCTTGAGAACCTTGTCTCCCAGATTAACACAAACGGCTCCGTAATTCTAAGACAAACGAACCCACAGTATTACAACTTAGTTGGGTTCTCTGTGACTCGGCCCTGGCAAACTATAAGGAGTCGTAACAGAATAGACCCAAAACTTGTAACTAAGGTTGACAAAAGGAAGCTGTCAGACGATATACTTCAGAAATATGAGCCATGTCTAGCCAGACTTCTTGGCAGTTCGGGGTATGGGGACAAACCATGTGACGTCGCGGAGGAATGCTGGGAGGTGATGATGCGACCGGGAGAGATTGGGTACGTGCTAACCCACCAAGCACTGTTTTTCATGTTTGGCGAGCAGAGAGGTTAGTAAAAGTCGCAAAAGTAATTTCATCAAATGAGATTAATAACAACAGAAAACATACGATAATAAAAGTATGCTATACCTAGCTGACTTACTGAATGACGGTTTGTTTGAATAGATTACTAATTAACTCATCACTGATTTCATTGTAGGACTTAGTACTTCACTCACTGACTGATTAATAACCTCTGTTTTGACGGATCAGTGACTGGTGAACGAACTGACTAAATATGACAAAGTAAACAACTGACGAAGTAATCGTTCGAAAACCGACTGATTAGTTGGCTGACTGGTGGGCGGAGTGGTGGACTATAAGACAGGGGCACCCAACGAGCGACTTAAGCAAAAAAACCTTTGAGGGATATTTCTAGGCTCCTTGTAATGTTTAAAGACTGTTTAAAGAGTTGTATTAATCAGCTAGAAAAATTTGATCTGTTCGGATTTCTTAGCTGAAAATTGAAGTGTCCGAAAATTTTAGGGAATGAAATCTTCCTTTTAGAAATTGCTAGCTGAATGTCACCTTCGAAGAACTTCTCTGCGAGCTATTTGCTTACCCGAAAATGCTAGGCGACCTTTTCAAGAGTCAAAAATTACAAAAATATCCCTTCCGAAAATCTAAGGGACTATTTTCCCCTGGATTTCCCTGGTTGCGAATATTTTAGGTGATGTTTTAGTTAAGAAATCAGTAGCTTTTGGCAGTGCATTATCCGAAAGTCTTAGAACGGGTAGACTCTCCCGAACAGATATTTCATCGAAGTTTCTCGTTGGGTGCCCCTGTATAAGAGGAGTGCTATTTCTGTTGACTGACTGACTGACTGACTGACTGACGGACGGACGGACAGACAGACAGACGTACGGATGGATGGATGGATGAATGAATGAATGAGTGAGTGAATGAATGAGTGAATGAATGAATGAATGAATGAATGAATGAATGAGTGAATGAAAGAATAAATGAATGAATGAGTGAATGAATGAAAATGAATGAATGAATGAATGAATGAATGAATGAACTATGTAAACAGTTGATTGATTATTGAACTATTGGATGGCAATTGATCTTTCGAGTCACTGTAATTACAGGATGCCGTGAGGTATTCTCAAAGAGAATGAAGAAGGACAACAAATCTCTGCGATTGCTGTACGATAGAATCTGCTCAAATATCTACAATCAGCTCCTCTTTATCGAAAAAATTCACCCAGTGAAACAAATTGACGTCGATTTAATGATGGAGCAAAGTGTCGTCTGTGGGTTACTGGGATACTACGAGTTTCTAACAACACAAAGGTTAGAATCTGTGTTGCAGTGGCAACGAACAAGTGGTTGTTTTGGAGTTATTGATACTAAGATGACGAGCCAACAAGATAGCAGACGTACCACGAGAAAACTACTCATGAAAAAAGAACTTCCAGGTGAGATTTCACGAGAGTACAAGTTTTTGGGAACGAATGACATCATTAACGATTTTTACTGTTTCTCCTAAGGCAGTCACTGAGAATTGGACGGTTGCGTTGCTTGCATTTTTTCGTTGTGACTCGCCTCCGTTTGTCTTTCTTTCTCAGAGCTTTGTTTTCGACCGGTCACGTGAAAAGGACTCAAGTGGGCTGTTCTCACTTTTCAGCCGGTCTTGGAAAACTTTGAATTTGCTGTTTTGGTTGTTCAGTGCTGCAGAAAGCTGTTTTTTTTTTTTAATTTAAATGTACTTTAACCCTGTGTACAGTATTTATAGCAAGCGCCGCAAGTACACTGCGTTTAATTCTAGGATTTTTCATCACAATAACTGTAAAGTGTTGCATTATATTTAAAGTAGGACACACTTTTAATTTTACCAATAAGTATTTAGTTTCTTCTTACTGATTCGTCTACCCACTGGAAACAAATAAAGGATTGATTCAGGTCGATGAGATAACGAGGCTTATTCGAGCAGAATATAACCCCATCCTGCTTATATTACTCTTTTGTGTGAGTTCTTGAAAGTACTTTTTGTTCAATTTTTGCTCTCCGTAGATGGTTGCGAGTCACATATCACAGGTGTTGGTGCCGCTCTTCTCTCCACTTATCTTCGATTCCTGTTCGAAAACGATGCCCTTTAACAACACAGCACAACGTGATCCATGGAAACGAACGCGCACGGCTCAAGAGACGTATTCAGCTCAGCGGATTTTTGAATTCGCTAACATAACGACTATAAGAATTTTGTGGTAATATCCAGGGTATAACTTACATGAAGATGGATGCAAGGATTCGGCTTGTATCCATGCAGTTTTTGTTTCACTCAGTTGATTTTACAGTGTTGTTCAAACGTGTACAAAACATTTCTGCAAAACAACCGAGTTAAGCCAGGCTCCATTTCAATTAATGTGATATATTTAGTTGTTATCTACTGTTATAAAAAAAATAATAAGTGAAAAAGTAAAGGAGATTTCGAAAGGCAAAAGTGTGATCTTGTGATCGTGTGATCGAGGGCGATTTGCCTTCCCTTGAAGGCATAGAATTTGCTTTTCGTGACTGGAGCATTTAGGGGGACCTTTAGCCTGCAAATAGGCTCTCCGTATGGGTTATTCCGAGATTTGCTTTCTAATGGCGCGCGGTCAAAAGCTAGGAGATTGGGGCGGGCGAGAGAGAGGAGAGCCTGCAATCGGTCCTTGTACGATTTGAGTTCTGCCCCATTTTCTGCTTGACTGATCTGTCAAGTTATCAAAATGAAAAGAACCAATCACAACGAATGTGGAAATGACCTTGTAGGTCACGACGGCTGTCAAAAAAAAAAAAAACTTTTGATACACGTGCGCTTGTTTAGATGTATGTACAATTGTTATGAACTCGAATCCAGAAACTCCGATTGAAGAAAACATTTCGACGAAAAACTGGAACAAAACCGCAAAGCGTCAAATCGGTTGACGAATTTTGCAGAATTTGCAAGTGTTCCGTCTTGTGGACAAAATATGGCTCTCTGGGATCTATTGTGAACGTTTTCAAACCTTGTATCAGAGAGGAATTTCATAATATAGTTCTCGCATCTTCGTGCTTTCAAGCTGGTATCACTTTCGACGAGAACACTGTTCTTTCCTTAAGAATCATGCTTCAGAAAAGCCTGCCGGGCACGTATTGCAAACCCTTTGATTTTTTAGCTACTGAGATAAATAAACCGAGGCAAGAAGAAACTGAGGAAACTATCGTCACCAAGCGGGCCGTGATATGGACTCCGCGGGAAGAAGCCCTTCCCGTAAATCAAGAAAGGAAGACGATCAAAGATCATTATAAATTCCCTCGGCTAGAGAGAAACCTCCTGCTTCTCGTAATCGTCTTCTTGTCCAAACCGTTGACGACGACCACCTCGGCAAGGAAAACAATCAACCTTGTTGCATAGTGACAGAGAGAGACGAAGTGTGGACGATTCAGTCCGAAGAAGCAACATAATAGAGGAATTTGAACTCAAAGGGGACAACCACAGCGTCGCGTTTTTGCAGCGTTAGGCAGGCAAAAATAGTTCGGTAAGCAAATATATTGTTTCAGAACTAAATGGTGCGATCGATCTTTAACATTTGGAAGAATGCGTGGAAAAAGAGAAAAAATGCGTAGTCATGCGATTCCACGTACCATTAAAAGCTGCATTTGCAATAAGAATAAGAATAACTTCTACTGAATGCATTTGGCTGACTTGTCTTGTTCGATTCTTACCTTTACCGCGCCCACGTCTCTATCGTATGAGATTCGTCTACTACAATTAAATGAACATCGTGTCGTTTCTTCATTTCATCTCGAAACCCATCGGTGCACACACCGCGTTTTTGCAGCGTTAGGCAGGCAAAAATAGTTCGGTAAGCAAATATATTGTTTCAGAACTAAATGGTGCGATCGATCTTTAACATTTGGAAGAATGCGTGGAAAAAGAGAAAAAATGCGTAGTCATGCGATTCCACGTACCATTAAAAGCTGCATTTGCAATAAGAATAAGAATAACTTCTACTGAATGCATTTGGCTGACTTGTCTTGTTCGATTCTTACCTTTACCGCGCCCACGTCTCTATCGTATGAGATTCGTCTACTACAATTAAATGAACATCGTGTCGTTTCTTCATTTCATCTCGAAACCCATCGGTGCACACCGCTTCGGCCAAGGCAAATAAAATATCCGGCAACCGAGGAAGGTTTTCTAACATGTCTGGGCTTTCGAGTTCCATTGCTGTCAATCCCAGAGAACTGGCTTCTTCAATCTGATCAGCAGTGATGCTTTTTACGGGGACAAATTACGAGAACACAGCCATTCGACTTATTTGACATGTGTCAAGTCGAATTGGCCAATCAGCAATTTACCTTCAGAATCTGAACGTAAATACTCAAATCGTACATGGACCATTGCAGGCTCTCCTCTCTCTCGCCCGCCCCAATCCCCTAGCTTTTGACCGCGCGCCATCAGAAAGCAAATCTCGGAATAACCCATACGGAGAGCCTGTTTGCAGGCTAAGGGAGCTTGTTCATGTTGTCAACCGTCGAGTATTTGACCAAGTGGCGTCCCATGTGACCAAAAACGTCATTCGTTGTCAAGGGAATGCTGCACCTGTGCGACAGGGAACTCGTCGGGAACCAGCAGAGGCCTCTCTGCTCTCGTTTTATTTCTTGCCGTGGTATACCTCTGCTAGTAGGGAAAAAATATCTGTTTCTTTTTCCCCCAAGTGTTAAATACGGGATAACTTTCATGGTAACACTTTTCTATAAGTTATTTAAATGCAAAGAAATAATGATAAGGATACACGAATTGATGTACAAAATAGATATTAACTTTTCATGAACGCGGATGCGCTCTGTATTGAAATCTGCCTCGTCATTTGTTGCCTTTTGTTACTAAGCTTATCCTGTCCCAGCATCTTACTGTGCAATTGTAACCGGAAACATTTCGATTCCATGCTGCCGGTAAAATAATCACAGCATGTAGATTCGTTAGAAACACATCCCAGCCATACTGATCAAAAATTACTTCATTAATTTAGTTTTTAAGATTCTTTTCGTTGAGTCTAGCAATAAAAATTACCCTATCTTTCACAACGATTCTAAAGTATAAATACATATATATTGTCCAGTAATTCATTTATTTCCTATTTGTTAAAAAAATGTTTTTAATAATGAAAGACACATTTAGAGTTAGCCTTTTAACAGAAAGTGCGAAACAGGAAACCAGCCAATATAATACAGCTGTCAAGTGGTAAACAGACCTTAAATTAATAACTGTGACCACAGGAAAGTAAGTTCTCTTGTTCTATTTTAAATACCTTAAGCTCTTTGACAACTGCCCTCAAACGCCTCCTGCCGACTGACTTCATATTTTCTCCCTTAATTTGCAACTGCAATCTAACGAATGAATTGCCACGAATTGGCATAGAAGTAAATTTATTGTACATGGGAGACTAAACTTCCTTGAAAAACAATGCCGTGAATTGGAGTGAAAGATTTTATTATGTCAGGGTCAAGAGAACCCACGCCAACTGAAGGCTAAGCATTCTTATATCTCATTCTGGTTGATGAGTAAGTCGAAAGACGCAATCCAAACCTAAGGCCGGACCAATAACCATGTGTTGGGATCAACTCAAGAAATACGTTACACGTCAACTAATAGTAAGGTTTCTCAGTTAATATTTTCTTATATGACTTTATTATTTTCTTTTCTGTACTAGTGGAAGGAGCTTTGAAAATCTCAACAGCAATCTTCTTTTACTTCTATACTAGAGGCAATCATTTTGTTTGTGATAATGTTAGAGACTCGATCATGAGATGAGAGTTCGCGAACTTCTGTGGTGAGCACTGACTATACGTTCATATCTAATGACGCCGAAGAAAAGAAAATTATCAAAAACAAAACAATGTCAGTCCAACTATCAACTTTTTTTTCACTGATTTTTCAACAGAGTTTCTCAATTCTGATGGCAGCTACTCCGTTTTCCCAGCCACGAAATGACGTGTTAGGTAGGAAAATTTGCACCGTATATTGTGCTTCGATGAGGTTTCTTCAACTTGATTATTCTAGCAAAGGTTGCATGTACAGCTTGCAGTTAATCCGTAAACCCTTTAACAGAATTTATGTAAAAAATAACGCCAGAGAACTGGTTAATAATAAATAATAATAATAATTTAATAAGTATTTAACAAGTTTCAATACTTTACAAATTAGCATGTGAATATGATCAAATGCGCCTTACAATTCTTTGCAATTCTAAATTATTTTACAATTCTCAAATCAAACTAAATCAAATGAAATGTTGGTTTTTGGAGAGAGGGGAAAACCGGAGTACCCGGAGAAAAACCTCTCGGAGCAGAGTAGAGAACCAACAAACTCAGCCCACTTATGACGCCGAGCCCGAGAATCGAACCCGGGACACATTGGTGGAAGGCGAGCGCTCTCACCACTGCGCCAACCCTGCGCCAACCCTGCTCCCCCTGCTCTTGTGTGTTGGCAATATGTTAAAGTTTTGAACTCATTGTAAGCTCGCAGATCTTAGCTCAATAAGCTATGTGAAACACTTTCAGGATGACGTTAGTGACAGAAATAGCTGTTGCTTTTAGCTTATGGCTGGTCATGTCCTTCCGCATTTTTTAACGGTTATTCAAAACTCTTTTTTACCGTCAAACGTTTCGCAAGCAGGATGTAGGATGGCCGATTGGTTTTGGCGCTTTATTTCAATGCGGTGACGCGGCTTCAAATCCCGCTCTGACCACTAGCTGGCGGTGTTGTTCTGATTAAGTGCCTGGTTCAACTCCTCGGTCATCCTTGCAAATAACCAACTGGTCTGCCTCCCACCAGTTGGGATTCTTTACTCTGTTGCTTGTGTGTATGTCTGAGATATTAACACTACAATGTTACCCTAAACTCCGACTGGAAATAAAGTAATTTTTAAATTTTTTTAAGCGTCTTCTCAAGTGCAGCCATCGCGCTCTCTACAGTTTTCACAGCACCGAACTATATCTTCATCAGCACTGCAACCCACGCAGTTACCATGGCAACAATCACAGGCACAGGAGTCATCTTTGTCACCATGGCCAAGTAAAATTGATTTTTTCTTTTTGCTACTACATGCAGTAAATTTCCTGGTTTTGTGGTCACTGCCCCGGAGCCTCCATGGTTTGATGATGCGACAGTTACGACATCCACACATATTCTCGGTCTTCGGTCGGTAACCAGTACAATAAAAGTGACTTACAACTTATTAATTGAGAGTGAGATAATTACAGGGAAATCGCAGACTTAGGCCTGGAGGTGTTCACCGAGCAAAAGCGAGGTCAATACCTAGGCCGAGGAACTTAAAGACTAAAAGCAATATGAGTAAAATAAAATGGTCTCTTTACGATTTTTTTTCTTTTTTCGCCTCAAAAATAGCATGGCCGATGCTTTCAACCATTCAAGAAGAGGTACTCCTGATTCAGTCGACGGTTCTCACAGAGCAGGTCATGTTCCAAACTGTAGTCATGTCAACATTGGAGGCTTCGATATCTTTACAACGCTCATCAGACCTTCAACGTTCCTCTGCTTCATCGACCTTGTCAAGCAGCTCTGCAGGTATTGATCGAACTTCCAACAAACGTTCTCTAGGTAAGCTTTTTAATAGCTTTTCGAGCATTTGCTAATTATTGTTTGAACGAAATAAAAAAACGTCTGGCCCTGGAAAATTTGCAATATGGAGCAAGTCTTTCGAGCCAGTCAGCCCACTTTATGACAATGGCCATACTTCAATCAGTGTTGCTATAAATAAGGACGATCGAGCTGCGCTGAAAAGTTGGAGAAATAATTCATAGTAAAATAAAAAAGAGAGCAACATCTCGAGGAGTCATTATCCCTAGCATCGCAAGAAACGAGTTTGGGTTATATCAAGGGCAACTGAAAAGAAAAACTCTTTTTTTATCGTCAAACGTTTCGCAAGCAGGATGTAGGATGACCGAGTGGTTTTGACGCTTTATTTCAATGCGGTTACCCGGCTTCAAATCCCGCTCTGACCACTAGCTGGTGGTGTTGTTCTGAGTAAGTGCCTGGTTCAACTCCCGGTCATCCTTGCAAATAACCAACTGGTCTGCCTCCCACCAGTTGGGATTCTTTACTCTGTTGCTTGTGTGTATGTCGGAGATATCAACACTACAATGTTACCCTAAACTCCGACTGGAAATAAAGTAATTTTTAAATTTTTTTAAGCGTCTTCTCAAGTGCAGCCATCGCGCTCTCTACAATTTTCACAGCACCGAACTATATCTTCATCAGCACTGCAACCCACGCAGTTACCATGGCAACAATCACAGGCACAGGAGTCATCTTTGTCACCATGGCCAAGTAAAATTGATTTTTTCTTTTTGCTACTACATGCAGTGAATTTCCTGGTCTTGTGGTCACTGCCCCGGAGCCTCCAAGGTTTGATGATACGACAGTTACGACATCCACACATATTCTCGGTCTTCGGTAGTAACTAGACAAAAGTACCTTACTTTTATTGAGAAAATACAACGTATTATCCGAGAGTGAGATCATTACAGGGAAATCGCAGACTTAGGCCTGGAGGTGTTCACCGAGCAAAAGTGAGGTCAATACCTAGGCCGAGAAACTTAAAGACGAAAAGCAATATGAGTAAAATAAAATGGTCTCTTTACGATTTTTTTTTCTTTTTTTGTCTTAACAATAGCATGGCCGATGCTTTCAACCATTCAAGAAGAGGTACTCTTGATTCAGTCGACGGTTCTCACAGAGCAGGTCATGTTCCAAACTGTAGTCATGTCAACATTGGAAGCATCGATATCTTTATGGCGCTCATCAGACCTTCAACGTTCCTCTACTTTAGCGACCTCGTCAAGCAGCTCTGCAGGTATTGATCGAACTTCCAGCAAACGTTCTCTAAGTAAGCTTTTTAATAGCTTTTTGAGCATTTGCTAAATATTGCAGTTTACATGAAAAAATCGAACTTCTGGCCCTGGAAAATTTGCAATATGGAGCAAGTCTTTCAAGCCAGTCAGCCCACTTTATGACGATGGTCATACTCCAATCAGTGTTGCAATAAATAAGGACGATCGAGCTGCGCTGAAAAGTTGGAAAAATAATACATAGTAAAATAAAAAAGAGACCAACATCTCGAGGAACCATTATCCCTAGCATCGCACGAAATAAGTTTGGATTATATT
>OX419342.1:17045966-17053466 GCA_948470475.1 Galaxea fascicularis
CCAGCAATGAGGTGAAAAATAGTAAAATTCCGAGCTTGATAACAGAGCTTTAGATTAGCGTGCGGCCCGCCATCTTCCATAATAATAATAATAATAATAATAATAATAATAATAATAATAATAATAATAATAATAATAACATTATTTATATAGCGCTTTATACAAAAGTTCTAAAGCGCTTTACAATAAAAGAAAAATAGAAAAATAGACTAAACTTACATTACCTAAGAAATAAAATAACGTTTAAAAAGGTAAGTTTACAAGGATGACTTGAAGGTACTGACACTGGGGCTACGCCTAATAAAGTCAGGGAGACAGTTCCATAACTTTGGGGCACATACGGAAAATGCACAGTCTCCATAAGTTTTCAGATTTGATGGAGGAACTTGAAGCTGAAGTTTAGATGAAGACCTTAAGAACCTATTGAGGGTGTATTTTACCGTCAAACGTTTCGCAAGCAGGATGTAGGATGGCCGATTGGTTTTGGCGCGTTATTTCAATGCGGTAATCCGGGTTCAAATCCCGCTCTGACCACTAGCTGGCGGTGTTGTTCTGATTAAGTCCCTGGTTCAACTCTTCGGTCATCCTTGCAAATAACCAACTGGTCTGCCTCCCACCAGTTGGGATTCTTAACTGTTGCTTGTGTGTATGTCTGAGATATTAACACTACAATGTTACCCTAAACGCCGACTGGAAATAAAGTAATTTTAAATTTTTTTAAGCGTCTTCTCAAGTGCAGCCATCGCGCTTTCTACAGTTTCCACAGCACCGAACTATATCTTCATCAGCACTGCAACCCACGCAGTTACTATGGCAACAATCACAAGCACAGGAGTCATCTTTGTCACCATGGCCAGGTAAAATTGAATTTTTCTTTTTCCTACTACATGCAATAAATTTCCTGGTTTTGTGGTCACTGCCCCGGAGCCTCCAAGGTTTGATGATACGACAGTTACGACATCCACACATATTCTCGGTCTTCGGTGGTAACCGGTACAATAAAAGTGACTTACAACTTATTAATTGAGAGTGAGATCGCAGACTGAAGCCTGGAGGTGTTCACCGAGCAAAAGCGAGGTCAATACCTAGGCCGAGAAACTTAAAGACGAAAAGCAATATGAGTAAAATAAAATGGTCTTTTTACAATTTTTTTTCTTTTTTCGCCTGAAAAATAGCATGGCCGATGCTTTCAACCATTCAAGAGGAGGTACTCTTGATTCAGTCGACGGTTCTCACAGAGCAGGCCATGTTCCAAACTGTAGTCATGTCAACATTGGAAGCTTCGATATCTTTATGGCGCTCATCAGACCTTGAACGTTCCTCTGCCTCATCGACCTCGTCAAGCAGCTCTGCAGGTATTGATCGAACTTCCAGCAAACGTTTTCTAGGTAAGCTTTTTAATAGCTTTTCGAGCATTTGCTAACTATTGTTGAAATGAAAAAAATCGAACTTTTGGCCTTGGAAAATTTGCAATATGGAGCAAGTCTTTCAAGCCAGTCAGCCCACTTTATGACGATGATCTTACTTTAATCAGTGTTACAATAACTAAGGACGATCCAGCAGCGCTGAAAAGTTGGAAAAATAATGCAATGTAAAATAATAATAAAAAAGAAAGAAACATCTCGAGGAGTCATTATCCCTAGCATCACAAGAAATAAGTTTAGATTATTTCACGGGCAACTGAAAAGATAAACATGGACAAGAATAAGTTTCCATATTCACAAAAATCTATAACCGAGAAACCTACAGGAATCTCTATCAAACTCCGCTGGTTGTACAAGGTGGCACTCACTTGCTTCTACTGAATAATAGTTTCTCAAATACGCTGACAAAAATGTTTGAGTTTAAAAAAGTTAATTCCTAACGTTACCTATCAACTATATTTCAATCAGTCTCTATTGACTTATTTTCACACAGGTAACGTTTGCTTCGATCGTGCGGTTGGCATTGCTGATGATAAAGTCATCCCTGATAATCAGATATCAGCCTCTTCGTGGAATAATAGTGACTATCTTCCCCATTATGGTCGTCTCCATAGTAACAGGGGAAAGGGCTGGTGTGCAAAGTCCAGGAGCACAAACATGGATTGGCTCATGATTGATCTTGGAAAAACATTTGAAATTTGCGGGGTTGCTACTCAGGGGAGTGTGCACAGTTGGGTGACGGACTTTGTGTTAACTTACTCAGTTGATGGAAATAACTGGAATGCCTATTTGGACTCAAGCGGTGCGATAGTGGTCAGTTTTAAGCTTTTTAATTTTAAGTGGTGTTTGTCAACATAATATTGGTGACCGTCAATTTTAGGGCTATAATGTCACTTATGGGTTGCGTACAACTTAAGATGCAATAAATCGTTCTGGGCTCTTGTGACCTTTACCTTGTTTTCATTGAAAATAGTATACGTAGAAACATCTTAAAAGACAACGTTAGAAGAAACAGCTCAGACTGACATGTGTCAGTTGACTTGTGTTGGAGGGAGATTGAATAAGTATTTCCTTACCCCTGTGATAAAACGTTCTCTTCCTTAACATTACTGACGAGAAAGTGACGCATCCTAGGATATTAATCTGCTGGGTATTTCATTGCGGTTTGCTCTAACTCCTCCATGTCTTTTTAATTAAAGATTTTTCAGAGGATCGGCGAGAGCCAAGCAGTTGACCAGCATAATTTAACAGAACCATTTCCTGCCAGATACATTCGATTTCAACCAACCAATCAGAAACACTGGAACTGTCTCAGGGTTGAAGTGTATCGAATCTTCAGTACGCATTTTTCTTTCATTATTATTATTTGTTTGTTTACCGAAGGATATCCAATTTAGCAGGGCTAGTTTAAATGGAGCAGCCTAGCTCCAATGAAACATACGGATGTCATTGTAGTTTCGTTTTCGTGATATTCACCACAAGATTAGTCTTGGTAGCTGCAGACAAATTAATGTCGCTGATGTCGCCTCACATTTGGACAGTTTTTGCGCAAGTAATGAATCCTTCGGAGTAAACGATGTAACGCTGTGGGATGGTTATGTTTTCGAGAAAGTTTTGAACTTGTTGCAATTATCCAATGAAACAAAAGAGCACCAGAAATAGAGTCGGGCTATTTCTCTCAGCGTATGACTAGTATAATGAAAAACAATTGTTCATGCTATTGACATTCTCTTTGGGATCTTTTTAACATTTATTTAACTTTCTCTCTCTTTTATCTCAGTAGATTCAACTTCGTTAACCCCTTCACAAGCGTCGTCTGTCACAGTACAGCCATCACGTTTGCAGCAGTCATCAAATCACCGAACGATAGAATTAACAGTGCAACCCACGCAGACACTATGGCAACTATCACATACACACCAGCCTTCTTTTCCACCAGGTAAAATTTGTTGGTCTTACTTAATAAGGTTAATATATCTCGTCTAGCAGTCTCTGATGCTTCCTGAGTTCGATGGCTCGGTGTTTATTGAGTGGAAGCTGGCTTGGTCTTCGGTGGCTAGATCAGCAATGCCAGCTTCATTCATGCAACTATGTTAATATGTTAGCAATCATGGGATGGATTCAGTTTAAAACAAACACAGAGATGTATCGAGTGTGTATTCCTTTTACTACATTGCAATTGTATTGTACAACAGAAGTGCTTTATTACTTCTACTGATAGCACTTACTATGATTCGTGGAACGCACGGTGGTACCCACGTTGGTACCCCTGGTGGTACGTAAGCGTACCGAGGTGTTTTCCACAACTTCTAATTACATGTGAGTGAAACAAGACTTCCTTTTCTGAAAGTACAATTAACTTAATCGAGGACGAGGACGGCGTACCGGAAGTTTATTTTCAGGTTCACTCATGCGCAGAACGTAAAAAGACGTCAGCAATCTCCCGTCGTCCTCACGTCGACAACGCCATTTTCACTGTTCTCACGTTGCGCGGACAACGTCGCTTTCCATGCTGTAACGTATTGCGTCGTTCCGTAAATATTCAACCAGAAGAGAAGATAAACTCAACCAACATTCATTCGAACAATTCAGCGTAGCCCGAGAATACAATCTACCGTCTAAAAGCCCGCGTTACATCAAAACGAGGTTAATTACGTCATACACCACACATGCCAAACTTTTTCGTCTTGTGCATCTTTCCGGTGTCGGTTGATGAGTTTTACAGTATTTTAGAGACATTTTAAGATTAACGTCGTCCCTGAAGCAGCGAAATCCTCAAGCTCAAAGAAATCGTTTCGGTAAGCTAAGATCTCCAATGTTTACATTTTCTGTGCTGTCTTCTACCGTCAGAAATCTGGAAAGGAATGTTTAGTTCTCTTAAGAGGACAATGACAAGAAGGTTGCAGAGTCATGAGTGACTTTCAAGCAAATTCTCGTTGATGTACAAAGTTTTATGCTTTCGAAGGCCATACATGAATTTTTACATGCTCTTTGCTTTGAAATAAATTTCAAATGCAACGACTATCGTCTCCTTCACGTCGCAACTGAGTTAGCATTTCGCTGGTCGTAAACCTTTTCTCTTGCCTCTGTTTACTTTGTTTGCCTTTTGCTTTGCTTGTTTAGTTTTCATATTTTGACGGGAAGTTGCCGTCGCGATGTTGCTTAAATGCTCAAGCGAGAAGAACGCGACGCCGGTCTCACCCCAGACTTCACACCGATTTCCCGTCGCCGTCGTCTCTTCCCGTCCTGTTGCTTAAGGTCTCTATTAACGGGGTTCCACTGTACTTAAAGTGCCTATGAAGTAAGATACAATATGACACCCACATTGCTGTTACCATGGCAACAGTTTGGCTTCCCAGTCTATTCCATGCGAGATTCACTTTCCCAGTTTTTGTGTTAATCAAGAATTGTTCATTTACGATGAGCTAGTGAGTAGACGTAAGGTAACATGGGCATCACGTGTGTTTCGACTATGACAATCTGTCACTCCTCATCTGGTCAAAAATGGAGATATTTAGTTCTTGGCAAACAAGGCCTGGAGCCGAGCCTGTTGCCATAGCAACATCATAGGAGGTATAATTTTGTATCTTACCTGACGTACAATACTGGTGCCACGTTTGAGCGGCATCAATGAAATATTTCCAGAGATATTCTTGATTTTGTGATTTATATTTTTACTTAAACCATTTGCCGATGTCATCAATTTTTAAGCAAAACCTTGAATATCTCGGGAATGAAAGAAGATCTTTCAAAAAGGAGGTGCCATTCTCACTCACTTTTACGGGCCTTTCAAATAAGCAACCATATTTTTTTTATTTCATGGGCGCCTTAAAAAATGGCAGCATCTTGAAAGGGATATTTCGAAAAAAACGTCCATTGCTACAATGGCTTGAGCATCAATACATTTATCTGAAGGGGCGCCTTTATTTCAATTTAATAATGGTTGAATGTCGATCTAGACGGCCGTTATAACGAAACATGGTCTCCTGAAAGCAGGCGCATAAGGTTGACCAAGGTTTGAATAGCTCAGTCCAGGAGCTACTGCTGATATCGAGTGACAGTTCTGTTTTCTTTTAAGTTCTCATCAGTCACCACCACCACTTCATTTTTTTAATTATGCATGTTGATAGCTTTAGAAATGATTTAAGGCAAAAAGGGATTGAATGTGGTAACCATATACCTGAAAAGATCACGACACCATTGGAGAGACCAGGGGCGAACTGATGAACTCGGACAATAATAGCCCGATGTTTGTAATAAAATATGTGCGTGCACGCGATTGGGTTAACAGCTAACAGCTGAATATGCCCTACGTAATACCGGGGAATATCCAGTGACATTTTCGCGCCAAATCATGGAGAACATTGTTTTTGCTTGTTTGTTTGTTTGTTTTTTATTGCTTTGATTTTTAAGTAACAATTTGTCGTAGTCCCTGGTGTGATGGTCTATAACGTATTCTGTTCCGGGGGCACCTGTGTATCCTACTATTCATTCTAATAAGATTGTAAACTACGTGGCTGCAATTTGCGCCTAAAACGCAGTCTAGAAATGTCCCCCATAAAGTGTTGCAAAGCGCTCTGAGCCTTAGGATAAAGCGCTATATAAATCCCTCATTATTATCATTGTTATTGTTGTTTTAATTTCGCGTCTCGTTTTTTAATCAATTGAATTTTACTGACCAAAATCAAGTCCTCTTTTTTTTAATCAAAAGAATTTGTAAATGAATAGTTTTTTTGTACTCGTTGTATATAGGATTTTAATGGTTGTGTTAGTTATCAGTAAATCTCTTCTCCATTATTATTATTAGTAGTAGTATTATTTATATCCTTTTTTTTAATTAGACAAGAGTGAGTACCGAGTCAAGGTCGTTGTCCAATCCACAAGTTCTAGCACAATCGACGTGTCCTGGGAACTAATTAATCCAGGTCACTCTCAGGGAATACCCTTGGGATACCAGGTTAGGTTTGCAAAGGATGATAAAAACCCGCCGAAATGGATTGCAAATAAATTGTGTCCAACCACGTTTAAACTGACTTTGAGGGAACTGGAATATTTTACGCGATACAAGATTGTGGTTTGCGCCTTAACATCTAGAGGGTGTGACCAAGAATATTCTACTATTTCTTATACGTGGGGAGGAGGTGAGAAACAAAGCTATTCTTTATTGAATATTGGCTAATCTCAGAAGTATTTGGAGCCGCACGACATTCTTTGAGATCTGCATAATTTTTCGTGTCTTCCTGCACTTTACAAACGACTTATTGACGACATCAACAATCACCGACAACAGAAACACGATTAATTTTACTAACAATACACATACGGACATTTGATTACAAAAGATCCGGAAATGCACCAATCACTGTTCACAGTCTTCATAGCCAATCATACACAATACGGATGACTACCAATAACGTTAACACCACGACTTCACTGACGAATCAGATTAACGACCAGAGTATTTATACCATTACTCCTTCGAATTAAATCAACACTTTATGTCATCATCGTCATCGTTAACGTTAACTTCATGTATCGTTATCAGTATCGTCATATCGTCATATCGTCAGTATCGTCGTCATACTAAAGCGTAAACACCGTAATCATTATAACAAGGTTATTTCACAACAGTAAAAGCTCAAAGAACCGCTTTAGGAAATTTTTTAGAAAAAAAGAGAAGTAGAAGACAGGTTTAGAAAAGTTGAATAAATTTGTTAGAGTTGTGAGAGGGAAACTTTAAACCAAACTTGTTTTCTATTTGTAGTTCGCTCAAATGTTCATTTGACAGTTCTTAAGAACCAGGTAAGGTAAGGGGTAACGGTCTTCACCTTCTATTCCTTTTCATTGTTAAGTTCCCGACAGGCCTCCAAAGAATGTGACGGTTTTGAACTTGACTTCGGAATCTTCCATATCTGTCAGCTGGTACCCAGTACCCGACGGCCACGTGAACGGGCTTCTCATGGGTTACATCATAAAATATAAAAGAATTAGAACTGCTGAGAGAAACGTTCAAGACACAGAGGAACTAACAGTAGCTTCGAAACCGAACAAACTCTCAACTGTCCTTCACGTGCAA
>OX419342.1:17058466-17060966 GCA_948470475.1 Galaxea fascicularis
GAGGAAAAGGATAGTCCGTGAGAAAAAAAAATGACCTCCCTAGCTAGTGCAATCTGAATGGGGACGATCGACTTCACCCCACAGCTTAGACCAACTATTCTTCACACTTGCTTATGTAAGGTGTTGAACTCGCGAATATTTAACTGTCCCTATATGGTAGGTAACTTAACTTGTTGTCATCATGTTTTTAAAATGAATTTTTATGCTTTTCAGATAGGAGCTATTCAAAACTCTACAGAATATACTTTGGGGGTCTTAAAGAATGCAAGGGTAAACACAGGTAATGATTGACTGGTTAGGAAATGCATGACACACTCGGCCATCGCCTCGTGTGCCACCATTTTTGTTCTTACCACATTTTGGTATCATCTCTCATCTATTGCTACCCTGGGTGCTATAGGCTTTTTTTTGGCGCGGTTAACTTGTCGATTTGAAAGTTACTGTTGTACGCCTCTCGTGTGACTCGAGTTCCCCACGCGCGTGAAGAAAAAATTCTGGTACCCAGGGTAACCATTACTGAACAGATGCAAGGCAATATGGAATCTATTTGTTAAATAAATATACACAGGACGCAGTCCAGCTAAACTGGAATTGGTGGATCACACGATGACATACCTGCTTCTTCTCTAATAGACCGTCATTACTCAACCCTTGACGAACTGAGGGAGGCGTTGGAAGACGGGGAAATCGAAGGAGCTCTGTTAGACACGTACATAGCTGCAGAAGAAAAAGAAACGTTTCTCAATGATCGCGTCTTCGTCAAAAAAATCCTTAAACGGCCAGTTGGTTACGGAGTGGTGTTGTCTGGGGCAGCACGAAATCTGGAACAAAGATGTCGCGATTACATCGCTTTGCACATCGATGAGATATTCAGGACAATACAGAACAAGACAAAAGTTCTTGATGTAAGTTACCGTCTCTTTTTATTTATTTATTTTTTTCAAAGAAAGCGCCATCAGATTGTTGTTGAACGTTAAAGGGGTTCTGTCATGGTTTTTCGGATCGCTGTAAAATGCTAAAATGTGTCTTTAAATCAGGGAGAACTAAAAAATAATGGAGCATTTTATTTACTCAAGATTGTGTTACTGTACTGAAACTAAATGATGTCTTCTGTTACGGACGGTACTTGGATGGAAATGGATTGTGTTTTGAAAAATCAAGGCTAAACTGTTCCAATTGTCGCATTTTGTCTTGAAGCCATGGTCAAAAACGTACTATGGAGGACTATTCCTGCAGATATCTTTTCCCTACTTTTCAAGGAACGATTTAGCATGAGTAAAAGTCATTAAGTAGCATTTCGCATAAATAGTTTTCACCGAAAAAGAGCAAAACTCCCGTGACACTGCCTCCTTAACTTATCTGTCAAAGAGGCAGAAGAAGGGCTATGGTTTTTCGGACCGGTGGGGGGGGGGGGGGGGATTGCGGTAGAGAGTCGCGCCCCGTGAGACTGTAACCATGGCCACCGACCTTACGCAGGGTGGTGTACTTATAACGTAGACTAGGTTGATGTCTGAACGACAGCATTAATTTAACTGTATTCACAGCAGCAAGTGTAAAACGTCTATCATATCAGAGGAAGCAACCATAAACTATAACACCTGCAGTCAACTCTCTGATAGCGACCACTTCTCGTAAGCGACTACCTTCCGTAACCGACTACTTCGTAAACAACCGTTTTGTTTCTCAGTCAAATACTGTTTAAAAAACTCTCTCGTAAGCGTCCACAACTCAAATTTCTTAAGCGACCCCGACCACTCTTCAGGCAAGAAATTTGATATATTCTTTTGTTTTCTGTTTCCAGTAAGCGACCTCCCAACATCATCACGTATGTTCGTTAGAAAATCTTTACTCAAATGTCATAAAACGTCCGTTTTGATAGCGCTCACCCGGAGTGCCGACAGATATATAAACAGTTTACATGCAAAAGATGACTTGAGTTGGTACAGTGATCTGATACGTAATGGCAATAGGACTGAGTGAAGTCCAATTCGGTCTGTAATCATAAGAGCAATAACAAAATCAGACGACCGCCCACAGGAAGTCCGATTTGTTTATCACGAGTGTGATTACCGACCTGAATTGGACGACACGAAGTCTTATTACCATTTAATCATAAAAATTACAATTTCCGAGAAAAGCAGAAGGAACTCTTCTGGTTTGTTGGCATAAACATTTGTATATAGGATAAACAAAATCACCCATGTCTTCTAAAATACTGTCACGGTCAGTATAAAATATGGACTGCGGACTACGGACTACGGACTACGGACTGGGTATAAAATACGGACTGAGGTATAAAATACGGACTAAGACTGCGGACTGGGTATAAACCACGGACTGAGGTATAAAATGCGGACTAATACTGCGGAATGGGTATAAAACACGGACTGAGGTATGAAACACGGTCTAGGGATTTTTTTTTTGCATAAACGAAATACAAAGGCCAGTTACCTTCATCCTCGGAACAAGAACTGCCGACGATCACTACATCGGGGATGAC
>OX419342.1:17065966-17085966 GCA_948470475.1 Galaxea fascicularis
TACAGTGCAGTGAGAGGTAATTACGACTAAAATTTCAACTCATAAAAATTCACTTCAAACCGAGAACGATCATTTGAAACGCATGCCACTCCAAGTGGTCTAAATAGGTTAGTAAGTGACAGGAGTTCATAAGAGAAATGTGTCTTGTTACAATAGAAGGTATTCGCTCAAGTGACCAGCGGTCATCCTGGTCTTTTGAAACATAGGAAGATTTTACAACATCCGACTTGTAACATTCATCTCCAAAGCATACCGACCTAGACTAGCCTTTGCTACCTGCCGGTATGCTCAAATGAATATGTGTATATAAATTGTTTTTGTTTGTAACATGCCAACATGGCCGCCTTTCCTTTGTTTTGCTCCTCCAATATGGCTGCCGTGATGTCAAGTGAACACACTCTATACCAACCTCGAGCCCAGGCTCTCTCTCTTTTTCTCCCTTGTCGTCGAGAGAGAGACCTTGGTTGGACCTGATCACGTGACAAGTAAAAACAACAATACCGCAGGGAGGGTGGGTCATTAAAGCCGTTTTGTAAAAGCGAACAGTTTCTCGACTTTGCCACCCCTCGCTGCCATCCAAACTTTTTGGGTGGTCACGTGATCAGGTCCAACCAGGGTCTCTCTCTCGACGACAAGGTAGGAAAAGAGAGAGAGAGCCTGGCTTGGAGGTTGACTCTATACTTGCAGAAGATGGCTCATTATTGTTTGTTTCCGTAGCCAGCTGTTAATACAAATTACCATCTTCAGTTAATTAGCTCGACTCGAAGACCATGATAACTACGTTTTCGTATTGCCCTTCAACGACGTTAAAGATCATCTCTGTTATACACACGCAAATCGTCCCCGGCGATTTGTTATACGCATTGCTTACCATAACACCGAGTGCGAGGGAGTAGACAGTAAGCGAGTTGCAGCAATAGTTTAATTGACAGGAATAGAGAATCTCCTCCCACGGCATCACCTGGCGCCAAATTTTCCTTGTGTTCGTCCATCCGGATTACTTGAACATTACATAATGTCTTATAAGGGAACTACTTAGAGCCGGTGCAATTTCAAATTTCAGGCCAGGTTATTCAAAGAAGATAAACAAATGGTGACCTATTTGTACCACGTACGGTTATTATGATATCGTCAGAGACGGACATAGCTGGATCTCATGATACCCAGCTAGAACATTTATTTATATAAAACCAGCAAGGACAACCCTTTTATACTTCTGAGGTTGTTAGTTTGATGCAGTCTTCGAATTCCCGTCTGTCGTAGACATTTGTTAATGGTGGAGGGATACTTGTAACCATGTTTTCTGTTTCGTCTCCTTTTAAGTCGGGCTACCAAAACACACTTTCTTCGAATCTTGACTCTCAGTAAACAAAGCATCATCATGTTCTGATTCATGTTTTATTCAGTTTATCAGTCATCACTTTATTTATTCGGTTACATTCAGTTACATTTCTTTAAGATCCCGAGGCTCTATGGTTTATCAATAATGCTCTCTTTTGTCGCAAGAACGCTCATTTTCGCTCAAAGTTGACAGGCTCTGGTTCTGCTTCCCGTTTACAAACTTCGTTCATGGAAGCGCACAAGCTTCTGATGCTCCGTTGTTGATCCGCCATATGCTAAAAATAAAAAGTGTAGAGGATTATACGTTTACAGAAGACTTCGTTATAACTTTGTCTCTCAATTTAGAAAATAACTGACAGATACTTAATCGTAGAAAAATGTGTAAGCCGTCTTAACGCCCCTAACACGAATTTTAACATACTTACATACACATTTAATTGTAACTCCCCGCAGGGATAACGATAAGAATAAACATAAGCCACATTACTTCTCTTTCTAGATATCGTGGTGTGCGCCAACTCCTCCTGTAGTTATGTAAAATATTGTCATGTGCTGCCTTATCATATTTCTGTTTAGCTTCAGTTTGTAACTAGAACAATTTATTCTCTTACATTTCTCAGTGCATTTCTCACTGCACATATAAAGTGTGGTTTCTTAAATTAACATCAAAAATACACAAGGAATCAGCGGTACCCTGGTGAGGGAACGTTTGCCATTGTTGGGGGGGCTCACGCCGTATACTGCTTCGGTGTCATGAACCAAACAAGCTGCAATCACGAGGCACAAAAACGCTATCGCTGTGTTCTTCATCTTTAAAATTAAAACACCAGTAGACCGTCAGAAGGATTAGTTCGAACGCTCTATGTAAACAGCCGCTGCAGACTCAAATTATATAGACCTTTTTTACCCATAGTTCACTGCAGCTTGTCTGAAGTAGTTTAAAGACACTGCATTACAGAAAGCCGGGATACTCGAGAAAATGGCTTTTACATTATTATTTCTGAGTGCTTCCTGAAAGCTAACTTCTGCCACACTTAAAACTCGAAACTACTTAGCTTTTTCCTGTCTGTAATCAAAAGTTGCTGTAGTAATGCAATTGTTGTCCGTAAACTAAAGAAGTAGTTAACGGTAAAGGATGACTCGAATACCCATAGTTAGACGATGTTCACCATTTCATAAACTGCTTTATCTAAAGGCGTATAAACTGTTGATTTCCATCATGATCTGACTGGGTTAACCTGCACAAGCACAAATAATCAGACCTATCAGAGCTATCTTTAACAGTTCTGTTAATACCATGATTAGTTTACTAAGAAAACGTCACATCGACCACTTTTCACTTGCTACTCACGAAAAGACGTTTTAAAAAGACCTCTGAGTCGGGACTATATTTTGTTTTTCGTACGCTGATAAATTAAACTGTCATTTCTTTACTTTATTACTGACTGTTTTTAAAAGAAAAATTAAGAAAGAATACTGTATGAACACTTCGCAAATCCGAATACCGTGTCCATTGACTCTGTGACAACATACATTTATCTGTGAATGATATATATGTTATTATATGCTATTAGTTTTCGTGCCTTTCCTCAAGAAGCTTTACAAGCCACAAAGATATTTTATCTATTTCAATTCCTGTTTCGCATCAGTAATGTTTCACTTGTTCCCGATAAAACCCCTTGTGTGTGTTGAATCGATATAGCGCCCCAAAAAGGTATGAAAACAAACCTGTTTTCTTGAAATACTTTGAAAACTTGAATGTCTTCGCAACGTGTGTAAATGTTTAATAATGTCGACTCACACTAGCGTGAATAACTGACAACTGTGCATTCGGTGGGTTTTTAATCATTGTTAAGGCTTTCCGACTTCTCACAGACATCATTCGAATACCACAAGAAAACTTTGAGATGATACCTCCTGGATTGCCATAGAACTGTTGAAAGCCTTTTTCAGAACTTGAACTGTTAAAAACAGATCATAATGATACAAGTTTTAGGATGTGGACGTTTCTTGTTCCCCACCCCTTCTGTGTGTTCTAAATTGCTCTGGTTTGATGCTTAAAAGTTTTCTTAAAACTATTTAGTTTTCGCCTTTACAGTAAGTTCCTATACTGTGCTAAAGTTCCTTTTAACTCAGGCCGGCCGGAGGTTTTGAGATCACAAGCAAATAAAATTTCAACACGCTGATGCTTTATAGGCAGAGCATGAAGTAGTTCGCGAGAAATTTAGCCAGGGCTTCTTAATTACATGACTCATTGGGTTCGAAGGCGGTCACCGTATCTGTTCCGAGAAATAACAAGCCTAAAAGGACAAGACTGAAAACAAAATTACAGCGGTTTCTCAGGGAGATCCGTCGGAAAATTGAAAAAATTGGAAAATGCTCCCTCCTGCGTACTGACAACTGCCAGTGTTTGTTGCGGGTGGATTAGATGGCAACTGAATAGCTTTAAGCAATCAAACTGAAAAAACTATGTTTTTTCACTTATGACTCGTCGATCGCGAACTCTCAAACATGTACTCAGAATTGGCGCCCGAATCGAAAGTGCTAAGATACATCAAGTTGATGATAAAAAAACTGAAAAACAAAATTAATGAGGAAACTGCTTGGAGACTCACTAATTCACGACTTGTGATCGATGCGACGTGCACAGAGATAACTCAAAGTTAAACGATAAAAATCATAAAAACTATGAAAGTAGCTAAGTCTTTTTCTTCTCGTTCAAGCATCATCATCATCATCATCATCATAGTTAACTTTTTCATCTTTGAACCACAAGGATGTCACCCTGGTTGTTTGAACTAGTTTCCGGCGCCCTGTCTTTTGAATATTCAGCTATCCCAAAGCAATTTTCTTTCATTTTTTCCCGCAGTATGTTCCCTCTTATGCACAATGCACTGCTCGTGCAAAATGACCCTGTGATACGGTCCGGGAACAAACCCTTTCGTGTGTTTCGGCCTTTACACGCAAATCTTCCGATTTGCTATATATTCCTCCCTTCAACAACTAGACAGTTTACTCGATGTATTGAATTGCCTTTGAAAAGCTTATCATCAAACAGCGTGCCAACGACTATACTAATCTTCAGTGAAGTACACAGTAAGCCAGTTGCGGCGAAAGTTTAAAAGGACAAGACTTGTCTGGGGCATCACCTTGGACCAAGCATTTTCCTTGTGTCCATCCCTGCATATCAGCCAAAGAATACACATCAAGGTTGTCTTAGAAGGGAACTAGTTTGAGTCAGCGGTGCCGACTTTCAGACAGGTTTTAAGGCCATTAGAAGAAGACAAACGGGAGCAGGGCACTGGCCTCCCACCAAAGTGGCCCGGGTTCGATTCCAGACCTTGGCGCCATATGTGGGTTGAGTTTGTTGTTGGTTTTCTTCTCTGCTCCGAGAGGTTTTTCTCCGGGTACTCCGGTTTTCCCCTCTCCTCAAAAACCAACATTTCCAAATTCCAATTCGATCTGGAATGCACGGATATGTTTGAAGGAGTTCTTTTGAGCTCTTTAGTGTTTCGTGGGTAAACAAATTACATTTTGTTTCTTACGTACATTTAAAATGTTATCGTATCGTAGACGAACCAGCTTGAACTCAAGTTACCGAACTAGAGCAAGGGAAGCGTTTTTATGATATAGTTCACCTTTTGAGTTCCCCTTCTGTCTCAGATCATTGTTATAGGGGTGGAGAGATTTTTTATCGGTTTCATCTCTTTCTTTTAATTAAGCTTACCAAAACAAACTTTTCTTCAGTGATGTTCCATGCCATGTTTTATTCTGTTTGTCAATTATTACATTGCTGATTTACTCAGTTACATATAGTTACATTTCTTTAAGATCCCAAGGCTCTGTATTTTATCACTGACGGTCTCCTTTGTCGCAAGATCGCTCATTTTCGCTCAAAGTTCTGCTTCCCGTTTACAAACTTCGTTCATGGAAGCGCACAAGCTTCTGATGCTCCGTTGTTGATCCGCCAAATGCTAAAAATCAAAAATGTAAAGGATTATACGTTTAAAAGAAGACTTCGTTATTGCTTTGTCTCTAGCGACTGACAGATCTTTAATCGCAAAAAATATCTCTCTTGTCTGAACGCCCCTAACGTGAATTGACAAGCTACATAACTCAAATATGAGTTCTACTCTCGTTGTTAAAACGTCGGGATGGATGAGGAAAAGAGTGGGAAACCTAGCCTGTATCTTCTCTTTCTAGACTGCATATTAGATTAATGTTTAATCTCTTACATTTCTCAGTGCATTTCTCACTGCACATATAAAGTGTGGTTTCTTAAGTTAATATCAGAAATACACAAGGAATCAGCTGTACCCTGGTGAGGGAACGTTTGCCATTGTTGGGCGGGCTCATGCCGTATGTTGCTTCGGTGTCATGAACCAAACAAGCTGCAATCACGAGGAACAAAAACACGATGGCTGCCTTCTTCTCCATCTTTGAATTGAAAACACCAGTAGACCGTCAGAAGGATTAGCTCAAACGCTCATGTAAACAGCGGCCGCTATAGTTCACCGCAGCTTTTCTCTAGTTGTCAAAAGACGCTGCATCAGAGAAAGGATACTCAAGAAAATGGCTTTTACATCATTATTTCTGAGTACCTTCATTTGAAGTAACCCTTCTGCTTAAGCTAACTTAAAACTCGAACACTACTTAGCTTTTTCCTAAATTGTCTGTAATAATTAGCTGCTGTGCCGGGGAATGCAATTGTGTCAGTTACCTGAGATAACGGTAATGCATATAACAATGAGACGAATACCCGTGTTTAGTATTTCATAAACTTTATCTTCTAGGGCGTACAAATAGTTGCTTTGCATGACACATAATCTGCCTGTATTAAAATGCACTACACAAATAATCAGATCTGTACGGCAGAACTATTTTTACCATTTCTGTGAAAAGACACTCAATAACTATTTTACTTAGTAAACGTCACTAATACCACACTTCACCAGCTACTCACGAAAAGACAAGGATTCAAATGGACCACCAAGTCGGGATTCCATTTTTCGGTCGTACGCGGATTAATTAGAGATATTTCTTTATTTTTATTATTCTTTTTAAACGAAAAAAAATGAGGTAGAGTACTACATGAACACTCTGGAGATCCGAATACCGTATCCATTGATTCTTTGACGATACCCTATTTTCCTGCTAGTTTTATTGCCGTTACTCAAGGAGCTTCACATGTCATTAACATATTTTATCCATTTCAATCGATGTTTTGCATAATGTTTGACTTGGTCTCGTTAATAACCCTTGTGAGTGTTGCCAGTTGAATCGCCTAAAAAGGATATGGACCCGTAAACGGTTTGAGAACAAAACCTTTTCTTAGGTCCTTTAATTTGAAAATTTGAATCTCCTCAGTTCCAACATGTGTAATTACCAATATCGACCTCCGTTGCCGTGAATAAGTGATAACTGTGCACTCGAAGGTTTTTTAATCATTGTTGAGGCTTTCGGACTTCAGATGACATCTTGGATTTCTCAAGAACTGCTAAAAGGCTTTTACCCAGAACTTGAAGTCAAAAGAAATCATAATGATGGAGGTTTTAGGATGTTAATGTTTATCGTTCCCCATGCACCTCTTCTGCAGCGTGTTCTAAATTTCTCTGGTTTCACCCTTAAAGGTTTTCTTAAAAAAGAAATAAATTTCTTCACTGGTGTCGATCACCCTTTGCCCCCACCCTCTGACACAGACTTAAATCTTGTAAGCTACAGAAAGACTCCTGTGGTTTTCTAGGTGTTTTGTTCAAACCCAACAAATTGTTATATTGCGGATGGACGGAAACAAGATCTTTGCAGTTATAGTAAGGCAATTCTTTTAGTAGAAGTTTGCTTTCTATTTCTACTGACTTGTTACGTCTTTGCATAATAGATAAAATAATTCATCATTTTAAGCAAACCTGGGAGTCTTTCTGTACGATGCAAATGATATCGTGTCCGCACAATCACTTGTATATGCTTCCATAGAGCAGATTAAGGCGCTGCGTCAGAGCTCAACTTTGCTAGATCATTCATAGAATAAAGCTTGTAGATCCGAGAAGTATCGGATTCTCTCATGACGATCGCACCGCTTTTAGCCCAGCAATATTTAAATTTTAGTTGTTGTTGACGCTTCTTCGCTTCGTAGAGGAGCTGTTGGAGCTTTGGCGTTAGGTGCTCAAAGATTCTTGCTGAAGATAAGCTTGCGTCCTCAGAGAAGCCAAATCAGAGGGGTTTATCGTGGAAATTCCGTTTTTTTTTTTCTCCCTTATTTCTTGAATCGGCAGGCGGCGGATAAATTTGCATATGAGGGCATCAGGCGAAGACCTCTCGTCTTCACTTCTCGCTGATCGCTTCGGTACACGATGTGCGATATCAATCAGTGTCATTAATGGTGACACTGGCACCAATCTTATTAAAGATTTGAACAGAGGTTGGCCGTTGTCGTCGCAGTCTCATTTGGTAACTCAGGTATACCTACGAGCTTCAGGTTGTACTGGTAGCTGTAGGCCTCCAGGTTATTGATGGCTTGTGCTAAGACGTTCACTTTGTTAGTGATAACACTGAATGAATTTGATAATTCGTTGACTCTTCGGAAAGCTTCAAAACCGTCGTACTACTCGCCGAAGAATTCAATGTTGTTTTCCACGTCTCTCGATGTTCTCGAGGCATTGCTGACCTGGGGCGCTTTCCATTCACACGAAAAACCCGAAAATTCTGGTTGGAAAATCAAATAGTACATACCATTCCATTTGGAACGTTTCAGAAATAATGGACCCATCGGCTTAATCAATGCACTTTTTCTGGCTTTCTTAGCTTGCCAAATGATACTAGTACATTTTGTGGCTTATCCATTTTGTATTTGAACAAGCTGCAGCATTGAATATTTACACCTACAATTTCTACCCGGATGGATCCTGTAAATGGCAAGCGCCCCTGTTGATCAGGTTGCCGTTGTCGCTACTGGTTATCAACTGTGGCTTTCCAGCCTTCAATTTCTTTAGCGAGAGCGGCAATTTGACTCTTAAGCTCATCATTTTCCTTTTTCAGAGCTTGATAATTGTTGGATCTATTGACCACTGATATCGGCTAAAACTTTGCATAAACAGTGTCAAAGGTGAAATGTAACACTGCATGAGCTCATGACGCCGTCATCTTGCACCGGTGACAAACGTTCGCGCACTCACTTATCACTTAAAGGAACAAACACGTGAAAACATCACAAAGATTAGATTTTATTCTAAAACATAAAGCTTTTATTGAAAAGGTAAGCTTCTAGCTATATATAGGTTTTTTTGATAACTCGAGGGCATCACATGAACTTGCAGGCGGACTGTAAAGACTTGCAAGGACCGTCGTGCACAAGCATCGGCGGTTCCCTCACAGAAAGGACAAGGTGAGTTCGTGTAATTATGATGTATTCACATGTGTAAAGGCCATTGCATTTAATAAGCTTCTCTCCTGTCTCGTCGATGTGATTCAGTCCGTGGAATAACGTCACCCAGATAATATCTAAAAAGCCTATAGAGCGAGAAGCTCACCTTTTCTTCTCAGTGACCTTTGGAGAATTCAATAGGATTGCACTCGCCTCCTAAAAAGACCACAATAACATGTGGATCTTGGCCCGGTATTCAAAGTACTGCCCTGGACCTTCCATCTTGGCCTCTTCTTTTTTAGTATCGTAAAGAATGTATTTTATGCCCAAAAAATTCTCCTACTAAGAGTGGGTTGACTCCACGCATACACAGGGTAGCCCCGAGTAGCAAAATCTTGTATTTCTTACTTAGAATAATTTGCTAAAACATAGCACTTAAGGTCGCTCCTCAATTGCTCGTCCTTCTCCCATACAGAGCTACGGAAGCGAGCCTCCATTTTGAAAATGAGGAAACCACTGACCTTAGGTGTTGCGGGCTATGATGACAATGGGCCGCTTTACAACATTTCATTTTGAAACAAAAAAGTAGCGTGATATTCAATCCGGCCCAGCATAATCATAGTAAGTTTTTTGGAATCTGCATTTGCACTGACAGGTATTTTTTTTTATGTTAAGAAAGCCAGTGTATTAATATTTTTTTATTTTGTTTTTTCTAATTCATTTTATTTTTATTTCTTTTCTTTTTTTCTTTTTATTTACTTTTAATTTGCGTTTGCATTTTCTATTTGTGTTTATTTTTATTTGATTTGTTTTTTCTATCTTTTTTTTACTTTGCTTTAATTTTATTTATTTATTTTTGTTTTCTTTTTCTCTCTATTCTTTAACTATATGTACATTATTATTATTATTGTTTTAAATTTTCCATTTTTTTTCACATCTGCATGTTTTTTTTAAATTTCAAACAAACATTTCCAACTGGTTTTGCTATAATAACAATGGGCCACTATACGTCACCTAAAAGATTCGCAACCAGGGAAATCCTGGGAAAATAGTCCCTTAGATTTTCGGAAGGGATATTTTTGCAATTTTTGACTCTTGAAAAGGTCGCCCAGCGGGTAAGCAAGCAGTTCGCAGAGTAGTTCTTCGAAGGTGACTGTAACATAGCGGCACCAAATTAGCACCTATTGTATATTGCATTTCGCATACGCATATATAAGTAGGTTAGCACATTATGCAAAAGCAGAGAGCACACACAACCACGCGGTGTGTGTGAATAACCAGAATAAACTTCATCGACATCCGACTACAGTGACATTCAGCTAACAATTTCTGAAATAAAGATTTCATTCCCTAAAATTTTCGGTCACTTCAATTTTCAGCTAAGAAATCCGAACAGATCAATTTTTTTCTAGCTGATTTAAGAGCCAATGTCTGTAATCTTCGAGAATCGGGCGTCAGTCGTGAAATTTTGAAGTTCTTCATATTTTGCCTAAATAATCTCTGTAGTAATCTATTTTGATAAGGAACATTAAAAACTGTAACGGCTTTCTATTTTTTTCGAAATCGGGCAAAGTTTGAAAAACGCTAAATCGGCGGCCTTTGAAGTGTGCGATAAGTGGAAAATTACGCATTTTCTTTGCGCTCGTACAGAAAATCGGGGGGACATATGTAACTGAAATATTATCAAAAAACAAACACACTCTTATACTTCATAATTCAGTAATTTACTTTGGATAAGCTGTTAGGATGGGACTATGCCTGCCGCAACAAGAAACACGGTTTCGGTTCATTAGAAAAATAACAAATTTGAGCTAACTTCAACATCGAAAAAACCAAATTGGTACGTGGAGTATGAGCATGAAATATAGACTGCCTTAAAGCAGAACTTTTGGTGTTTTCTGTGTTAAAAAAGTTCTGGCGGCATTACAAAAGTGCCCCGTCGAGAGATCAAAACGTGAAGGGTAGTTTCGCACGCGGGAATGGTGACACGAACAAGTCATTCACATGTTATCGAAAACACTTAAGTTTTTTACAGAGGATCACCAATACGGAAACTTTCTTAAAACCTTACAAAATACTTAATTATATATATCTATAAAGTATTCAGAAGAGCAACAGTTGGTCTTGCCGGTTTGATAACAAATTGGACTGTTCTTGTCAATGAGATTCGACCCCGAGACACGTATTCACCCAAAATGTATAAGTTGTTACGAATGGCGTTTTACACTGTAACCCCTAATAAAACACTAGCTCTACAAGACTTTACTTAAAACTTTTGTTTAAAGTGTAAAGCCGGTTACACACGAGCAAGTTTTCTTTGACAAGTTTTGACTTGGCAAATTTTATTTGCTGGTGTGTAAAGAAGAATTTGTCAATTTTTTCCTTGACAAGTGCACTTGTTCAAAAGCTAGCATGATAGCTTTTGAACAAGTGCACTTGGCAAGGAAAAAATTGTCACATTGCAGAACTTGCTCGTCTGTACGGGTCGACAAGGAAAACTTGCCAAGAAAATATTGAGAAATTGCGGGCGCACAGCGGTCTTGTCATGAGTCACTGTAATGGCCGATGACAACACGGCAGGCAATATGACAGGAAAAGGTACTGTTCGTTGGACAGATTCCGCTACGTCACTTCTCCTCGAGTGTCTATAAGATCACGAGAAAGCTTGTGGAACACCAGAGTAGAGTCCTATAGAGACCGCAACAAGAAAAAGGCTGAACACGAAGAGATTCTCCAGCTATTAAGAGATGAAGTTCCTGGGTTAGATGTTGCCATGCTGAAAGGTTAGCTTGAAGACTGTGTATCTTTATGAGAAAGCTTGAAATCATTTTAAATGTACCATGTCGAAAGAAAATAGATATTTTATATGAAAAGATAAAACTACTATGACGTTCATGTATCGCAATTGCCTTTCATTTCAAATTATCATCAATGAATGAACGAATGATGTGTTTGCAACATATCTATTTTTAATTTTACTCTAAGGTAAAATCCAGAGTCTGCGAACTACCTATAGAGAAGAACTAAGAAAAGTGAAGAAGTCCGAGGGCACTGGAAGTGGTGCAAGTGATATATATGTCCCTAAATGGAAACATTTTGAAGAATGTTCTTTCTTAGAAGATGTCATTGTGTCAAATCATACAACCCTTTCCAATGTCCCGTCATGTGAATCCCCTAGTACACCAAGTAGCAGTTTTACTGGTGATCTTGATGAAACAGAACATGAAACGAGTCCACACGCTGCAACAATCAGTCAGCAACCAAGGAAAAAGAAAAGAAATGCCCAGTGGATGGACACTGCAGCATCAGCTTTAAGTGAGCTAGCCAAAGGAGCAGCCAGCTCCTCCAAGGAAGATGATGAGTGGGATATATTTGGGAGAGATGTCGCCAATTCTATACGTGCAATAAAAAGTGAGGACCTACAACGTCGTGCAAAATTTGCTGTTCAAACAGCTATATTTCAAACAACAGAACATGCAATGCAACGGCAAGCCTGCCAGCCTGGAACAGCTTCAAATTTATGTACCTGCTTTAACACATATGAAGGCCATGGCACCAATTACCATAACTTTTAGTCTGCTGCTTGTTTCATAATTAAAAGTTTCCCTGTGAACCTAACTGCACTGTGCTACATTAATTTTGATATTCCAGAAAGTTGTATTCTGATATAACTGTTTGTTTATTTTGTCTTTGGTTTTTAACACAGTTAAACAGAAGTGCAGCAATATTTTATTGGGTGTTACAGAAGTATGACCACTCTTTTACAGGCCATTGTTAAGTTCAAAACAAAATGCAAATTGCAGGGAAAAAAGTCACTCAGTCCTAGCCCACTGAAAGTCTACAGCTCCTTCAGAAAAGAAGTATTCTTTTAGAAGTTCTCGTACTTCTCTGGCTTGTTGGGTTGATGACCGCCCATTTGGAGCTGGTATCATGTCTGTAACAGCGGTACAATTATCTATCAGGTCTCGCCACCCCCCAGCTGGTGTGACAGTGGCCACTTCATTCTCACTGTCCTGGAATCCTGGGGGACAATAGATTCTGCCTTTTTTTGTCATGAGGAAATTGTGTAGAACAAGGCAAGCTCGGACAACTTGCATGGCATTTGAAACATCTAATTCCATGGTACGTAGTAATACTCTGAACCTAGCACAAAGTATACCAAATGCATTTTCTACTATTCTTCTTGCCCTGGAAAGACGATAATTGAAAATTTTTTCATCACCTATGGCAGTTCTATGTGGATATGTTTTCATGAGATTTTGATCCAGTGCAAATGCTTCATCGCCTAATATAAAATAGGGAATATCAGAAACTCCAGTCTTCCCTACCTTTTCTGGTGGAGGGAAATATTCAGATTTACATATTGCCCCCAGACTACCATGTTTAAAAATTCCACCATCGGACTGACTGCCTGCTGAACCTAAATCGAAAGCAATAAACTGTGCATTTGCATCTGCAATTGCTAACAGGACAAAACTAAATTGTTTTTTGTAATTGAAGTACTCAGAGCCAGTGTTAGGTGGGGCTTTAACATTGATGTGTTTTCCATCAATAGCTCCCACTGCATGGGGGAACTGCCATTTGGACTCGAATTCATCAGCCAACTGTAACCACTGTGATCTTGAGGATGGCACACTCATGTACTCCTCTTTCAGAACATCATACAAAACTTGACACACCTCTGGAACAAACGCAGCAATTGCAGACACAGACATACGAAAGGCATAACTCAGTTGTGTATATGTTTGCCCAGAGGCCAGAAAATGTAGAGTGACACACAGTTTATCGTGTGCAGATATGGAATCACGCATAGTGGTGTTCTGCTTTGTAATGTAGGGCTTAACCTTTTCCAGAACTTCATCAAACAAAGTGGCATCCATACTGCAACGTAAATCGAAATATGTTTCCTTAACACCAACTAAACAGCCCATACTGATACAACATCGCATACGTCTATTATCAAGTATGTTCAGAATATCGTGTTGTACTGACCGGAAAAAGTTGTGAAAACTTCCCTCATCTTCTTCTCTCAGTTCTTGCACTAAATTGCTTGCAAATCCTTGAGACTGACGTCGTCTTTGCGTTGCCCAAGGGCGAACCCACCACCTCCGATTCATATATCTCTTCGAGTGCTCATATTGCATAAGTAATGCACAACCAAGACCACAAGCCAGCAATGATCAAAAAACGAAATTGGCGCCGAGGTTGTTTTTTTGTCGTCCGCTGGGTAATTGTATTAGGCTGTTTTAGCAACAGGACGCGACTGCAAATCAGGACGTCGCACTCGCTGAAAAGGACTGGAAACAAGGAGATTTGGCGCGCGTCTTCAAGCTGACGTCGCGTTGAGGACGTGAGATTCTCCATTTTCCCGTCCTGACGAAGACTCAGAGAAAAACAACAGGTAAAAAGCTTTCTACTTCACTTAATAAGCTAGAATTTCGGTTTCTTTTTAACTACAGTCTTGGCTGAACCAACAAAAAGTGGTTTCACACAAAGACCATAAAAAATCGACCTGAAACAGCTTGATCTAAACTGGCCAAGTTTCGCTTCATTCGCTTCATGTCCACACTCAGAAAAGCTTACCTTGATGCATGCAATTTAATGTTTTCTATTCTGCTTTCACTTCAGGTGTAAAAAGCAAATGGCCGAAACGAATAAAAAGTAAGTGTATTCGCTTTGCATAAAGTTTGTCCATTCATAAGTTTGGAAAGTACCGGTAATAGTTCATGACAAATGTTATAAACAAACCTTCGGCGAATTTTATATCTAAGAGCAAGGGTAGTACTAATTTTACCCACAACCGAAGGGTTTGATTAGGACAGAACTTGATTCCGTTAAATTTTGTGACAGGTCGAGCCTTATTTTAAGCTCAGTTATTTCCAGGACTTGAAGAACAAGCCTACACTGGAACATTGCAGCTTACATGCTAGAATTTAATACTCATTTTGAATCATAAAATCAAAGATAAAGTCATAATTCACCGTTTCAATTGTAATGCTATTGAATTTTAGATCCGCAATGAATTGGACAGAGGAAAAGGATATTATGCTTCTCAAAGAAATGGGAGGACAAGGAATCTTCGACTTTAAAGCTGGCAGCATAGAGCGTGGAGCCGTATGGCAAGTGATTGCCAGCAACCTTAACTGCCACAAGGATCTGTTTGATGTGACTGCTAAGGGCGTAAGAGACCGATTCACGCTTCTTTCGAGGCGATACAAGTCGAAAACGTCTCAAGAACTTAAAGGCTCTGGCATTGGTGGTGAAGAACTCACAGAGTTCGAAATATTGATGGAGGACATGATTGCCCTGAGTGAAGAATCCGACAAGAAAACCGAATCAGAAACAGAGAATGCAAGAGCAAAAGCAAATGCCGATAAACAGAAAGCATTGGAGATTAGAAAAAAGGCAATGGAGACCATGGGTGAAAATAAAAAGAGGCTGGCCGATGCAGATGAGGAAGTGAAAGAAAAGAGAAAGAGGAGATCTGGAGATGATACTATGTCTTGGTTAAAAGAAAAAACTGAAATGGACGCAAAGTTGAAAGAGAAAGAACTCGAGGAACAAAAGCAAGAAAGAGAGATTGAAAGAAGGGAAAGGAATGAGCAGATGGGACTACTACGACAACAGCTCCAAATGCAGATAGAAAGTCAACAGCATCAGCAACAACAACAGAACATAATTCAACAACAAATGATGGCTCTGATGCAGCAGCAGCAACAGCTGATGTTTTCGAATGTTTATAAAGGTGACAAGTAATGAACAGTTGTTCGATTGCAAAATACTGTTACATTCTATGGCTTTGAAGACTTAAGGTAGCAGTAATTGTGTGACATTGTGTGACATTTTAAAAGTCATATTTTTGGTTAAGAGGTTTTCAAACTGCAATTATCAAAACACCAAATTCATCTTGTTGATGATTTCCTTAGCTCGCAGCACGTCTGACAGATCTTGGCACTCTATTAGTGTGCTGAGAAGAAAATAAATTTTAACAGAAAAAAAAAAGAAGATTTTTAGCTTTGCTGCCAATGGAACTTGTTGATAAAAAAAATGTGACCTGCTATTTTACTATTTTATTGTTTAATTACGTTTAGCATTGTAATCACACTGACTGATGCTTGTCAAAAACTGAATAAAGAGCAGGCTATTTTACATGATAACACTGAGTCTCTTTCAGTTTACCAGAAATAGTCCTGAAGACTTGGCGGATCACATCTGAAATATTCTGAAACTAAATTTCCATACAGACAAGTGTGAGCATTCTGGAGAATTCCACACACTAAGTATATTTTCCCTACGGGGCTCATGCCAATTTTCAGTTACTTTTTAAAGTCAACAAATTTGTAATAGTTGGTGATGATCCCAAACATCCACTCGACTGATACCCTTACTTCACTCATAGACTCATTGAATCTTTGCATTTGAGGTGTCAAGTGTGCATCTCGAAATGGAGCTTGCAAATGAATTCCAACGGGATACGCTGGGTCTCCGTATAAACATAAGGGCTCACCATTTGCCCAAGCAATTCTTTGCAGTTCCCTTAACAGCCCTGTTTCGTGCAGCATTGTGCTATCGTGCCTTCGTCCTTCAAATGGTCCGGCTAAATTAGCAACAAGTCCATTTGGAATTACGAATTACGACGCTTTGAAACTTTATTGCATGTACACGCTTATGGCCATTGTAAACAACTTGCCTCGCTATCCTGCAAAGCGTCCCATCAACGAAACCGAAGCAGTTCTGCAGTGGAGCACCACGGTCGTGGATGATTTGTGCATAGCGCTCTAGGACTTAGGGCAGAAGAAATGGCTGATTCCAAGACTCAAGACGATGGTGATGTAATCTGTAAACGTACTCTAAAACGGTATTGAATATAAGGCATAATTCAGTTGAATTCCTTCCAAACCGAGAAACCATGTCAGTGTACCTACATGGAAAAGCAAGCCTTTTTAAAAGAATGCAAAGTCCTTCAACCTTTGAACAAACGGTTCTCTGGGAACACACAAACTTGTCTGGAAATCTAAAAACGTCTAATAGTAAGAAGATGTCTGCTTTGGCGAATCGTAATTCTGTTTTGCACTCGGTATCATCCCAGTCGTCAAAGTTAAATCGTTCGAATTTCCAGTACGGAAATATCTCTCTTGAACTATTTGCATCATATAACACAGCAAACTCTGCAGCATCAATGACATTGGTACCATAAGCGAGAAGTAATGCTTCTCTGACACTGCGAAGGCCTCCATCCACCATCATGGAGTTCTACGTCTTGATTTTCCCGCGCTTGCTAAATCACTCCCGCCAGGGGTATTCAGCCCCAGTACTCGCGTCCTCAATCACGGCCAAAACACCGCGTCCTAAAGCCTTCGCGTCCTGTTGCTAAATCAGCCTATTGCTGGCTACAGTGAAAACTTGTCAAAGAAAACTTGTAATTCGTTCACGCCAGCAAATAAAACTTGTCATGGAAAAACTTGTCAAAGAAAATTTGTCGTTCATACACATGAGCATATGAACATTGTCAATGACACTTGTCAAGGAAAACTTGCTCGTGTGTAACCGGCTTAAGCCGTCGGCCATTCACTAAAAGTAGCTTTAAAATTGCTTGCTAAACTGCGTGACTTAACTATTGCGTGACCAAATCAACGTGAGCTACGTCACTTACTGATTTGAACATAGTAACTGTGATTTGAAGTAGGTTTGTTTTAATGTTACTGGCCGTCACAAAACTCGTTGTAACGAAAAAATAATCTCTGGCATCCAGGATAATTGCCTGGTAGTTTAGAATAATTTTTGGACTTGCGCCTGCAAGAAACTCGAACCGACGAAGAAAATAAAAACAAGTCAGAAACATTTTCGCAGGAGAGCTGTTTTTACTTTTATTTTCTAGTTGTATTTGCTGTATGAAACAAGCAATAAAGAGAAGCAATGGCTTCGTTTACTCTGTACAGTTTGGTTCAGCAGGACCTGTGCAAATTTTGTACGGACACTACACTATAGCTTCTTGACGGCGCGTTTTGCCCTATTCTATGGGTTGAAGATTTAAGTCGATGGTAAGAAAATATCCGCAAAACAAAACTTAAAGTATACTGAGTCTTTATTTGGGCAAAGTTCTCCATGCTGGGAAAGTTAACATAGCTAAAAACATAATTTGTGGTAAATTAACAGAGAAGGTAGAGGGTACCACCCGCCCCCTGGCTCTTATCCTTCTGCGGCAATTCCTGTCAAAAGCAAAAAACATCTAAAAGATACCTACACGAACCTACAGGGACAATCACCTTCGTCACTCGCAAACCTTGGTGGTACGTGTCTTCTTTAATCCGCACTGACCCTTTGAACACCTTTGTGAGCAGCCATTGTAACGCCCTGTGCTGCCACACGGATCCAAAACGTCGCAAAGGCGAGGACCCCCTGTCATCTTCAGATGGAAATGTCAGCTACTGATACAGTGTACAACACGTAGTCTTGAGACAACTATTACTTTATACTGTCAGAAGCTATGGTTCTGCCTCGAGGTTTTATGTTTTTGATACTATACACTGATGCTTATAGAACAATTGTTTCTTTTATTATTTTTTTTTTCTGAAAGAATGCAGCAACAGCACATAATGTCAACATAAACAAGATTACTTCGGTCGGCATTGCTAATTATTTAATAAAGTTAAGGTAGAATAGATCTATGGTTCAGTAAAATACATACGATAATAATTGCGAATATTTGAACAGGATGTAAGAAAACCTATCAGTGTACAAAAACATTGTTATCAATGGGGTCCTGGAAAACAAACAACTAATCGATAAATATAAGATACGATAGAAAGCTAAATATTACGTATTGCAACAGCTAATACCCTAACCCGTTCGTGTAAGCAACAACTTAGATTCGCTGTCCACACAGTTGCCGCTAGGTTTACATTACTGAACCAAGTTACTGTAAGAGCCTGTTTACATGGAGGGAGGGTGCCCCAGCTAACCGGGCTACCCGGCTAGGAGGGTTACAACACAGCCCGTCTTTACATGCAACTCGCCTAAGTGGGATAGTCAATGGACTATTTTTAGTGCGGTCATGAGAACAGCAAACAATATGGCGGAAAAAAGAAACGTTTTGGCGGCAACTTTTCATTTTCCATCACTCATTCCGCAAACGGCCGCTTTTCAGTGTCTACGGCTATTATTTTGCACTCTATTAATTGAGCGTAGCCACTAGAGGCAGTTAACGTTAAAAGCTGCCTTGTCCCAGAATACAATGTTGAATATAACGGTCTTCTCGCCTTGGGTAATCGAATGCTCCGGCAGGAACCGTTTACATGGCAAAAAGTTATCCCACCTAGAAGGGTGTCCCGGGCAGGCAGACAGGGCGCCCCGGGAAGGCAGGTTACCCTGTGTAACATGTAAACGCCTCAATGCGTTTTCTAAAGAAACTTAAGAGAAGTTGGCTCTCCCAGGGAAGCTCGGTTAGGTGGGTAACTCGGTTAAGCCTGGTTTCCATATGATCTTGACGGTCTGCGATCGGTTTGCGATGGCGCCGATAGTGTCGCAGACCGATCGCAGAGCGTTAAGATCATATGAAAACCAAGCTGTAGCCGGGGCACCTTCCTCCATGTAAACAGGCCCTTTCCACAATCACTGATTGCGATCGTGACGCATTCAGCATTCCCTGAGTTTAGATGTATTGATCGTGACGCGATCGTGACGCATTCAACATTCCCTGAGTTTAGATGTATTGAGGCCGCAGACACCACCAACTAAGTTTAGATTTGCACAACATTATATCAGAACTCGGGAAAACGATCAATGTAACATAACAACTCATCCATTTGACTGTTCAGACTGTCCAAGAAAGCAAGCAAAAAAAGAAAAGTCCATTGCAGTGCGTTACGCGTCACGAACTTCCGGCTTTCCTCCCGTGCGTGGACATACAACAACAGGCAAAACAGCTTTATGATCAACTTCCTTGGATGCAGATAATCCAGGCATAAGGGTGAGTGCAGGGTTGTCCTTACCACGTAGAATCTTGGCTAAGTTAATAACTCTCAGGATATTGAGGTTTCGATACGTCTTTAAAAAATAGCGAGTTTCTGTTTTGCCGGCGATGATTGAACCGCTTGCTTAGTTTCTGCTTCATAACGTATCGCAAAAGTCTGTTTGAAAGACACCATATTAGACTAGACAACAATATAGAAATATTGTCTGGAAATCTTTACAACTCTGGTTAAATGCCCGAAGAAGCTTTAGTTTGTGATAGACACTGAATTCACTCAAAGCGTTGGAAATTGTTTGCTACACGAGTTCTCTTGGCGTCAAACTACCC
>OX419342.1:17090966-17103466 GCA_948470475.1 Galaxea fascicularis
TTAGCATTTTATCTTCGGTAATTCATAGTTGTCTTTGGAAAGCGAAGTTGTGCTGACGTCGACCAATCTGCATATTAGCGTTGAAATATGATATCCGAACAGTTTCGGTGAACGTGCGTAAAATTTTAGCAATTTTTGCCTTCAAGATGTTTTTTGCCATTCCTTGATGGGCAACCAAAGCCTTTGATATGAGAAAATATTTCCTTATAAGTATTCCCGTTTAAGAAGAATTTAATTTAAAAAGCCTCCAATTCCTTATTATCAACTGCACATTGTAATTATTTTTGCTGATCTTGACCAAACTTGATTTATGCAAATACACGCAAAACACGAAAGAGTCAATTTCTTGAAGCAACAGGGAAATCTTGCCGCCTCAATTTGACAGTTCTGTTGTTTCTTAAAGGATAACAGATGACGTCTCGCGCCTGCGCAGAATCGGGACACTTCCCCTTAAAAAACAAAGACGGCGTTTTCAGGGATGAAAGTTTGCAGCAAATTTCCCCTTTCCTATCTTGAAATGATAGTAAAAAATCAGCTTTTTAGAATAGGTGGATCGCAGTTTTAGAAATGGCTTTTCGGTCCCGAAAAATTTTCGGGAGTTTCGAGAAACGGGCCCCAGCTTAAAGTTACACTGAGTCGATTTTAGGAATTCAAACTTTGCTTTGACCGTCAACTAAAGAGAAATCTAATGGAGTAACGGCGACAACACATAACGACGTAAAACTGCACTTAGAAGAAGCTTACTTACATTGCTTTGTGTAGAAAGAGGGGATACAACCTTTCCTATTCCTTTTACCTACTCTGGCAGCCAGAGTCATGAAAGGCACAAATTTACTTCAAAGCATTTGGATAAAAGTACAGGTTCGTTTTAATGATTAAAGAATTAATGGGACAGAGACAAAACGTTATAAGTAAACGAAGCTTTTTGTGGCTACTCCCTGGAAGAGGCGAAGCCACATAGTCATCGGGTTGTGTCCGTAAATGCGTAACTATGTTAAGGATACCCAAGAAAGCAACGCAAGAATAACAAAGTTCGAATCCAATCACTGAGCGACGTAGATGTTCGTAAATTTCGAGAAACAACAGGAAACGCAAGAATAATAAACTTCGAAACCAATCACCAAGCGACTTCGTTGTTCGTAATTTACAAGAATTAACCGACTCTGCCTCGTGGTTCTTCAGCAAAGTTTGCAATTATTTGAACATTCTTAGCGGGAGGCGTCTTGTCAATGATTATGTTTACATTGATAAGTCCCTTTTACCCACAAGTATAGTTTGCGTGTAGGAAAAAAGTTTTTGTTTGAAAAACTGGTCAGTTTTAGCCTCGAGCAAGATTTCGAACGGGCTTTCTACGTTTAACAGAACCCTAGATAATAATTTTTGACTTTTGGAGCGGCAAATGTGCATGATCTGTTGTGATGATAACGAACAACGTAAAAGAAGTAGCGCTCTCGAATGGTAATTCCAGCAAAGCTTCAGGACTGACGAGAATTCTTTGCTCTGTAGACTTTCGGGTCCAAGAAAGTAATTTCTGTATTCGATTTGGCTTTGAGTCCTGCGGCCACTTTGTTTACGTGGGATGAGACCGGAAAGACGTTTCGACTGCATGTTAATGTTTGCTAGGCGACATCGACATTGAAGTTTTGTTTTTGTCATGAAACTGATTCAGCTTTCCTGAAGCTTTTCCTTTAAGGTAAGGATTTTCAATTCGCAAAATACAGATTTTCGTTTCGCAAAATACAGCTGTTCATGTCGCAAAATAGAGATTTTGAGTTCATTTCGCAAACTACAGATTTTCGTTTCGTTTCGTTTCGCAGATTACAACATGTGATTACAGTAAGCCAAAATAAAGGGCAGAACAAAGAAAACAAAATATAAACGGAAACAAACTGATTGAAAGATGCAGTCCAGAAGTATGAATTCGCAGTGATTTATGGGGTATATTGATGCATGGTTTACCACAGGCAGCCCAATCGTGGTGTGTATCATTAAAAGATTGACCGTTAAAAACCTTGAATTCCAACGAACCGAGTAGCGGTGGAAATATTTATATCCTCGCTTTTTTCAAATCCCAGATCACTGTCCATTATAAATAATGGACAGTGATCTGGGATTTTAAAAAAGCGAGGATATTGCATTTAGACGTCCCAGAAAGGGACAAGAAACAGTAGAGTGAAGGTAGGAAGGCTTTATTTGATTAGAATATAAATATTTCCACCGCTACTCGGTTCGTTGGAATTCTAGGTTTTGAACGGTCAATCTTTTGATGATACACACCACGATTGGGCTACCTGTGGGTTTACGATGATCATGATTCTTTTCAACTCTTAATCGTTCTTTGCATTTGAAGACAGATAAGTGTTATACTAACTGAACGAAAATTCTACGCTGGCCTGCAAACTGCAAACAGCTTGCGTCGACTTGCGTGACTAAGCCAGCCACTCCTTGACTAAATTGATGTAAAAAGAATACAGTATAGGGTTTCACCCACTGCCTCCTTGCAACTGAGCAACGTTTTGTGTCCCTTTCACGTGTATGAGAATAAAGCTTTTAATTAAGCAGTAGCCACACGCAGTCCTTGACTGCCTATTTTCTAACATTTCTTCTCTCTATGCTGTTGATTTACTGCATTTGAAGGATCAACCAAGGAAAATCAGAAACTTGTGCGCTTCAATGAAAGACCTTTGTCAACGTGAAGAAGAACCGGCGCCTGTCAGCTTTGAACAAAAGTGAACGACCTCGCAACGAAGCAAACTAATCAGTATGGTTAAGAAATTCATCCCTTGGATCTTTACAGGAATGTAACAAAATGTAAAAGTAAAAAAAAAAAGCTGACAAACTGAATAAAATATCAGTTAAAACATGATTATTGTGTTGTTTTAAAATAAGAAAAGATATTAATATCAGAAACGTCCAGTCTACGTGATGGCTCAAAGAAGGACGAAACGAAAAAATCGCCTTTGTATCTCTCCACCTTTAGCAAATGATCTACGACAGAAGGACAATTCAGAAAGCAAGTTTTAATTCACGTTCTCTGAAGTAAAAACAATGTTCCCTGAAGTTTGTTGCTAGTTTGGTAACTTGAAATCCATCTTTATCAATGGCTTAGAAAAATTTAATTGGTTGTATGTCTGTCGATGTTAACATTAAAAACGTTAATGCTGTAAATTTTTGTCTTCCATTTCGTCTCAAAGCGGCACAGTGCACTTGGGCAAATGCCCTTGGGTCGTGGAGCCCAAACGAAAAAAAAGATATATACAGTTTTAAGAATTTAGCCGTGAGACTACTTTTAGTTTAAAACTGTTAGGCAGCCGTTACCAAATACTTTGTTTAAAAAGGTGGTTTGTTAATTACGTAATTGCGTGTAGGTAGAATCACTGATCGCATGAGGACCTGTTCATAGGAGCCCGGTTGATCGGGCTGGCTGGGTCAGTTTACTACTGCAAAGACTGATCAAAAACGTGGAAAATATTCCGGTTATTATAGACGTGAAAGCGCCATGTTTGTTTTGCTTCTCGAATTTCGTCTATCCTCATCTAGCTTCATCTTGATAACCGGGCACGTATGAAGAGGCCTTGAGGCAACTCACAGGAAGAGGAATGCCACGTTCTTAAACGAAAATACAGCCGACCTACAAAGACCAAAACATCTTGTATTATAATTTAAATTTTAAATAATGCCGAATTAATGTTTCAAAACTTACGGATGTAGACTTGTACTGATGACATTATGTATACTAATGGCCGGTATACATGCACTTATCCTTTCTGAACAGGGGTCTTTTAAGTCACTTGAATTGCCTCTGACGCCATGTATATTAGGATCACGGCGCTGAATAAGACTTCCCGTGAATGTTTTGCGAATGGTCATCTCTCCAATTACGCTTTTAGCTGCATTACCTGCTGTAATTAGACAAACTAGCGCTAAAAAACTCATGTTCATCATTTATCAAGTAGATAAATGATCATCTCGCTAGATGACCACTTTGTGCTCTTAGAGCAAATGCTGAGAATAGAATGAGTGGGAAAAACACGCGAATTGGTCAGCTGAATTTAAACATCAAATTACCGCACAGTTCAGATCATTAAGGAAATGGTTCTTTTTTAAGTGAAGAGTGCTTGAATCAAAACTGTAAGCCGTTTGTAATGGAAAATGGGGAGGGAAGTGGCAGGAAGCAATAGGCAGAAATGAGCTATAAAATACAACGTTGAAATGGATGTCAAAACGTGTCATAGGATTTTATGGAGATGAATAAAGCTATAGTGACACTCGGTCTAACATTAACAGCAGGCTTTCTGGGTGATACGAAAGCACGAGTCAGCCAGAATCCTTTTATTCAGGGAAAACGATGTTCGGGTACAGCTGATTATTTTATTTTATTTCTTTAATTTATTTATTATTATTTATTTTTTTATTTTTATTTTTTTGCTTTTCTAGCTGTTTCTTCTTCTTAGGAATAACTGCCTTTCTTCAAAACAACTGGACTGGCTGATTAAATGTCAGTTAGTACACTCGTTATATTAGCGGGCGAGATATTCCACAACAGGCACTCTTTACTAAAATTTCGTTGTTTTATTTATTGCAGTATAGAAGGAAATCCCAACAGAGCGTCAAGGACTTGTGCGTTTCTATGAGAAATCTTTGTACGGAGCTAGAAATAACTCGACGATAGAAAGATCTAATTCCGTTGGCAATTGAAGAGCAGGACGGAATGTAACCAAGAAAACAGACCATTAAGTTGATTGAACAACGACATTAAAGTATATTAATCTTTTGTTTCTGGTATCATATATAGAGAAGCATCTGCCTTCCACCAATGTAGCCCGGGTTCGATTCCCGAACTCGGCGTCATTGAGTTGAGTTTTGTTCAGTTGTTATTTCCCATCAGTCTTGCCGAGTGAGGGCTTTCTCGGCTCCAATGCACGTGGTATGTTTTTGGATCCTTTCAAAGGTAATTACAAAGACAGGGGAACAACCATTGAAGCTTAACTACCACCCATCGATAGGAAATGAACTCGAAAATTACTTTCCGGGAGCCCGTTTCTCGAAAGCCGGGTCGCATAAACTTTCCGGGCCCGAAATGCCATTTCAAAAACTGCGATCCGCCTATTCTAAAAAGCTGATCTTTTACTATGATTTCAAGATACGAAAGGGCAAACTTGTTACAAAATTTCATTCCTGGAAACGTCTTTATTTTTGAGATAGGAAATTATAGCACCCGAAATAGACTCGGAAAGTTTCGGGAGTCTCGACGTTTCTAGGGCTCTGAGAAATTAACCCGCGGTCTGTAAATGCGTGTGAAAAACGATGCATTCTGCCCGGCTAATATGGTCAGGATTTGTGTACCAGGCGGGTTGCACTACCATCTTGTGCCGACACATTAACTTGCTGCGACAAGATGTCCTTACCAAAGACAGAGTTCCTTCCAACGAACATGCCTAAGAGTTATTGTACGGTGACACGCAGCACCTTTGTTTGTGTTATGATAATTAACAGTAATTAAACCCAACTCAGGCCTTACGTCGCGTTGATTCGTGCAAAACTTTCTCTCATTAGTACAAAATCTTGACTGGAAAAAGATAAACAAAACTTTAAAATGGCAGTAACTGTTATTTTGAATTGGGAGTTACTCTAGAACTGCTCTAGAGCAAAAACTAATTGATTTCGTCACCATGTAAAAACCTGTTGCTTACTGCATTGTAGTATTAAATGCCACGGGAAACTGGTGTGAGCAGGAACCTACAACTACAGTATTCTTTAATTAATCTTTTTTCTCGGACGAAACCAAAAACGCCCTTTTCCGTGATGTCGGAAGTGCATATTTCTCGTTAGTAACCCAGTGTAATGTCGACTTATCATAAGTCGACATTACACGGGAAACAGTTTTCTCGGCTGTTCATATTTATAATAATATTTAGTCCTGATTGACGGACGGTGTGCCATGAACTGCTATCAGCATTGGCCAGTCTTTTAATGTGTTTCGCAAAGACAGATCTACACCATGCGGCTGTGTGTTGGCTTATGTTCACAGCTCTATTCCAACTATACGCCTAGAGAATTTCAAAGCCAGTGACAAAGAGGTTTAGTGGTTACTTCACACGCCACCTCGGATTTGAAGACCTGTCAGTTGTATATAATTACGGCTACTTTATACTCTCCGCCAGGAAAAACGTCTACTGAGGAGAGAGAATTGATCGATTACATCACTAAGCGTTTAGACAACTTGCTGATACAGGGACCTTCGGCGGGTATCATAATTACCGGGGACTTTAACCACCTTAACCTGCGTCAACTGTGTCAAAGATTCAGCCTACCAAATTAGTCAAAATGCCTACACGTGGACAGAATATTCTAGATCAGTTTCTTTCGAATATGGGTGACCTATATCGCGAAGCACAACTTCTACCAAATCTTGGTCGATCTGATTATCAGCTGTGCATTCTGTTCTCCCCGTTAAACCAGCAACGGCATGGGAAAGCAATATCAACTGAGAACTGTAAGGAAGTTTAAGCCTGATAATTTAGGTTCTTTAGGACTTTTAAAGATTCCCCATTTTAAAGATTCCGGCTTTTAAAGAGTCCCCATTTTAAAGATTCCTGCTTTAGTTTTAAAGATTCCTCGTTTTAAGGATTCCTGCTTTTAAAGATTCCCCGTTTTATAGATTCCCGCTTTTAAGGATTCCCCGATTTAAAGATTCCCGCTTTTAAAGGTTCCCGTTTTAAAGATTCCCCGTTAGATTCCCTCTTTTAAATATTCCCCGATTTAAAGATTCCCGATTTTAAAGGTTCCCCGTTTTAAAGATTCCCCGTTCCCCGAGCGCGTTCCCGCTTTGATTCTGCGCCAAACAAAGAAGCCAGTAATCCTGGGTACTTTCCATTATACAAAATTGACCGGTCAGAGAACTCGGGACCAAGCGCTGAATCGACGAAACCTAATGCTTATTCTCCCGCGCGGTACTTTGCAAATCCAAGATGGAGGACTTGAGTGTTGTGCTTTTGGGTGAAGATCCTGAAAATCCGAAATCCTTAATGAGCTTGTTGAAGAGTCCAATGACTTGTTACTCTTAGGTGCTGCATCTAGCTTTATGCAAAGAGATCTAAATCGTGTACTCGGCTATTTTGAGGCTACAGTACCGCTGTATAGTTTATGCGAATTTCAAAGCCATTTTAGACTAACTCGAGCCACATTTGAAGGGCTCTGTCGGGAAGTAGTTAACACAGGACGAATTCCGCTAAGTAATAGGGGTAGAGAGCGTATACCTCCTTACCTTCCCAACAGATCAACCCCGACTTTTGAACCAGTGAAAAACATAAACGCGGGAAAATGCATGTAAGACTTCAAATAATTATTACCACGAAACAACAAAATTTTCAACATGTTTTCGTATAAACGCTATGCAGACACATACCAGTCATCGCCGAACAAGAATGCATTGATAACTCGATCTGATAAATCTGTCGTTGTTTATCCACAATTGAGCATTGATAACAAGAAGCATGTCGGCATGATGGGTCGAGCAAGTGGCAGAAGAGCGGTACTGGGAACAAGAAACTCGGTAATTTCTGTCGCGATACAGCTCAAAACGTCGTACATCGACCACATCAGATCAGCGCGGAAAACATTTTTGTATGTCTTCTCTTGAAGGGAAGAAGAAACGCATTCTCCTACCTCTCGTATTTTTGAGTGGCTTGGATTTACAGTGCTGCAAAGTGACTCGCTTAGCTGGCGTGTGAAGCAAAAATCTAATTTCTGATTAGCTTCTCGGCAATGAGCACTGCCAGACGGGACGGAAACTATCACAGCTGCCAGCGCAACAGCATCGAGTACACTTTTTGCAATATAATAGCTTTGGTAAATAGGGCTTTTACCGAAACTTGTCGGCAAAACGACGAAAACATCTTTCCTTTTCAAGAAGAGCGAGTACGGCTTGTTCCTGCTCCATTTTCAACTTCAATCATAAATCATTGTCCTTGCATTGCACAATGTAAAACGGCAGCCGTTGGTTACTGACTAAGCCCTCGAGGTATTGTTGATTAGCGTTGATGAATGTTGGTGACAGTTACGCGTCATCGCCTCATAGACCGACCAATCGGAGCACACTGTCACCAGAGTGCCGAGATTCAGAAATGCTATATGAAACCCTTGCAGTCTCTATATTCGTAGTTACTGGCGCCCACGAAACCACCAGGTCGCGGATTCGCCGCTTGTATAGGTATGTACTTTGAGCAGCTGGGCTATTAAAGTGTACCATTGTATATCGCGTTCGTTCCACAGAGTTTAGAGCAAAAGGGAGACTGCTCGCAGTCTACCCTGCTAACTGGTTAATTAAAAATATCAGTTACAAGATTATTTCTGTTACGGTTGTCGAGTAATGGATGGTTCCTGAAAGTATTTTCAGATTATGCTTTGACTGGGATTCATTTTTTCTTTTTATGTGTGCATTTGTGCTTCAGTTTTCTTGCTGACCTGTAATTTATTTCTATTTAATGCTGATGTTAACTGGCTGCCTGGCTCCGCTAGCCCCTATGGTTATTCCAGGCAGACATTACTCTAAATTTTTATCTTTAATATTTTCATTGTTGTAATTATCTTTTGAGCAAGGAGGAGTACAGATAAAGACTGGAATCAGTTTAAAATACGACTTACTGGCATCAATATCCGGAGTAGTTAACTGAGCTACAATCGATTTCTGATCCAAGAGCGTCTGGGAGTTTGTGCCTAAGGTACCAGTTTCTGCACAGGCAGCCCAATCGTAGAATTCTAACGAACCGAATAGCAGTGGAAATACTGATATCCTAGCCAAATAAAGCCTTCCTACCTTCACTCTACCGTTTCTTGTCCCTTTCTTAGACGTAGATCTGAGTGCGACGCCATCGTTTTTTTCCCCTGGGCCGGGAAAGTGGTTGAAGTATGGCCAGGCCTGTCACCGAGGTCAAGCGTAAAAAAAAATCCATCCCCAAAATAAAGTGTTTGTTTTGAGTTTGTGTGTTTACTAAATCATTTATCAATATGCTAAAAAGACCAGAGATTCGCAATTTGAAAAATTTGAGTTAACATATGATTTTAACTTTCGATATCCATTTCTGTCCTTTCTATGAGTGGCAAAAAAGCACATTCTGATAATAGTTTCAGTCAGTTAAATTCGTTTATGACGCAAAAGAAAGACCAAAAAATCTACCTTTCTATTGACGAGGCCATCATATCCTGCGAATCATGACAGTACCCCTTTAATTACTGACAAGCCAGTGAGGAGCACAAAATAAAGCAGAGTTCTGTTTGGAAAAAGGTGTTTTAACCTGTTTTACAACATGTTTTAGTTTTTGCTGTCTTCGTGTATTTTAATTTACGTTCGTCTGGTATATATGCATCCTATTTCAAGACAGCAATGAATCTAGCATCTCAGGCAATTCAATATGTATTGCCACAGTGTGAGGCTTTTTATATATAATAAATGTGATTGCTGAGGAAACGTTGTTGTACTGTAATATATAACACATTTATAGGGGGTATGGAGAAGACAAGGGATGGCTAGGGATGAAGAAAGTTTTAAAAGCTTGAATAATTTGGTGCACGTGAAAATTGCCTACCACGCCGGTGCACGTGGTACTAGCAGAAGCCCAGTAGTATTCATGAGGAATACCGTTTGACAAGTAAGATACCCGTTAAAAAAAAACTTTCAAGAAGAAATTTGAAAAAGAGAAATATGAACGAAGTAAAAAAACTATCCTCATGGAAACATCAATTACTTACGCTTGGATTACGTTTATGGAATCGCAAAACAAACTCGTTTTTAAAGCGTTTCTTCGTGTATCTGTCACTGCTTTCACGATTATGCGCCGGACGTACGGAAACACGAGGTTCCTTCATAGAAAACGTGACGGAAACGCGACGAAAAGTGGTCCGGTTCTGCCATAACCGCAGCGACTGCAGCGACGGAATCATGGTTAAACGTCTTGTGTCCGCTAGCGGAAACACGTGATAGCCAATGTGTTTCCGCGACGGTGTCACGGAATTACGCAGTGTTTCAGCTCATGGATTCTTGGTATTTCGTCCTGTGATATGAACCGTTGTATGAATCGGTTTTCGCAAGTCACGCCTTGAAACAGCAGACTGAACAAAGCCGACACAAGGCTGAACAGTCTGTATGTACTTATCCTCGGAGACCCGGGGTGGTCGGTCGAAGAGTAAAAAAAGGCGACAAAAGTTTTCGTTCTTGAAAACTTTCGTCGTCTTTTTTTCCAGCTCCGACTGACTCCCCCTGGCTTTGAAAAGGCTTTAAATGTTTTTAGTAAGTCGTAAAATTATTTAGCAAACTAACAGACTTCCGGACAACTATGACCACTACTGAATCATCTTTGAGCTTTCAAACCATATATTTTTTGTTTTGTTTTGCTCGGGCAAAATGCGTGGGACGGAGTAGTACATATGTTATCAGATTGCAACAATTTGTAAAGTCAAAAAGAAAAGAGATGGACAAAAGTTGAATTCAGCATCTCCCATTTAAACTAAATCCGTAACAAATAATCAAGTTCCGAGAAACCTCGGCGGTTCGCTTGAATTCGCCAGGACAAGAAAAATCGGACGCATTTAGTTTAGCCATGTTCATTGCAGAGCAATTACATTTTCTGCGGAAACTGCATTTAATTTCTAAGCTCGGCTGCCCGAGCAATGAAAACTGTTGAGAATTATATTATTGCTGAAGGGATCATCGCGTCGTGAAATTTTACGAAAGTTGTCATTATTTAACGTTTTCAGTTTAAATCTGTCAGTGTCGTGAATCCAGCATCGCTTCCTTGTGATGCTCTGTAAGATCTGCATGTACAAAGCAGAACCTGTTGGGGAGCAAAATCTTTGAACTGTATAATTATTCCAATCCAACTTTAAGTATTAGCGGTACGTGGGGTCTGCTAACTCGATTGTTCAAACCAAAAAAGACCGCGGAGAATATCGAAAATAACAAACCGCAGCCAGACAAAAGGTTTCGACACATGAATAAGATGCTGTTTCCTCTTCCTCATGCTTCCTTCACTCAGTTTCGCAACTCCGTCTTTATCGTTCCAAGTATACTTGTTTGTAATTATAATCATTTATCGTTTATTCCGTGTAGCTATGTTCCGCCTAGGTTAGCAATTGCCTATACCTGCGGGCTACTCCACTTCTTTTCTTCAAATTGATTTCTAAACCCGGTTGGGTACCCGCATGGATGTAAATGAATGGGTCAAATATCTCTAACGTCATCTGCGGATAAATTAGGCAGATAATTACAATAGAGAGATTACACGACAAACGGGAAACGGCAGGCTCCTGCTCATCATAAAAGCGTGAAAATTCTCTCATTTTAACTTGTCTCGTTCCTTTGAGAAGTTGCTTGATATCTGGAGCTAACAGGACAGAAATGAGCTAATATCAAGTAGGGTTCTTACATTTTTGGCAAAACCCTAATTTCACTCCGACGTTTGCCGTTAGGTGTAAACGTCATGCTTAATCTCTCTAATATCTGCCGATAATTAAGGCCACTTGAGACACAGGATTTACGTTCATAGTCTTATGATAAGTTGTCTTGGAATTTAAATGGCATTTTGTTTTTTAGTCCATACTAATAACTTCAAATCTGAAATGATGTTGACTTTTTCTCGGGTGATATATGTGTTTCTTACTTTTATAATTTTGTTGTCATCAAAACTTCGCCGCGGAAATCAAGAACACTTAGTCCGAGGACAACTTTCTATTATACATAACAGATTACAAGAAAAGTGGTTAGAAGAAACATTACAAGCAGTCTTCAAAGTCGTGGAGTTTTTCGAGAGCGAATACAGAAACTTTAATATTGATGGAATATTTGGCCTTCAAGCACTTGATGGTAAGTATTCAGTAAATGATGTTTGCCAAATTTGAAGGAAGCCGGCGTTAACATTCAAGCGTAAGGTCAAATATTATTTTACTTATACTCAATGGATGCGTGACCCTCGCAGTTTTATTCAACTAAAGAGAACCCTGACGTTTGCAATAACCCATTGTAGTGCTCTAATTTAACTCGTGGAGCCATTTGGAGTGCCTAGTAAACCCGATGATAAATAAATGAAAATGGATACTGTGCATTTTTATTTCTATGCGAATTAATTTTAGTCGCATTTACCATCGGCCTTAACCATGATTGGGATTTAGCGGACCGATTGATCTGGATGTCAGTTAAAAAATAATAAACGAGAAGCTGCTCAAATCTCATGTGTGATTGACTGACTATAACTGACTGTCTTACTGACACACTGACTTACTGACTTATGAATAGAATGGTTGGTTGACTGACTGACTGACTGACTAACTGAACACTAACAATGGGTTTACAAATAAACAACACATGATTTCCTTTTTATGGACAGGAATTCTTCAGGATTTACTGACCAAAGCACAAAACAATCAGATCAAAATACCCAATCACGTGCTCCATTCACTGGTCCAGCAACATGGTAAAGCAACCTTTGTAGCTAGAAAGGCTCAAC
>OX419342.1:17105966-17110966 GCA_948470475.1 Galaxea fascicularis
GAAAATACGGTTTTTATTTACCGTGAATGACAAAAAATCGAAACATTAAAACTGCGAAGCAAATGCATGCATTTATCACTAAAGTGCGACTTAGGAGACAAGTAAAGGATATACAACCGCGCTGCTAATAACTAGGGTTGCAATCCACGATTTGCTTGATTCTGGCGAGTAGTTCAGATTGATGCCATTTATATTATCTTCTAAAAATACAGAACGGCAATACTCTTGCTTCAGAGAGATTCCAGTAAGTTATATTCTTTCCATTCTAATGTTATTTTTCTTTGCACGTTCTTTTTTAACGTAACTCAGAAGTTCTTGTGCCGATATGGCATTTTAGGAACAGAAAAACAGTTACAGTCCTCCGGCATCAGATGCATACAGGTCCAACATTAGGTCACCTAATCATTGCCGGACCTGTATGAATCTGATACATGCAGGCCCGGCATCAGATGTATACAGGTGCATACGACACTAAGTCGCTAAAAATTAGAAGACATATTTAATCTTCCCTCTCACAAAAGAGCAAATTCTTTATTCCAATCACAGCTTCAACAGAGTCTAACGAGACTAACAGGCGGAGTCTAACAGAGTCTATCATCATATTTCTGTTTATTCAGGTAACTGCCGCAGACACATTACCGGAGTAGCTACAGGTCTGCTCGGAGTCTACCTCAAGTGGTTGCTAACAGTTCCGTCCCTTGGAGACATCCTTATGTGAAAATTCCCATCTACCCAAACTCCCCATCTGTGTTAAAAATAAATTCGCATCGCTTTTGTTTGTTTTCTTCGATATGCATGTAGCTAATATGTAAGTTCAACACGATAAACTGGAGCCAAATGTCCTGCTACGTATGTGCTAAGAATTTTGAGATAAAATCTAATGCCAGACATGCTAGTAAAGAAAACAACATTTAAAGGAACAGTGTCATGAGAGTGACGCATGCGCAATAACGCTCGAAAATTTTGATTTAACTGACAAGTTTTTTCAAATCTGTCGACGAGCGAAATCATCGATTTATATCGTACTATATCATTGCCATCCGTGCAGAAATCTCTCAAGAAGCGAATTGCTTTCTTGAAGCTGGATCTATAGTTTACAGTTGTTAACTTATTTCTAACATCCTGCTTCCTGGAGACTGATTTGAGAAGTCTGTTTACCTGCTACCATGTCTGGTCGTGCCGGCCATCGTCCTGGGAGCGCAAGAAGGCGAATCTCGCCAAAAGAGGAGTGTGATAGGGTTTGGCAAAGTGGACAGCTACGAATTAACTTAGACAACATTGTTTTCTCGTCGTGGGTCTCTTCGAAGGTCAAGTGCGGCTACTCGAGTGACTCCGAGTTTGAATGGCGATGAAGGTCAGCTTTGCAACAACCCCGATTAGTTCCTCTTGTCGTTTTCGTAGAGCATGTACTCTTGCACGAGCACGAGGCTCAGCTTTCCTACGAGGTATATTATGTTTGGTGTAAGTTATAATCGTCTTTCACATCAAAACAAAAAAATTCGTAAGTCAATTTTGTCACGTTCATACGAGGCTTGAAAGAAACTTACCGTCGTGGAATCTTCTCTGACTTCACCGCCCATATTATTGAGAAACACGCAACCACAGTTAAGTATGTTCGAGAACAAACAAAAGAGAAACCATAAAGTAAAAAATCTTGGTTATTCCAGTGCGTATTCTTGAGTATATTGCAATGAATCTAACCTTGCGCAAAATTCAAGATGGCGGACTGCTCAAAGAATCTCTCAAAAGTAATACGAATTAGTACGCATGCCCAGCCGTGACACTGTTCCTTTAACTGGTCCCAATAAATTGATTATGAAAAAGACACCCTACTCTTCAAACCAAAAGGCCAAGTCATGGTTCTGGGAAAGCCTAATTAATAAGGACCTTATACCCCTATGGGTGACTCGCGTCCAAGCGATATAGCGTGTCCCGTAAACTGCAGATGCATAAACCCCTATATCAAATTCAAGTTTATAAAGCTGGCTATCAAACTGTACCAAGAATTTTGAAATAAAAAGAGTTGTCGAATTTTTCACGACCTCTAAGTGCAAGCGTCCGAATCATCTTTTCAAAGCTACAAGGCAAAGCGAATTTTGTCTTTCGTTACATGATTTAATTCGCTTGATCCTCAGTTTCCGGACCCAAAAGTTCCAGAACATTTTCGAAATAGCGTTTTCAAAATATGGAGTAATCGTATAAAAGTCACTCGGAGAAAACATATTTCAAAATTAAAAATTCACAGATAAATTTTCTCACGCAGTCGTTTGTAGGAGAGTCGTATTTCACCTCCCCCCCCCCCCCCCAGCAAAAAAAAATAGAAAAGAAAAGAAAAAACCTGATGTTAAACTAGTTACTGTCCAAATTTAAAGGAAAACGGACAAATTCCCTGTCCCCTTCAAGTGAAGAAAACAGCCGGCTACCATGTCAATCAAAAGGGGAACTTCTACTTCTGGTCAAAACGTAAAAGCGCCGTGTCTCCGCCAAGAGTTAGTCTTTCTCAATCTTTTAAAATTACAGATCACACTTCGACGGTTCAGGTCTTTAATCCTCTCTTGCTTTAACACAAAAACCAAATTTGAAGAAAATTGCCGAGAGGGTATGCGATAAACTTAATTCCTGTTTTGTCAGTAACGGTAATTGTATTTTGTATTTGGCCATTTTTATTTACTCCACATTGTCACAATGAATGAGGTGTATTACAATAAGGGAAAGGAGTGGAGAAGGGCATGATATAGTAACTAATTATATACCCTTTTAAATTACTATACATAATTTGTTAAGATAAAAAAAGGAAAACTTGCTATAAGTAGAGGAGATGAGAAACAGAAGGAAAATAAAATTTTACACGGGCGCGTGGCAGTAATTAATACTGAGCAAGATAATACTGAAAGAGAGCTCTTTTAAAAAGTTGTTTTGTAGGTTTTTGGCGAATAGAAATAGGAATATCATTCCAGTAATAATATCCTATAATTGTTGGGCAAAATTTCCTAATATTTGCTCTGAAAGGTCTAGGGTCTCTAGGACTCAGATACTGAAGGGACGCAGTTTGAGTAGAGTAATTATGTTGCTCAGACACATGGGTTAGGGTAAAATTGGAACGCTTTCTATCTACAATATGATCGTAAAAAAGTTGGCAAGTACAAAATTTAACGATGTCAGGAAGCTTAATGAGACCAAGGTTTACGTAATGAGGAGTAATATGATCACGAAGTGGGACATTGTTAATAACTTTAACTTACCCCACAATACGCAACCATAGGTCAAATATGGATATTCAAGTGCATAGTAGATGCTTACAAGTGACTGCTTAGTAACATGACGTTTTAGCTTTGTGATAATATTTACACTTTTGCTAATTTTACTACTTATATAATCAATGTGGTCTTCCCAAGACAGAAAGCAGTCAATAACTAGTCTGAAATATTTTATACTGTAAGACTGCTCGAGACATTGATCTGCTATTTTGAGAGGAGGGTACAGATTATAGTTAACTTTCTGTCTTGGCTGAAATATTAAGTATTTCGTCTTACTTAAATTTAGGGTTAATTTATTTGAGCATAACCACTCATAGATGGCTGGCAGTTCCTGGTTAATTTTTTGAAGCAATTGATCTAGATCTTTGCCAGTTGCAGTTAAGGAGGTATCATCGGCAAAAAGTCTTAATGAAAAATAGTTTGTTACTTTGACGATGTCATTGATATAAATCAGAAAAAGAAGTGGACCCAAGATCGACCCTTGTGGCACGCCTGTATAGTATCGCAAGAGAATCTGAGAACACGCCATTAACATAGAATTTTTGCCTCCTCTTGCTTAGGTAAGATCTAAACCACTGAATTTCAATATTTCTTATTCCGTATAGGTCAAGTTTGGATAACAAAATAGAATGATTGACAGTGTCGAAAGTTTTACTTAGGTCCGGCCAAAAATAGAGATACAGCATAACTTTCTTTATCCAGGGCTAGCGTTATCTCATTTATTAAGTCTACCAGGCAGTCAGTAGTAGAGTTCCCAGGTCTAAATCCATATTGATTAGGTACTAAAATACATTCGGTCGTTAAATAAAATAATAGTTGGTTGAGGACACACCTCTCAAGAACTTTACTCAGAGCCGGAAGAACTGAAATAGGCCGGTAGTTATCACATGAGGAACGAGAGCCCCGTTTATAAAACGGAATTACCTTGGTTTCCTTGCTTGGAGATAAATTTATAATGTGAGTCAGTGGTCTAAATATTTCGAGCACAGCCGCGGGGACAATAACAGAGGGTGAACCTTGTCAATACCAAATGATTTGTTAGTTTCGATACTCTCTAACAATAAGAAAACTTCTAGTTCATTAACTTTGGTAAAGTAAAAAGTGCATTTTTCCCGCTTCATATACGATGAAAAGTGGCGGTTTGCCTTGGGCAATTTAGATGCAAGGCAGGTTGGAACATCGCAGAAGTACTTATTGAGAGTATTTGATATAGAAGCTGATTGCTGAAGGTTTTTGTCATGAACTTTCAAATTGTCGATATTTGAAGAAGGCCGCTTTTTATTAATTATTAAATTAACATTATCCCACATTTTCTTGGTATTAGGAGAGTCTTGTAAGATATTATCATAGTATAATGTGTGGTAAAATTTGTTAATTAAAACGATTTTGTAACTAGAGGGGGGAGGAACAGGGGAGTAAATATCCCTTCTCCCTACTTTCTGAGCCAATTTCTCCCTCCTCCCTACTCATCCAGGTCCATCCAGTTCAATTCTCCCTACTCCCAATTTTTCTTTTTCTTCTTCCTCCCTACTTTTTCCCCCTATTTCTCCCTCCTCCCAACTTTTTTTGGGCCATTTCTCCCTCCTCCCTATTCTGTTCCTCCCCCCTCTAACTATGAATGCAACGGGTTGTCAACCATTTTTTGTAGAGCTCGTTGCGAACTTTAATTGATTTTCTTAGACCAACTGTTACCCAGGGTTTGTTTGATTTACTTTTAATCTTAATTGTCTTAAGTGGCGCATG
>OX419342.1:17115966-17130966 GCA_948470475.1 Galaxea fascicularis
GGATCATCCGTCTGGGACGAACTTGGGCAAAGAACGATAGTTCGTCTGATAATTCGTCTGCGTATAAATACGGGCAAACAGACGGATTATCCGTCCAGACTAACTATCTGGATAATTCGTGTTCATCGACGATTTTTCCAGATAGTTCGTCTGGACGGATAATCCGTCTGTTTGCCTGTATTTATACGCAGACGAATTATCAGACGAACTATCGTTCTTTGCCCAAGTTCGTCCCAGACGGATGATCCGTCTCTAGTATAAATCGGGCCAATCTGTGTTGAAAGATTTTATTTTCCATTTCTTTATTTTGATAGCACTTTCTTCAGTCGAATATGCGTAATTATTTTTTTTACTTCTTGGCACTTTCAAACACGTTTTGAAAACGTGTACATTTCTTCATGTTTCGAATAATTCTGCCTTCATGTGACAAGGCTTGAACAATCGATGGAAAATCAATTGATGGCAGTCAATTAGTTCAATCGATAATCACACAAGAGCAGTCGGGAAATTCATCGATTGCAATCTTGGTGGGGAATAAGAATTGAATAAACAAACAAAAAGGAAACAAATTTGTGGGAAGATTTCCACACAGCCCCATCATTAATTGTTAATTGTTTAATGAACATGCGTTTTGTGACTCTAACTATATTATTTTTTGTTTTTGGAACAGGGTTTAATAGTATGACAGTGATACATGATTGTATAATTTAATGCATGGGGCTGTGCAAAAATCTTTCCCTGAAACAGTCGACTGCATAAAAATTCTGTCGCTAAAACCTTATAAAATAACTAAAATGACAAAGGTTAAGACTTTTCCTTGTGTTGTGGCTCTCAAAAGAGCCATTTTGTGGGGCTCTGAATAGCAATGCCAATTACCAACTCGTGCCAGAGGCACTCAAGCGGTCCACCTATTGCAGTCTGATGCACCCCACTTTTCTTGATGGAACAAATGCTGCTTAACGGCATGTATCTAGTATAGTGTGAATATAGCCATGATTGTGCAAAAATGTGGCCTCCCACCATGCACCTTCCCAGGCTGTGTCAGTTTTACTGATGGAAGATGCACTGTACATTTTGATGAATATACTTGACATTTTCAGTGTGGTGGCAATTATGTATGTTTTTCCAGTTTAATTTAGCATGTGTTTGTTGCAACATGATAGAAATTCCACTTCACAAAGCATTGAGTTCAGTAGGAATACTTGTATTCTTGGTTTTCATGTCACCTCACGCAAGTAAAAAATAAAAATTGCTTAATATTCAATATATAAAGTCAAGAAATTTAGGTATTGTACAAAAGTAATAAATACATAGCCTGTCAAAGTTTTAGGACTACGCAATATCCTGTACTTCAGATATTCGGCAAAATGTATCACTCAAGATTACAGAGAACAGTATGGAGATGCCATGTTGGTGTCCATCTGGATGGGCACCAACATGGCAGACGGATACCATTGGAAACATCTGGAGTTTACTTTGGCTATGTTAAAACCGTTTGTCTCTCTTTTGAACTTTCAAACGTTGCATAGACACTTCTCTCAACACATTGGTTATTCAGACCTAAAAAACACAAGGTGAATCAACATTTTCATGTAAGTGATGTGTTTCTCAGGAGGCATCTTTCTGTCACGTAGTCTGAAAAATCTGAAATTCAAACTACCCTATTTTCAAAACAAAGCATGCTACAGAACTGAAAACATACAAGCTGGTATATTTTTAAAATGTCTTTTCCTGATGAAGATAAAAACTGAAAATTCTGTTCACTTTTTAATTTTAGTTTTTTTATGACATCATATGAAAACCAAGAATACATGTACATAATTATAGATTGTACACTGTACTTGAGTCTGCCTCTCAAGGCAAATTTTACTTTATTTCAAACATGTTTCTCGTTGTAGCCTTGTACTAAGTTCTAAGGGATTTTATTTCATTGCAGTAGTTTAACCAGATTGCAGGCTGTTAAAAAAAGGTTGAAATGGGAATGCTGTAGTATGCTGACATGTTTGTATATGCAATGGATATCTGGTCAAAGCTCAAAGAGTTTTTTCCACTAATGGATGTGAGTTTATTTTAAGTCAATCATGTTGGATTGGCCTCATACCTCCATTATTAAAGACACAAAGCATTGATTGATTACATCCTTGACAATGAAAGCTAAATTGGCTGTCGCAGATTTGTGCTTTTATCATCTGAATAAACCGACTCTTTATGACAATGTTTGTTCACTGTGCTGAACAAATGAAGCTGTTGCAATAAATTTACCTTATTTTATGATATCAAAGATTTTAGAACCTCAAATAAGTTGTCTAACCTATGCATAATAGTGGTCATATCCAACAATGCAGCACGTATAATAGTGCTCAAAATTAGCTGTCATCCGGTCATCTGAGATGACCAGATTTAGTGTACCGGTCAACCAATTTAAACAATAATTGGATTTATTAAATTCTCAACCTCGGATAATGCATTTTGCGTACTCTGATCGGTTCACTCAATCTTGGTTATCAGCTCATATACCTTAGTTTGACCTTATATGGTAAATGAATGCGCTAAGCGTTGCTAAGCTAAAAATGTTTTCGCCGGAAAGCGAAAATTTTCTCTGAATAAAGCCAAAAAAAGAAAAAAAAACTTTTTTATGGAAAGTTTGGATCAATGCCGACGTTTACAAGTACTTGAAAAGGCAAGAAATGTTTTTGTGATGAGCCTACGTCTGTCTGACCTCAAGTTACTACACAACATCGCATCTTCATCAATTTTTTTTTTCGACTTCACTCGGATTTTCTCGCTTTTTTCACTCTTATTTCGTACTTCAAATTTAATAAAACAATTATTCCATTCGCGCTTGTTGGATATGAGACTGGTTATAGCCAACTCGGCGCTACGCGCCTCGTTGGCTATTTACCATCTCATATCCAACGCGCGCTCATGAAATAATTGTTAATTATGAGGTTTTTGTGATCGATATCCAGAATAATCAAGAACTCAAGGCGACTTCTTGCATTAGGCGCACAAACTTGACATGACTACCATTAGAAATCATGCACTGTGGTTGTACAAGAAATGATTACCATTGACCTTGAGTGTCAATAACAGTAATAAATTTACATATTTTATGTAGATTACGCTTTTTCTATGAAATAATCAAACTTGCTTTACAATTCTAACTTACAATTTACTAGCCTGTGAATACAGCCACCTCTCATCGCTCCCGGCCCCCGAGGGGCATTTCGTGAGAGAGACGTCTGCAATTTACAGCCAGAAATTCTATACTGATGACGTACTTACATGTTGTTAATTTCGTATAATTATAATTATGAACAAGCCACGTTGCATAAATTACTACATGAGTTCAAAATGGCGGATCATGTGAATCTTTTGAATATGCATGAAACTTGCATTCAGTGTCGCAAAAGCAAAAACATGTGTTAGCTTCAGACAGGAAGGGATCGAAAACTGCATTTCACAGTTGGCAACCTAGATAGCCAATAAATCTCTTTTCTGATTTGCCGTCGGTGAAGGAGCAAAATGATGTCCATGTTTGCAAGTGAATGCACGTTCACTGTCAAGACAATTTTTTCGTTCAAGGTCTATAATAATTAAAAACATTTATTACAGAATCCTTTTTTTCTGCTATCCCAGGGCTGTTCATTAGCAGTGCTACACACCTTTAAAAGTCGAGAAAAACTCGAAGCAATAGGGAGTTTATTTCTCAATTCTTTCTGTTGTAGAAATTTGAATGATAACGTTTGACAAGTCAATACTGTCTGTATTGTTTTTATCTCATTGTAATGAGCAACAGCCAGCATTCCGCCATTGCTTGGTCCGCGTATTTCCCTTTGACAGACTTAAACAATTTCCTGGGGAATCTTTGTAAAGCTGTACAGTTTTTAATCCAGTACACTTTGGCTATGTAAAAATATTTGCTATTAAGAAGAAGTTTCAGAGCATTGCTTGTGCTGTGCTTATCCTGCACTGATTTCCTGCGTCAAACACCGTGTCAATTCTATATTTTGAGCTCATCTTTGAGGTACATGGTACACATGCGATAATTACCCTGATAGACTTATTTTCGCTTATCTGTTTTAAGCGTAGATTACTTTTGATGGCTACGCACCGAAAAAGTTTGTGTGCTTGGCTCAATGTCAAACTTGCCATGTGTAAACCCAAAAGTAACAAACAAAGTCATGACATACAGTAGCAACAGTCTTTTCCGATTAAGATTGTGCAAGTTCTTGAAACCTAAAACTTACAGTTACTGAGAATCATGTTGCACTTTTGAGCGGTACTGTTAGCATTTTCCTTTGTATTATTAATGAGGTAAAAATTAAATTTCAGGTTAAAATTTTTAAACCTAGGTTGAAAACCCAGTTCCCTTTGTCTTCCAACCCTGACTGTTCAATTAACTAGGGTTAGGAGGCAAAAGGAATTGAGATTCAACATGCAGTGTAGGTTGAAATTTGTTTACCAGTACCTGAATTCAATTTTAACCTACATGTACAACATATGCATAATTATATAGATGTGCATGTATGTTCATTGTGGGTAACACTGTGATTTTACAGTCAGTCAGTTCCTATTACAGTTTTCTAATTTTTGGCTCAGGAGCTTTCCTCTCTGTCCTTAATGATGTGCAAGCTGGTCAACTGAAACTGGACGAGCATCTGCTGGGCCAAGTGAGAGACCTTTACAACAAAGCCTCTCTTATTGGTCAGAGGGCATTACCATTTTTAAAGCAGTCAACACCTGATTACTTCAAGAAATTCAGAAAACAGGTGTCTAATCCTTGGGCAAACTTTAAACCATTCACAAATAAAGAGCTTCTTAAACGGAATTACAACCCTCACAAGAGACGGAACATCATCAGTTTTGATGAGGAAACTAGCGACCAGTGTATGAGTGCGTTGACTGGCACTGGATCAAACTCGCATATCACTCAGCCATGCCAAGTATCGGATAAGTGTTGGAGAGTAATCAGTGCAGAAGGAGCAGAGGGTTATGCCTTGACACACCAGGCACTGTTTTTCTTGCTTGGAGAAACACAAGGTAATTCAGATAATCACAAAATATTATGAAGCTATATATAAACTTTGTACAATCATGTACATCGTTCTGAAAATGAATCTTGTTTTTGCAATGTTTGTCTTTTAATATTGCCATTGGGTTAAATAGGTGGCTGGCAGGGTTAGAGTGGTGTTGACTGTGACTGACATTTGAAATGTGGGGATATGGGGATGTGCTGTCTGGGACAACCGGAAACCATCATGGGGCAACCAATGCTCAGAAAGCAAAACTGTTGAATACAGTGATTAAGTTTTAGGATTTCTAAAATGCTCCCTAGTTATACAGGAAAAGAGTTTTCAATTTATTATATCTAACAAACTGTAATAAATTTTACATTATGTTAAATATACAATTGTACCCTATACAAACAATGCAGTGGATTTCCTTCATTCTGCTTCAAGGAATGACTGAATTAACCCCTTTGGCATGGTATACTTATATTATAATGTTACAGTCTGAATGTAAGCACATCCACATTCTTTGCACAGTCATGTAGGCTGACATATCCCAGTTGCTCAGCCCTATACATTTTCTCTCTCTCATTTTTCTCATAATCTTGTATATTACATGTAGCTCAGGGAATTACAGTGGTCAGTAAAAAAAATCAGCCTTGAGGGACAAGGTCAGGGAAAAAGTAAGATTACTTAATACAACCTGTAGGTTTGGGGAGGATGAGATTCCTTGTTAACAAAGCAGAAAAGTTGTCCGCAAAGGAATTGATAAATTTCTGCATCTCTTCAGTTGTTGGCTTCATGACAGCCTGGGATTTGTCTCAGATGGTCAGTAAAAGTTGGTTTGTGTTCAGTGGAAAGTCAGGGAAGTGTAACACTGTATGTGATACACAATTATTTGTACACTGTAGATATAGTTCAAATCCTCTTAACCTTTAATCCCAGTATCAACATGTGAACTCTCCTTAGAGTTGTCACAATTCCATATGTTACATGTAGGGAGAATTTGTATTAACATTAACTCAACTGTTTATGGGTACTGAGTCCAATCAGTGAAATCGATTCACTGTTTCTCTTTCTTTTTCTTTCTCCTTCTGTCTTATTGACTCTGATCACTTTTGCACCGTATTGTAAGTTGTATCAGTTGAATTGTATTGTATATGGCATTGTAAGTGTAAGTATCGTATTGTAGGTAGACGTTGTAGTGTTGTATTGTTAGTAGTGTGCCGTAAATGCAAGGTAATTATAAAAAAAAATTTAAAAAAAACTCATTGTAATCCCTGGTGATCCTTTCCAGGGTTCGAGATCAAACTAGTGACTGGTTAGAATGAGTTACTGTAGATGTGGATTACTATTCAGTATTGGGACATATTTTAGGATTAATAACATTGGGAAAGTTTGGAGCTGTTTTCAGGATTATCACGCTCCAGATTATCAGGCAGCATGGCAGTAATATGTTCTTTACTGTCTATTAAAATGGCAGCAGGGGATTCAAATTGAACAATAATCCTTGTGTATCTGTTTGCAGGCTGTACCCCACAGTTGTTAAAACGCTTGGAACAGTCTCATATCAAGGGGGGACTTGAACAAATTTACAATCGCATCTGCTCAGACATGTATCCTCAGATGATAGCATTGGAACGCAAGGGAGGATCAAAACAGTTAGATTCTTATGACAGAGATCTGTACATGGAGCAAGCCATGGTGTGCGGATCCATTGGGTACCATGACTTTTTATCTTCTGAACGATTAAGAAACATTCTGACATGGCAGAGGAAAGATGGCTGTTTTGGTGAGAAAAATCAAGTCTCTAAAGAAGATGATAAACAAGACTACGATATAGATGATGGCAAAGCAGTGGGCATTGGAATGAAAGTCAGGGCTCCCTTTGATGATGTCAAACAGAGCCTTGAGGATGAATACTCAAAAATACTTAGGTAACTAAGAGGTATTGTGAACTATATGGAGGTATTCTATGTGAAGTTTGTAGCAGCCTTACATGGTGGTTGTCAGTTTTTAATTAGCTTTAGGAACTACATCATTCATATCCTCTATCCCCCTCACCTGCCTTTTGCTTTTCAACCTCCTCCTCCTCCTCCTCCCCCCTCCCCCCCCCCTTCCAATTTAATGTATAGTTTATAAATTATCAGTTAACGCAGCAAATGCATTTCTGAACATCTTGAGACCTTGACAAAAATGTATTCAAATTTCATTGCTGGTGTTTTTATTGGTTCATCAGGAAACCACTGTCTGTGAGTATGAGGACAATGCGATCTTTGCTTGTAGAGAAGGAGCTGAATGGTATGTTAATTACACTTGTCTATCAGGTCTCTCAATTTATCAGACACTTGATAAAAAACTTGGTATCCCTGTTGTTTGTGAGAGAATAATAATGGATAAATAATAAATATATGTATACAGGTAAGAAACATAATATGTAAACAATCAAACTACTGCAGATGTAAGAAAAAACTACCAATGAAAATGGAAACTGCTTCAAACAATGTACTCTCTGTAAAGAGGGTCCCCTATACTTTTTTCGTGAAACGTGATTGGGACTATTTTTTTCTCGTGAATCGTAATTTAGGTTTATTTGTCCATTGTGATTCGTGATTGCCAATATTTGATTTTTCGTGAACGTGAACTAATTTTGGGAATTATCAGTGACGCGTGAACAGTCTCAATATTTTTACGTGAACGCATTTTCCAAAGTGGTATAGGGGACCCTCTGTAAAAGAGACTAAAAAGGAGTTAAGCCATTTTGATTTTGAAAGCGTAAGGGTGATCAACCTGAAATTTCTCCTTGTTATACCAACTCTTTTTAAAACAGAGCGGTCACGAGAATTAAGGACAGGATCACACAAGATGAATTTGTTTGATATTTTACCAATTTCTCCTTACTACTTCTATAGGAAATGTGCAGGGGTAACAAATGAGAATTCGAATTTTGATCTTAAGGGTTTAAAGGGTTAATAAGGTGGATAGGTCCTGATGATACACTGTAAGGTAAGATGTCCAGCCCAACCTATAAACACAGGCTCAATTTTTTTTTCAGATGGTTGCTTGTCTCATTTAACTGGCGTTGCCGCTGGTGTCCTGGGTGTCTATCTACGCTGGCTGTTGTATCCCAAAGCTGGACAATTATTCCAAGATCAGGAAAAAGTGGAAGTGAAGACATCAGAAGGACTTGCCCACAACACAAACATTGAAATTTACAAGATGGGAAACCTAGCCGATGTTATCGTACAAAAGGAGAAGCAGCTGCAACAGCAGCAAAGCATAAAAAAAAATTCTGTTATGCAAACTGCACATCTCAGGCAAATGCGTAGGGCAGCAATGCTAAGGAATAATGGACAAGTGTTACTTAGCAGAGAGGGATCAGAATCTTTTCCATGGGGGATGGTGACTCTAGGTACATGTAGCATATTTCTTGTTTTGTCAGTGATGTGGATCAAGGGCTTTAAAGGAACATTAAATGTGCTTAAAACAGCAAGTCGCACTAAGAAAAGCACACATGTTATTTAGGTGGTCATGCAATTTATCCCAAAATAACCTTCTGTTAAAAGCTCTAAATTACAGTACCAGTGTAACTGCTTGGTCTAGTTTTAAGGGTGGCTGTGGGGCAAACCCTTGTTGTTCAGTATGAATTTACCGTAATTATTTAATTATGCAATTTTTGATGCAATGATTTTGTAGCAAGTTTTCATGTACTGTAACTTAATGAATGAGAGAATAATCTTAATTTTCTTTTGTGTATCACTTAAGTGGAATGTGAGGGTAATTGCATCTAATGAATGAAAGTCTCCTGGATTCATCAGACAATAATTTGTAACCTTTCAATTCTTTGTAGCCAGACCTTCTACATTCTCACATGCAATGCTGTACTTTGGAAATGCAAAAGTACAGTGTATTCAGACGTTTCTATTTTCAGAACTCTATCCAATTTGCTGTGAAATAATATATATTTTTGAAATGAATTCCATAGTTTTCATAGTAATTGATGGTAAAATTGATTAAGAGAGTGAACTTGTCATGTGGAATGGATGACCAGTTGCTGTCATATTTTCAGGCTTTGTGACCATACAGTAGTTGGGGATTGATATTATTGTCAGCATTGCACAGAATTATTTATTGAGCAGCATTTTGAGATCAGTATATAGCTGCTAAATATGAAAGGCTGGTTGAGCATAGGGCTTGTTGTGTATGTTTTCCAAAACTTATTTTAAGAAATTCATGCAACACTAGGAAGCTGTTGTAATAATTTTGTAATTTATGTATTCATCATCAAAGCACTTCTGATCAACACTTTTGAAAATGCAGGTTTTATTCTAAAATGAAGTTGCCATAATTACAAATTGTATGTGATTAATTTTATTATTATTTTTATTTAGTGGATGTGATCATCCATTGCCACAGCTACAGAACACATGTAATGCACCTATCAATGTTAAGCCGCAGGGAGGGCGGGGGAGGCCGGGTATAGCCGGGGGATTTGACCTCGCTTCATTTTTCTGTTAAAATGCCCAACCCCAGGGATGTTATCATTGCTCAAAAGAGTACAAATTCCCAACTAACTGTTAAAGTCACATGTCTCCACCCACAGGCCGCAATGATCAAAAGCCCCTGCCACAGGCAGACATCTTACGTGAAATACCCCAGCTATGCCCCCCCCCCCCCCTTAAGCCCCTTTTGCGGCTTGACATTGAGAGGTGCATAAAATAATCCTTCAAAGGTGTTTTTCAGATAAGAAAAGAAGAAAATTTCAAATCACGTATGTCGCTCACAATGCCCGTCGTGCTTTCTCGACAGTATCCTCAATTCTGCGATATACCGGTTTTCCATCTTTTCTTAATTAAACTTGTAAGTTGTGCTTTGTTATCAGTGTGCAGTGTGTTGAACATTTAGACAATTATCCTGCTGCATCTTGCCCAATATCGTCTGACTTTAGCCAACTCGGCCGTTTCGCGCAGTTTCGCAGGAAAGCTGCCATGTGTCTCTCGTGCAAATCCTTCATGTTTCCATTACATCCGATCCGCCTCAGCCCCTTTTTCCTTTGACTTGAAATTATCCAGATCCAGTAGACCAATCGTGATTAGCTGCTGAATTTGTCACTTTAAAATACTTTACATAGACTTACCGTCACAAAACTAAAGACAGGGCCTGACGAATTACAGTCTAAAATTATAACTGCAGAAGACGCAATATCTCCGACCAAGTCTGAGAATTACCGCATCACGGTAGTTGTAGGTGACTCCATCATTAAAAGTTTGCAAGGAAGAATGCTGGGAAAAGCTGAGGGTCACCAACTCACCAAGTAGTTGTGAAGCCTTTCCCTGTGGCAACTGTACACGATATGAAGTCTCGTATCTTTCCAACAATTGAAAAGTCTTCAGACCAAATCTGCCTGCACACTGAGCTGCGATCCAGTGAGCCTAATATGGTTGCGGATGGAATTGTCGATCAAGCGAGGGAGACTGAGAGTTCCTGTGACGCCGAAATTGTTTTATCCGAAGTGACAACTCGGAATGATGCCCACTGTGATGCGGTGAAAACTGTTAACCGTCGGCTGAGGCAGTTCTGTAGGCAAAATGGATAGTAAGTGATACTCTTTTTTTATACATATATAAGAACTTTCTATATAGGCTGAGATTAACCCAAATTTTAAGAACATGCTTTGAACATTATTACCCAGGCTGAGAGTCAGTTAAGAGCATCTTTACTCTGCTCATTTATGGTTTTATAAATGAGAAGTATATTATGTACACTTTTTCTGCGTTTTCGCCGCAAACTTTGGTGACTTTATGTCGCGTTGTGAACCTCTATGTTCAATGTTTTTTGTAAAGCTTAATTTACCAACAATTGGTTGGGGCGACATCATGTGTATACCAAGTAACTTAATAAGAACACCTTAGGAACGTTTTCGGGCTCAAATCGCGAAAAAAAATAAGAACGTTGAGCCTCAACTCCAAAATTAGACGTTCTTATAAAATAAAAAAAGAGTGTATACGTCACGCTAATATTACCCTGAACGGACTCAACAAAGGCGGATTCCATCTGAATAAGGAAGGTAATGACTTATAACCTTGAATGCCGAATCCCCTGTATAGTAAAACAGCCGTATATTAGTTCTCGAGTAGACCGTGACAACAGCGGCTTCTGAAACCTCTTTAATATGTGTCTAATTCGCTACCCGGCTGCAAATTAAAACGCGATTAAATAGCGTCCTTAAACGTAAATAGTCTGATAAAACATATTGATGATAATCCAGTCGATGTCCTTGCAATTACAGTCTTTCCCGTAAAAACCGTGAACACCAGAAATATCTATAGAATGTTATTGTGTTTCAAGTAAAAAGCCAATCACGCGCGAGAAAACTAAACCGCAAACAGAAACGGTAATTAGGTTGTGGTTTCATGTTGCTACTGATTGGTTGCGAAACAATACACATTCCAGAATTTTTTTCTGGTGTTCACGGTTTTACCGGAAAGACTGTAGTGAATCCAAACTCGATGACTCATCCCTGGTTACGAAATTCAGTTCGTAAATATAAGGACAGAAACAGGAATGGCCGTGGCGGTGTATGTTTTTATATATTAAACATGACTTCTACTAACTTTGTAATACGCCGTGACTTGAACTTGGATTATCTTGAGAATTTATCTTTAGAAATTCAAAAACCTTGCTCTAAGCCATTCCTCGTGGTAACTTGGTATAGGCCTCCCTGCTCTTCGGTCGAACTTTTCTCTCACTATGAGACCTTATCGGAAAATTAGACTCTCTCGGTCTTGAACACTATCTGCTGGGTGACTTGAATTGCAAACTGGCTCTACCCAGTTCGACTCCAATACACGCTTACTTTGTGAAATTTCTGATATATATGGCTACAGCAACTTATAACAGAGCCAACTCGTGACTAAATCATCATCAGCGTTAATTGATGTAATATTGTTCAGGAATTTTTAATGATCAGAGCCTTATTTATGTATATTGTTAACTATCTCCGGAGTTTGCTTTCAAAGGACATTCCTCGCGCTAAAACTTACAGAAATGTTTGTAATTTTAACCGAGAAAACTTTCGCAGCGATATTTCTCGACAGGATTGGTCTTGTACCAGTGATGACCCGAACGTTTTGTGGGCTGACTGGAAAACTAAATTTTGGACTATTGTGAACAGTCATGCTCCGGCCAATCAAAACAGATTGTGTTAGGTCGGGCAAGGTACGTTGGATCACATCAGACCTGCGGAAGGGTAGCGCGATCGCGATCTTGCCAAACGGAAAGCTATAAAGTCTAACGATTCTCAAGACTGGGCTGTGTACAAAAGGCTACGCAATAAGATCAAAGCAGAAGTTAAATCTGCCAAGTCATCCTATTGTGCTAATGCATTTATTTAGTCTAATGACGAAATTACGTAAAACGTGCCAATGATTAATGAACTGAAGTTGCGTCAGAAAAACGATGCGTCTGTGAAAGAATTAGGACGAAACGAGAACTCAGTAACAAATTCTCACGAGCTTACCAGCGTATTTAATAATCACTTTTCAACAATTGGAACAAACTTGGTGATGAGGTATCCCTTGTTACTAATGGTTCAACTTATGCTGATTACATTGTTCAGGGCAGCAACAAGTTCTCTATCAGTCCAATTAGTAGTAGCAATGTTTCCTCTCTCTTAAATAAATTATCTAAATCCAAAGTAACGGGTCTGGATAATATTTCTGCCAAACTAATTCGGGAATGTGCGGATCTTATCTCGATCCCTTTATATAACATTTTCAATAAGTCTAAGTTTTGGATTATGAAATGGGCTAAGGTGGCGTCATTACTTAATGAACAAGGTGAGCGAACTGATGTGAAGTTATCCGCCAATCTCTGTTATCTCAGTAGTAGGTAAAGCGTTCGAGAGAATAGTGCATGATCTAATGAGAAGGTTATCACTATAAGGGTTTCGCTCCTTGCAATCGAGTGTCACTGCTCTTTTAGAAGCGACTGACATTTGACATTTGATCACGATGTTCTCTTAACAACGACGACGACAACAACAACGAGAAGTAATATATCAAACACGAGAGACAGTGTTTCATCGGGATATCCAAACACCGAGAAGAGAGTTGAAATTACGACGCGCAGCCGCGGAGTATTTTTGACGGAATTCGAGGTGTTTGGATGGCCGATGAAACACTGTCTCGAGTGTTTGATATATCTTCTCAATTGAAACAAAAACTAAGGAATTGGCGGAAAAGTACAGTAAAATTGTCAAAATCTATGCTAATTAAGACCGGGTATCCAAAGGCTTATTGTACTTTGCAAAATGGTACTTTGCGAAACGAAACGAAACGAAATGAAATCTGTACTTTGCGAAATGAAAATCTGTACTTTAATGCGAAATGAAAATCTGTACTTTCCGAAATGAAATCTGTACTTTGCGAAATGAAAATCTGTACTTTGCGAAACGAATAGCAGTACTTTCCTGAAAAGTTTTTTGTGAAGAAGCTTCTACGAACCTACTATTCTACTACAATTATGACCGCGACACAAGTTTTTTTTGTCGCGGCATTGGAGGACAAGTTCTTGATTCTTGATTCTTCGTCGACCGCGACCAATGGCATTTCAAACATGGTGTCTCGAAAGCGCAGATCTCGAAAACTCGGACCGCAAACCCGTAAAACGTAGACCCTCTGGGTGTCTCGAAAACTTAGTCCCAAGAAAGAGAACATTTTTTCCATAGCGTGTTTGCCCCGAATCGCTTCAAAACATGTTGTTTATATCTTGTCGACCGGCAGCCGGTCAAGGTTAGCGCGAGGCACGTTGCGTGACGGTTTTGCAAAACAAATATAGAGTCACGTTGCCTTATACCCAGGTATAATAGGAAACATTGATCAATTGTCAAACAAACTCTAAATTTAATGCATTTGTAAACAATTTAAAATCAGTTGGATCAGAGCATACACCAACAAGCCAACGGCTAGTGTGTTTAAAACTGGAACTAACTGTTAAGTCTTTAAATTGAACATACTCCGAACAATAACTGCCTCAACACGGCACTACGGTCGCCGTCTGAAATCCCTTCGAAATATCTATAATTTATAAAAAGCGCTCGAATACATGTAAGCGTCAGTCGTAAACATTTCCTGTAAAATCGTAAAAACTCTAAAGTAACATATTCCCCCTTCAGACTCTTCAGGGGCACATTGGCACACGCGCCGAACCTCGGAGGGATACGCTAGTGCTTTCTCCGTGCCCGACCAGGACGATGCCCAAGTTTTTGCCAGGGTATCGTAAAAAAAGGTTATGCTCTCAGTCTCCCTGCAGTCTGAACGGGGTCATCTTTTAGTTGAGTTAGTTGAGCGAAAGACATCAATTATCTTTGTTTAACTTTAAACAACGGTAAAAGTAATATGAAATATATATATCTGTCTTAATAGTTTGGTAGCTTTCTTAGCTAAGGCAAACGACTAAAAGTAGCTGCAGCGTGACACAATGGTTGAGCCGAAACGATTTGTTTCCATGATTACCATTATTACAATTTCCATCTTGGAAAGAAAGCCTGTTCTGTATAGAACCCCTGTGCTTTGATTATTTCGATGAGTCTCAACTAGTTTCTTTCATATAAATTTATGTTTAAGTAAACCCAACTTACCGTCCGATTAAAACCTCTCGTCGTGCTCCTGTGCACGCTTCTTCTCTTTCCTCGCTGCTTCCTTTTTCTCCCACAACTTTACAAACAGCAATGTGATACTCGCTCCAATCAGGGCACCGAACACTAAACTCAGTAAAATGGTTTCCATGGAAAACACTTTCTTAAGACTTCAACTGATAAACTAAACTGTCTACTGCAGTGGCCGCGCGGCGATGAAAATGCTGCTGGAGATCAAGAAGAGTACTCTGTATGTTCTTCACTGATGATCGGGGTATTTTCAGTTTCCCAGTCGTATACCCGGTTATACGAGCTACCAGCCTTGTGGTTCCTCTTCCCAGGAGCAAAGAA
>OX419342.1:17135966-17138466 GCA_948470475.1 Galaxea fascicularis
AAATGCAAATGTTTAAACCTCAGTGAACAACCCGATGTACCACCTGATTCCGCCTTTACACCAAATTGAACAAAACTGATAGAATCCACCTACGTTAGGATAACATTGGCCGAGTCACAATACTGATTTAGAGATATCGCGCATGTCGTTAGACAGTTATTACATTTTGCGTCAATGTTATTACATTTTGCGTTAGTATTGCATTTTGCGGCGATTCTTATTAAATTTTGCGTTAATATTACATTTCGTAGCGAATACTTTTTGCGGCGTCACATTGATCAAGAATACAAAGAACTAAGTGAGTGCTCAAAGTCGTTTCACGTTTCACTGAACTGACTGTGCTTCATCTTCATCTTCCGAGTCTGACTCGGTGATAAAATGGCGGCGTCGTCTTGAGCTCGTCGCTTGCGACTTCTCCGTTCTGTAGAACAAGGGATAACCAGCGACTGGATATTAATGACACCGGTCGTCTCCTGGAAACAGTGCCTGAGATTTCTGACCTTGCTGGCTTTGCTTGGCTTGGCTTTACTTTGGCTTTGGAGGTAGGATTTCCCGCTCAAAGATAGGTCAAATTTCCCATGATGCAAAGGTGTCAGTTTCTTGCTGCTTGGCTGCTTGGTTGAGGTTGCTGATAAAAAGGGAGCTAATTGAGCCCTTGCTTGCCATTTTTTCCAAACTTCCTATTTAAGTTGGAAGCAGAAGATTTGTTCAGAATGCTCGTTTGTGAGGTAAGATTTACATATAATTCCTTCTCTGTTCTGGAGCAAATGCCTTGTTTTCATGCAGTTTATTTCTATTCTATTACTTTGCTGGGGAATTACCCATTGTCATAACATTTATTTCTTTTTTCCTTGTTTTAACGCGTGAGAACACTTTTGCACTAGATAGAATTTCTGGAAAAAAAATGGCAAAACCTGGCTCCATACCAGCAGTTACTTTTACTTGACCCCATACAATTCTGAGCTTTCAGTCAAACTTGTATTGATTTTGTGGATGGCAAACATTCTTTTCTCTCCATGATTTTACTTTTATCTGCTTTCTGCATGGGGCTCAAGCTAAAGACCGATAAATCTTCTAGGTCTTGAACCAAAATATAGCTAATCTGTTAAATTGTTCTTGCATAGCATGCAAAACATTGATGGTAGGTATGGGTACAGAAACTTTTTTTGCAACATGAAGATTTATCTCTCTGCAAATAATCAAAGTCAATGCACCAGTTTAGGTTCATAACCTAGATCACTAAGAACATAATCTGTGAAAAATGTTTCTTGCCTTAGTAATTTTTGTGTTTTTGCTCATTTGTGTTTCTAAAGAAACACTTTTACAAAAAGCTTGCTTGGTTTCCATGGCAACAAGAGACTCGGACATCATTGTGTTTGTCATCATTCATGACAACGCGTTCCATGATGGTGGTTTCTTCTGATTAAATTAGATTTTGAAGAAAAAGGTTGTCCAGGGGTATCATACCCCCTTAACGTCCTTTGCAGGTTCATTTGCAAATTTTTTAACACTCAGCTGCGGTCATATGATAAAATACTTATTGACTGACTTAGGTCGGGCCGGACGGGAAAATAGTTGGCTCTCTGTCATGGCCAGCCTCCTTTGCAGACATTCTTTTGGTTCGTCACGCAACCTTTCCTCTCGTTGGGGAGGAAAGATTGCGTGACGAGTTAAAAGAACCAGTCTGCGCAGGAGGCTATGTCATGGCACACGATAAGTCGATCTTTCTCAATATTTGTCGAAAATTCTTAATTGACAAGTTTCAGTTGTCGATAAAAGTCGATAATTACATGGTCGGGCACAAAATTAACCAAACCAATAACAGCTCGAACGACTTTTTATAACTTTTTATGGAAGCGTAAATCTATCTTTTTATCTACAAATGATCGCCCAGTGGTTTGTTGATTATAGAATGTTGAATTGATTGTTTGGCCTTGAGCAATGATTTGAAGTGTTTAGTTTTATCTTTATTAATAAAGTTTTTGAAATTTAGACACTTGTCGATCAAAATGGAATTGTAACTGAAATTCGATGAAAGTCGATAATCACAAGAATCGTGTGATCGATTTTTATCGGCGTTCGATATTTTTAGATTGATTATATCGAATTCAGTGTATCTACAACGATCGATTTTTTTTCGAAATTATCGATATGTCAAGCCCTGCTAATAGCTAACCATAGCCATGTTTTTTTTATCGGCACTCGATACTAAATACCGATAGATCAGCGATTAATTTAACACCGAAGAACTGTTCCTTGCTGAACTATTAAAAGGCCTATATCTGATACCTCGGATTCTCCTTTCATGTTTGTCTGTCCCATAATGATGAGGAATATTACATTATGTAAACTCAAGAATGTATCCTAAGGGGCTGCAGTTGATGGGATCTTCTGCTAACCGCGATCAATACTAGGAACCAGTCAATACACAGCCTTTTTACAGAGAACACGTGGTAGCTGGCCTTCGTCATGTCTGTATATTTTTTTATGACAAAGTTTG
>OX419342.1:17143466-17163466 GCA_948470475.1 Galaxea fascicularis
AATTCATTAAGGAGGAAGTGGATGAAACTGATCGCCTGGTTTGAAGTTCAAAATTGTGGCGAAAATTTTGACCAGGCAGTTTCAAGAATAAATCATTCAAACGGACTCGGCGAAACCTCGTTCCTGAAAATAATCCTCCAACAATTAAAATAACTAGTCCATTTAGTTAAATAGAACTAATTTTGCTGGAAACCCTTTCAAGCGGCTTGTATTTGGGATGGGACCGCGACAGTTCGGCGTCATCATTGCATGCGAATCACCTGACCAGCCAGTTAGTGATAGAACACCTCGCTATTATAGACGCTGCATAAAGTCATGCAACCGATATTACCCAAGTTGTCATTTTAGTTGGTAAAGTAATACATTAACTTGTCAACCTGGCAAGGGGCTATAAAAATGTTGTCTTGTGTCCGTATGGCGGCTGGCACATGATCCTAAAATAAGCCGTTTTACGTAGAGGGATTAATAGACCGGATGCCACTGGTAATTCATTCGAATTTTATATGTCTGAAGGTGCGGCTTAATATAATATAAATAGATGATTCGGAAGGTACCTATTTATTTTTAAATCGTCATATTCTCAGTGCAACCCTTCTGACGGTGTTCTTAGTCCTGATGGGATATCGAGACACTATCTAAAAAGCAATTTATAATATTGGCCGTTTTTATACTAGAGACGCATTATCCGTCCAGGCGACTTATGCATCTTCCATTTTATCGGACTAGTGTAAAGACGGGACGAACTACATGAGACGCATTATCGGTCTGGACGACTTTGGGCAAACATATGTACTTCGTCTGCTTATACGTCTCCAGTAGAAAGACGGGCACAAGACGACTTATGCGCCCAGACGAACTCTCTCTCGAAAGTCGTCGTTCAAGACGAATTACGAAGGATAGTTCGTCTACACGCCTAATGCGTCTTGTGCCCGTCTTTATACGCATAACCAGGTGAAGTACATATGTTTGCCAAAATCGTCCAGACGGATGATGCGTCTCTAGTATAAAAACGGCCAATGTGTGCCGATTGGCATGGGTGACCTTGACTGACCGAGCGATGCAATTGGCGGTCTCTCGGGACCTGCATGCAAAGTCTTGTACCTTCACGCCGCAAATTCACTTTCCGAAAAGTTTCAATTCTCTCTGCCAGAAATGCTGTTCAAAACAAGGCTAACAGTCCAGTACAGAAAGAATCCTTTCTACCTCAGTGTGTACCTTACCGTTTTAGAGCGGATTGATATTCGACATATTCCTGGTTAGCTATATAAAATGTGATTGAGTCAGATAAAAACTCAGGCAAAACTGAAATGTGTTGTTCAGCAATAAAACTGTTGGGTCACGAGGAAAATGGAACTGTTGAAATTGCATTTTCGTTGTACACATCACGAGTTAAGTTTCCTTGCAGAGTCAGCCGATTTTACAAAGCATAAATCATCATTATTTTTTTAAGATACATTTACGACCATAAAGAACAACGGCAACAAATGATTTTTGAGATAAATTGGCTTTACCTCGTAGGGTATTTCACCAATTACAATCTCTGTAAAAAATGTGTCTGCGTCAGGAGCTCATGTCAGCGTATTGTTCCCCCGCTGTACTCAGTGTTTGCCTTAAATGGTACACAGCATTCGCTACTTTCCTGGTTCCCCTAAAAAAAAAAAAATACCCTTTCACACCTAAGCGCAACGTCACGATTTGTTACGATATTTCTCGATGATAACAATATTGTGTCTTCCTTGTCGAAGAAAATTCACCAAAAGTGAGATAAGTAAAGAAACTGGTCCATTTACGCAACCAACACAATCAGAACCTTGGAGCGTTTGACGTTATTGGGAAATGCGAAAGTTCACGTAAGGGGAATCCCCTAATAAATAATACATTGTTGATTAACGAGAACTTTACATTTTTAGCATTCCTCCACGATCACAAATCACCGGGGTACCCCCAGGTATTTTTCCCCACCCCCAACATAAAAGACCCCCGCGGATTGGTCAATTTGTTTGAATTTCGTTTCTAATGCTGATGTTTATTGGCCAATCATATCACGTGTCAACGAAAGGGAAATTTCCCTTCGGTGGCGACGAATGGTATATACTCGACGATCCGCCATTGTTGGTCTCTCGAACTTGCCGCAGAATTAGAACGGGTGTTTTGAGCTATTACCGTTTATATCTACCAAACGTTTTTAGTTATTTGATTTCAGCATTGCTAAATTTGGTGAGGTTGAAGAAATTCGTGTTTTAGCAATGGATTCCGTGCAAAGACAACGAAAGCTTATCCCTCGCGGAGCACAACCCAGTGCAATTTTACAGCAGAAACTTTCTGCTGAGATGCGGATGGGAGAGAAAGCGGTCTCTGGTATCCGCGATCAGTGCGATTCTGGATTTGGCGACGATGAAGAACTTCGTTCTCGAAGCATGGAAATCTGCTGCGATAGCCAAATTCGGAGCGTTGAGGAAAGGACACAAAATTTAACCATCGAGGACCCCAAAACAAACAGCAGACATTGCTCTCTCGACTCACAGGAGGGGCTTTCGCATAGTGAAGAACTTTATCTAAATTATGCTCAGCGAGACGATGTTCGATATTTACTGGCTCAAGATCATGTTAGAACGTTGTTGTTTGCACAAGACGACGATGGAGATACGTAAGAAAAAAAAATCTTTTATTTTAATTTTCGTGTTGACCGTCTTATACGCCAGGAAATTTTTGTCCTGAGTAGAGTTCTCTTTTCCTCGATTTATTATATGATCACAAACTTAATTTTCCAGAATTTCCCTAGGTTTTACACCTGTTTTTCTTAAGTGAAAGTTTTAGTTCAGCTGTAGCAGGCTTGGATTGCTCCTTGCGTGTTCGCGTCGTGTAAATCACGAGACAAATTGGATATGATACGAATGTTGTTCTTAAATTCAGTTGAAATCAGAAGTTCATCAGAAAGTTATACTTCCCTTTCAATTGTAAAACATTTTCCTCCGTTATTTTCATTTGCCAACTTTGTTTTACTCTTACACATTCTCGAAAAACACCTCCAAATATAAATTTCGTTTCGCAGAAATCCTGGAAGTCAACATGGCGTGTCTGAAGAAGCTAATTCAGTACTCATGACAAATATTCTTGTGTTTTAGGGCCCTTCACCTATCGATTATAAACATGAGACCGATGGAAACGGATGCTATTATCAGTGTTGCTCCGTACAAACAATGCCTGGACATATACAACTACCTAAGACAGGTAAAAATCAACGCAAACTCAAACTATGTGTCGTGTTAAGAAGATTATTCACTACGCTTAAGCTTATACGCAGCGCTTCGATTGCGAAACCAGAGACCGTAACATATGCGAAGGAGTTGGTCGGTGCTTGAGTGGCGAGAGTTTTGCGGCTATTTGTGTAAAAGTATTCTAATAGACGAAATATTCTGTTTTAATGTTGTAGACGCCTCTTCATCTAGCAGCAATAACGCGGCAGCCGGCTGCACTTCGACGACTGTTGGAAGCTGGAGCGACTCCAGACATTCCTGACCGAAATGGTCGCACCGCTTTGCATCTTGCTTGCGAGCAAGGAGACTTCGACTGCGTTAAAGAAATTGTTCGGCCTTTACTCGAAAAGAGGTGGAGTGAAGACATGAAAGAGAGAGTCTACAACATGCTTCACGAAAGAAATTATCATGGTAGGTTGAAACAAACAACGAACAATGTAGACATGTCTGGAATTTTCGTTCCTGTCAATAAAGAAACGGTTAATTATTCACACACGTAGGTGTTAAGAATGTGTGACTCTAAAATCAGGGGGTTTTCCCGCAGAAGTTCTATTGGAAAGTAAAAAGGAATGTGCTTTCAAAGCAGATGTTTGTTGACATTTTCCGTTTCTAAGACTATTGTTTAGTGGGGGGGTTTCCCCCTCTGTATTGAAAAGGAAACCAGAAATGCGTCGGTTGGCAGTTTCGATGAATGGAAATTTTCCCTTGGGGCTCTAGGTACTTCAGAAGATTGGCATTTTTACAACAGGAAAGAGTCATCAGTATATATTGTGTCTCCCAAATGTTCAATCAACTTTGTTTCTATAGAATTGATAGTTAAAAGGATGGGGGGTGGGTGTTGGGGGTGGGGGGGTTGGGTATTTACTTTAGGGTGTGACTTAAAATTGAATGAAACAAGAGTACAATATTTTGGTTTCTCCATGGTATGGAGTGTGAACCAGAGCCCTTTTTTTTTCATCATGTTCCTTGACGTGAGATTTAGTCTTTCCTTCTTGTAGTGTAGGATTTGTACCATTTACATGTATGTCATAACCTCAACAGATCTCTGCAGAAGAACAGACTGTTGTTAGTGTAATGCATTTGAACAGTTATGTAAAATTTCAGTCAAAATTGGTGGATCCCACAAGTTGCACTCTTTACACAAATCATCTTAGAGTCTTGTAATACCATTTGAAGGATTTCATTAAACCCCCTGGCTCTCTGATGTATTAGTACTGCTCTTTTCTCAGTGATACAGACAAAGGTGTTGTTCCATTTTATGGGTGTTTGAACTTCTTCAGTTGTCTTATTTGCATTGCTACTTTGCTTTTCTTCTCAGGGTTTACTGCTCTACACAGTGCTGTGTTTAAAAACAATGTTCAGATTGTGAATTATCTGGTGTCTCTTGGAGCGAATGTCAATGTGCAGGTAAAGTATACCACTTTGTATACCCTGGCTCAATTGTGCATCTTCTGTTTCACTTTGTGCCTTGTTCAACATACATTTTGTAAGGCAATCCTTGTGTTGATTTACATGTCATATACAGTAGCTTTGAGAAGGCTATAGTGAATGCTGATGCACACATTTTGGTCTGTTGCATTTGAATCAATCCCCTCTTTTTATTTTAAGTTTCATCCTCTGTTGTCAAATATTGATGTTAAATATCAACTGTTATGCCATGGAAGCTAAGTTTCAGCATCTGTTAGTAAGTGACATGTTTCCTTTAGCTGTCTGTAAAATTATTCGAAACTAACTTTGGCAGCTTAGACATTTAAGAATTCAGTGACATGAGAAGAAACAAACTATTTCATTTGATATGCATTCTAAAAGCAGGATTGGTCGTCATTTATTTACCATGCTCTGTTTATTTTTCCTGGTAGGATGCTAAGAGTGGACGCTCAGCACTTCATCACGCAGTTGAGACAGGCAATCTATCAATGATCAATTGCCTCTTGCATGAGTGTAATGCTGACCCAGATGCAATGACCTTTGATGAAATCACACCATTGCACATTGCTGCTGGACGTGGGATGGAGTCAGTTGCAGCCCTACTTCTTGCTGCAGGAGCTGATCCAAAACTGACCAACTACGAGGGCGAATCACCCGCAGATGTTGCAGCAACTGCTCAGGTGATTACTAAAGAAGCCCTTAATTTCTCAAGGCTAGCCCAGTTTTACTTCAGGTGAACAGTTATAGTAAAAATATTGTGCTAAGAAATTTTGACTTGAATTACAGGTCTTATTAGTCGACCAAAATGATAGGGACTTCTATGCAGCAAGAATAATTCATACTGCATACAAGTGTGTTATTTGCCAGGCAGTACAAAATACAGGCTTAAAAATCAGCCTCTGCAAAAAAGTTTCTGCTGGATGAACCATTCAACAGAATGGCTGAACATTTACTCCATCTGCGGCACATTCACATGGATTGTGTTTGTCTCCAATGGTTTCTAGTTCAAACAGTAAATTTGGTTTTGTTTTTTTGTTGATGAAAGTCACGGCTTAACCCAGTCTTCCTTATTTTGCAAGTTTTTGTTAGTGCAGTGGTGTATGTAATAAGTATTCTAAGAAGGTCATTGTTTTCTTATTGTTTGTTTGTTTGTGTGTTTATCCTTTACAGATCAGAGAAATGGTAAAATTGTAACTCCTGAACTGAAGAGAACTGTGGAGGATCAACAGTGCCAACTTTCTTATTTGTAGCGTCAAGATCACTTCTGGGCATATGCAATGATTGATGCTAGCCAGCTCTTGCCTGGGTTATGCTGAAAAAGATTCAATAATTTAAAGGAGTATTAGAAAAGTAATAATGTTCTTTATTTTGTAGAGGGGTCCACAACAGGAGTCTTTCACTGAATTTTCATAAGACACAAGAAGTAGCCAGTAGTTAATCCCATTCTAAGACAATAATATTTATTGTTCTTTAAAGTGGAGTGTCTTCAACTATATTTCTAATTAAGAGTATGAGAAGAAAAAGTGTTTACTTCAAATGGAAAATTTCTCATCATTACTACTCAAAAAGTTAATTTCAGGCTTCCAAACAAGCAATCTAAAGATGCCTCCCACATTCGCTTGATTTGAAGAATTCGAAACAGCAATAATCATCTGTTAAACATGTACTTTTTGGCATTACATTTGCCTTCGATTTAGGATACAAATGCATTAATAATAGCCTTTTCAGTGTTGTGTTCATCTGTTTGTCACTGATTTTATACTTTGCCTTTGCTCTGAAAGTCCAGCATGATACTAGTTTAATAATTGTGGGCTGTGAATGCAAAATCCACACACGTGACTTGCCAAGTAAACATTCAATGCGATTGAGCAGTAGATTGTACCTAGCTGTGGTGCTCTTGTTGTGCATGTAAAAGGCTGGCAGATTAAATTGTTTTCAGTCTAGAAATAATGTCTCATTTCTGCGCTGTACTCTTCTGTCATTCTTTTCAAGTCATATGCTTTTTGAGTCTAGTTGAATTGTTATCATCATGATCCGTACAACCTAGCAGTACTTTTGTCTGGGCTGAAAAAGTGTGATTCGTACCTTTTTTCTGTGTATTATCTGCTATACTGCAACTGCTTATTAAAATCACAGTACAGGTAGCCTAAGCTCTATGGTTTATGTTTACCTTTGAAATCGATTTTGAATGGAAAATTAGCAACGATTTTCAATAACCTTAACTCCTTTGTGGTACTCTATGTGTTTTGTGTGGTTCTTGGGCCGATTTGAAAGGATTTCGTGGAGTTTCAGTTCAAAGAGTTTCTCACTTTGGAGAGAAACCATTGGAACTGAAACTCCAGGAAATCCTTTCAAATCGGCCCAAGAACCGCACAAAACACTCAGAGTACCACAAAGGAGATAAGGTAATTTTCCCTTCAAATCCGATACGTTTTTCACCCATACAAAGCCTTATAATTTTACCATTACAAAGGTCAACATAGCCATAGGGCTTGGGCTACCTGTGGACGAACCAAATGACTGTTGCCAAGGAGATCAAGTATGTAATCTAGCGTCATCAACACATGCACTTCCGATTCACGTACGAGACAATAGAACGTCCCACAAACAAGGAAAAACATTGGGAAGCATCGTTGCCAAAGCAAGTAGTCAGTAGTCTTTTTGCGCTTCTGCATAGAGCCAAAATATGTTTAAAATAATTCTGAACCATACCATACAAGTCAAGCTGTTTTGAAAGACTTAAAGTTACATTTACATTTTCAACTAACAAGAACATTTTATTTTTTGTCTTCATCAAGCCCTTAGAAGGTCTGCGTGTGAGGCTAGGAAGCTTCTGTTCTTGGATATAAAAAGCCCTCTCCCCTACGCATGCGCTTGCTTTCTACCCCAGGAGTGGTGGCGTGACTTCCGTTATCCTTCCATGGACTTCCCGCTTCGGTTTCGTTCATCCTGGAATTGGGCTTCCGGCCTCAGCATTTCCGCCATCTTTCACGTCGGTTTCAATTTGGATCAAGGAAGCCTTATTAACAACCCTAATCAGTGAGCTGCCCATAAATAGGAGCCTCCCTCTCCCATACAAGGCCTCTGAGTCAACCTTTGTGCGTATCTTTTTATTTTTAGAACACTGCGGGTGACTAGATTCGTGCGCACTGTTTAGAATGTCCAATCAGAATAAAGCGGCATGTTTACCTCACATGATGTGATCTCGGCGAAAAGTCACAGTAATGGCGGGCAGATCGGAAGACTCTTCGAGTGATGAACTCTGTGAAAGTTCGGATTTTTGCGACTATTTTTGTTGCCTATCATTTAATGGCGTACTCAAACACAGCCAAAACCACTGACATAAACAAAAGGGGGAAAATATGATAACCGCAGTCACAGAGCGGAGCGAAACGATGACAAAAACACAGCCGTAATTAGAGCGGATTTTAGCGGTCAATTTCACGTGCATGTTGCATAGCTCTCTAAGAAGCTACAACACTAAAGAAAGGATAAAGAGACGAATAGTCGCTAAAGAAACGCAACGTCAAAGACTTTCCAGTTAAAGTTGTGCGATTTTCAGACTCTTTTAAACAACGATTCGTTCTAAAGGACGTGGCTATCGCTTACATAACCTTCGCGATAAAAACATTCGAGACGAAAAGACAACACAGAAGTCAGAAGAAGCACAATCGTCGCTGCATTTTTATTACATTCCATTGCCTGATTTCATACCGTGAAGGACTAGGTACGAGTCTGTAAATTATGGGATTAGCAACTATTGATCTGTGGATCAATAGTTGCTAATCCCATAATTTACAGACTCGTACCTAGTCCTTCACGGTATGAAATCAGGCAATGGCTCGACTACATACAAGTTATCTATTAACCTTGTTCTGTACGAACCAGGTTCTCTCGGTTGTAAAAATTAGCCTATGGACTAAACGGAAAGGAAAAACAAGCGAAGGATCGCGACAACGCGCTCCCCGCCTTTCGCCGCCATTTTATTTTGGATGCTTGTGTGCGGACTTTACCGGAAACAGATGTTCGTAGCCTGCGCAGCTGGCGGTATTGTGTGATTAAAGTTTTGGCGGCGGAGCCGCGATCCAAAAAAAAGGAGTGGGGACGAGGCGTTTGAAATACCGCCTGCCAGAAAACCCCGGTATTTTGAATAGGCCCGCACACCAGTGTGCGGGGAAACTGATTGGTCGAGGGCTATACATATGTCAATCATCGAATTACAGGTTTCACTCTGATTGGCTGATTTAATTGGGATTAGTTGAGGCGATAAAAGTGGGCGGCATTCGAAAAATCATGGTTCTCTGGCAGGCATTCATTTAGTTCGAAGGTTTGGAGGGTCCTTTCACACCACCATTGTTGAAAAGCGATCCAAAATGCAGAGGCTATATTACATTGGAAGAGCATGTGTGGAAGGGTTTCAGGTTCAGTCTGACATACCCGAAAACTCTCGGAGTCGGACAGCCTTGCTCGAAACAAGGAACGTCATGTTGGGAGTATGTTGTGTACGATTTTGAGCTGAAACATTTGTAATTTAACCTCCTGCGTTATGACTGAGGAAAGGCAACATATAAACATTTGTCAAGCAGTCTTTAGTAGAGCCATAACCTAAGATTTTAGTTTCAGATGTGGGTGGTTGAAAGAAATGATCAAGGATGGCCGCATAAGCAGAACGAGTAGTGATGTTCATATTCGAGGAATCTGACGAACTGATCTGATTATGGTTGGGGGAATCTGTGGATTTAAGTTTTCGTCTCCAACTAGCAGGAATAGAATTTATCAGCCCATAATATGTGGTAAAGGGAATATGTAGCCGCAATTTTTGCTGGAATTTTTGGAGGGAGAGAAAGGTGCCATCAACGTCAAACAGGTCTTGCAGGCGTATGACTCCATTTTGGTACCAATGTTTGAAGAAAATTGTGTTCTTGTTTATCAATATGCTACTATTGTTCCAAATAATTTCGTTCTGAATCTGTGTATTATCATCACTGAAATCTGATCTGTAGTCTTGCCAGTATCTCAGAACTGAGCGATAAAAAGGAGGTAGGTTGTGTAACTGAATTAAATTCATGTCATAACGGCAGTGAGATAGAAAGGTAAGGCCCCCCAGGTTTCCGAGCAGGCGTTCTGGTATAGCTTTCCACCCTGCATCAGAATTTTGTTGCATCCTTTGAATCCATGAGATTTTAAGGGCAATTTCCATTATGCCAAAGTCGATCATCTTGAGACCACCATTGACTTTTTCACCTATGATTGTGCTTTTTTTAATTTTTGGAGGCTTGCCTTCCCAAATAAAATTAAAAATTAATTTGTTGGCTTCATCAATGACATGAGGTGGTACGTAGAGGTTAGAAGCGTTAAGTTTTCACGATGTTAATCCTTCCGATTAGAGTAAGTTTTCTGCGTTTCCAGGCACTCAAAACTTTTTCCATATTACGTAACTTGTCGTCGAAGTTTAATTTGTCCGCTTCGGGCATGTTGTATGAGAAGAAAACGCCTAGTGCACAAATAGGATCTTGTGGATAATTGAAATTGAAGGGAGTGTCTTGTCTGTCTTTCCAAAGGCCTAGCCACAAAGCTTCAGTTTTAGACGTGTTGGTTTGCAAACCGGAAATAGAAGCAAATTTCTCTGGCATATTTAGTAAATGCATCTGATTATTGAATCGAGGTCGCGCACAAAAACAATCGGATCGTCTGCATACATAGATATTTTTATTTCCTTTTCTCCGATTGTGATTCCTTTAATAAGGTTAGCAAGTTTGATGGATCTAGCAAGAAGTTTAAGGCCAATGATAAACAGTAAACCCGATAGTGGGCAGCCTCAGTCTCACACCACGGTTTATAGGAAAAAACATGAAGCATGCCCGTTGTTTAAAACGCAGCTGGTAATGTCGGCATGAAGAGTTTTAAACCATTGTAAGAAATTAGGACCGAAATTTAAGTAGGTAAGGACCTTTTTTAAGTAGTGCCATTCAATGGTGTCGAAAGCTTTGCGAAAGTCAAGGAAGATAGCTACTCCTGGGAGGTTTTCTTTGTAGGTGTAGAACATTAAGTCTTGTATTAGTCTGATGTTTTCGCGATACAACACCCTTTTACATAACCTGTTTGATCAGCATTTATTAATTTGGGAAGAACGTTTTCAAGGCGTTTGGCTAAAACTTTGGTGAGAATTTTATAATCTACATTTTGCAGTGAGATAGGTCTAAGATTTTCTAAAATTGTTTTATCCTTATTCTTTTTTGGGATGAGGGAAATAATTCCGCGCCTATGTGAAATTAAGAGGGAGCCTTTATGAAAAGCGTAATTGAAACTGTCAACAATTGAGGTTTTCAGTTCAGGCTAGAAATATCTTAAAAATTCTACAGTCAGTCCGTCTGTGCCGGGAGTTTTATTTGCGGAGAAATCCTTAAAGGCATTTAGCGCTTCTATTTCTGTGATAAGTCCTTCACATAAAGTTTGCTCATCCTCGTTCAAGGTGGGGACGGCACTTGAGTTAAAGAAAACGTCGTTGTCGCAGGCACTTTGTGCGGAAGATACTTGCAATTTTTAAAGGTTTTTATAGAATATTTTTTGTTCTTCTAAGATGTCAGATTGATTCAGTGTTGTGTACGAGCCGTCACTTAGCTTTAACTTAGTGACAACTTTTCTTGAGTAGTTTCTTTTTTCGAGACCTTAAAAGTATTTACTGTTGCGTTCGCCTTGTTCGTGCCATCTGGCTCGGCTTCTAAGAATCGTTCCGTGCGTTTTGTAAGCCATTATCTTGTTTAGCCGTCGTTCAGTTGAGTCCAGCTCATAAATAAAATTTTATTGTTTCTGTTTTTTCCGCTTTCGCGAGTAGGTCATTAATTCTATTTTGAAGAAACTTCTCTTCGTCACGTCTCTCTCGAGCTTTAATTTTGGTATATTTAACCGTGAAGCCTCTGATTTCCATTTTGCTAAGGTCCCAACGTAGACCTAGATCTTCAACGGTTTGATATTTGCTTTTAAATTGAGGGAGGTTTTCACATGGCTGCGAAACGTATCGATTATCTTCGAGAAGGGAATAATTGAATTTCCAAAATCCTGGTCTTTTTTTTTGGTTTCACGGATTCTTCAGAGATGAGATTAAGGTTGCATAGCGGAATGATCGGTATTGGGCGCAAAAACAATTTGACAATCTGAAAGGAGACTATTCAGTTCGTTAGAGATTAGAAAGTAATCTAGCCGACATTGGACCCTAAAAGATTTGTCTCTCCAAGTAAATTGACCCGCGTCAGGATTTAGCGAGCGCCAGATGTCGCAATTAAAGATCGTACAATTCGCAGAGCTTTTTAATTACATTTATCACTGAAAGTTTTCGTGTGACAGCGTTTCCTCCCTTTTTGTCGGACTGTGTTAGGGCACAGTTGAAATCGCCACCAATAATTATATTCTCATGAGGGAATTCTTGAAGTTGATTTTGCAGATCATTAAAAAAAAGTACTTGTTGATTAACATCGTCAGGCGAGTATACGTTAACTAAAATAAAATGCGTGTCTTCAGTTATTAATTTGGCTATAATAAACCTGCCATTTTTGTCTTGGGAAATTTTCTCAATTTTGTAGTCGAGCTTGGGATTTAAAAGAATCATAACACCTTTGCTGTGTGTGGTTCCATGATTGAACAACACCCCTCTTCACCATTCCGCTTCCCACATATTTGCTGTTTCTTTTGAACTCATGTTTCTTGAAGGAAAATAAAGTCTTTGTTCTGATTATGCAGCCATCTAAAGAGTGCAAGCCGCTTAACTGATTTGTTAAGACCTCTGACATTGACGGTGAGACATTTTAAATTGAAGGCGTTGAATAATCAGATGTACGGCAATTTCAACAGAACACAGTGAATGAATGAAGATTTGACAACTTTCTCCCAGTGGAGTTCAACGATTCAGAGGCAAAGATTGGCGAAAAAGATGCCTTAGAGAAAACATTGGAATAATTTGCATACGATTTGAAAAAAATAGAAAACGATTGCTAAAGTGGGAAACGTATTTAAAGCGCCTATCACCCCAAATTATTTTTTCGCCAAAATGAATCTTTGCAGCACCTGTTCGAAACGCATAGCGGCCTTTTTTCCCTATTTTTAATAACTCCCGCCTTTTTACAGGCTTCAAAACTTACGAAAAACCAAGGATCGTTTGTTTCACGACCGAGTTAGAAGGGGAATGGGTCTATTCCCGATTTGACGTCAAAATCTACTTTGCATGCATGTTTACAAAGAGTTAATGCCATGCAAATCAGTTTGTGACGTCAAATCAGGAATAGACCCATGCCCCTTCTGACTCGGTTGTGAAACAAACGATGCTCAGTTTAGAAGCCTATAAAAAGTCAAGATTTGTTGAAAAAAGGAAAAAAATGCCACAATGCGTTTCGAACAAGTGCAAAGATTTATTTTAGCGAAAAAATAATTTGGGGTGATAGGCACTTTAAGAGAAGAAAAATAAAGGAAATCAAAATAAAAAAGGCTCTTATGGCCTTACGCAATTTAGTAAATGCTTGTGCGTCGTAAACATGTAGCGCTAATTTTTTTCTGTCCCGGAGCTCCTCATATGTGTAAATGCTTTAGAACGAAGTAGGAAATGAAAGTGGATTAGACAAATGATCTATCATCAAGAGTTTGTGTTTTACTCACTTATATTACGTAGCGGCTGGTTCTTGTTCCGGTGTAGCGTTCAGTGACATTTCTCCATCATGGTCAATTGGCTCTTCGTTTAAATTGAAGGACAGCTGGTCATCAAGCCAACGCTTTGGAATATTGAAGTGTATATATTGCCTTCCATTAACGACCAGCTTGTCACCAATTGCAACAGCTTTATTTCTCGGGTCTAAACTTCTGAGCTTTTTTCATGGCAGGTATCAAGATTTTCTTTTTGATCTCCTGTATTCGTTTTGGCAAATCTTCCCCGATACTTATGTTAGAATCTTTGAGGTTGCGGCGCATTTTCCACACCTTGTCGAAAATGCGCAAGAAGTTGTTGCTCTTTGCGAGAGTTTCAAAATGTCAATCCGGCTCTTTCTACTAACAAAGCGGAGCCGAGGATATAAACCGTCCGGACTTCGCTTGGCTTTTCCTCAACCAATTTTGTGCCCAAAAATGAGCGACAGCAGGGAAAACGAAGAGTTTTAGGATCCAGAGTGAAATATTGGATAGAAAACATTTGGAAAAAACGCGAGCATTTTTTAGTCCAACTGACCATTTTCAGATGAAAGCGTAAAAACAAGAAGACGAAAGAAAACACAGGACGCTGTGGCTATATGGCCGGTAACCGGCCAAGGTGTTAAAAACACCGAATGGCTGGCAGTCCGATATTTTTCTAAAAGTTGTCAATTCAAAGAATCCTGGCTAATCCAAACCATCGTATGTCGATTAGGAGAAGTCAAAGAAATAATATTCACTTGGGCACAAAAATAGTACTTTTTTTCTTTTTTCACGTATGACAGCCTTCTGTTGTAAGAACACTTCAGTTCAGTTCGACCAATCACGCATTGCTTGTAACATCAATATTCGGTAAGTTGGCAGTATATACTGATCTACTGACAAGGGAACAAACAGGAACGCCTTCTTATTTTACTTTTCGACAATTCAAATGGCTTTAACATCGTGCCATTCTTGATTTATAAACACGGAATCTTGCACCAGTTCGCTCATAAATGAAGGCTACTTTCAACTCCGTCAAGAAGAAAAAAGATTCGGAACCCTTTTTCCCGATTTTCGTCTTGAGATCCTAATGTGAGCAGATGCACATACACTTCAAACATTGAATAGATTGACTCTAGTCTGATTACACCGATATTGTCTTGTCAGGCATGATTGACATGATGCTGGCAAGTAAAGCTTGTTGTTACAAGGAAGGAACAGAATAAAAACCCAAGAGATGGGTTGAGGATGTTGTCAAAACTTCTAACAGAGGCTTTTAAGAGTTCAAAATTTCCTCTTCCTGAAACAGTGCGGTCTTGTGTAACTGCGACTCTTCGCTTCAAGAGACTCTACGGCTAGGGATTAGAAACCATCTTTTGGGTAAAAATAACTTGTATTAGTCAGTCATTGTGAATTTACGGAACTGCAAAAGATTTGCCTAAAGAGAAAAGATGCAATGATGGCAAAAATTTTCGTTACAAAATTTCCCGAAGGAATATTGCCGAAAGCATGATTCGTATATAGCTTCTTAGTAGATGCCACAATATTTACACCGTCTGTATTACGTATATGTATTTGAATATTGAAAAGCATGATTCGTATATAGCTTCTTAGTAGATGCCACAATATTTACACCGTCTGTATTACGTATATGTATTTGATTCTAGATTTTAATTCACAGGAGGTCCAAGTTCATGTAAAACTGAGCCGAATTACGGTTAACCCGAGAAAAGGCAATTCCGTTTGTTAGCTGGGAGGTTACTTAAAAACAATACCTTTTGCTAAAACGAGGTAAGCTAAGTGAAAACAAGAGATCAATCATTTAACATTCTTTATGAAAATGTGGCGGAAGTAAAATCCCATGCAGATGAAAACCAAAAAAGTAAACCCATTTGTTATTTGAAAGTTTTTACATAAGTGCATTTCTTGGTCATAGTTTTCTCCATCTTCTGGAAATACTCATATCGATATCTTTAGGGTACAGAGAAACTTTTCTTATAAACCTTGGCATGTGAGTCCTTGACAAAGGCTTGCTTAAGGAAAGCGAAATGCTTGTAAAAGTTTGTTTGATCAGTGTCTTTCATCGATGGATACTGTGAAACAGGATGACATGAACAAAGCGTGAGCGATTTTTTTTGGTAAGCTCACATGTTTGATCAGCGATGCATAATGTACACTGAAACAGGATGGCAAGAACAACATTGAAGCGAATTGCTGGTAGACTCACATGTTTTATCAGTGCATAATGGACAAGTAAAACAGATTGACAAGAACGGAGATCTCTTGATACCCGTGTTATGCAAATAAGATGGTGATATATGTACTAAGACTAAGTTATTTTTTAACCAACAGAAAAGACATCCGAGCACGTACAAGGAACCGACTCACTGTGCGTTTTCCCAAGTTTTTAAAAAGAGTATTAAAAAATCAACAAAGGAACACTGTAGAACATAACTGAGCGAACGTTTGTATTTTAAGCCGGCTGAAAATGAGGGGAAACGTCTCTAACGACAATTCAAGATTTATTCAAGATTTATTTTGCGTGCCTAGTTTAAGTAACCATGTAGATACATTTCTGTCAGCATTGAATATTCTTCTATCCATCACTGCATTTCTGGAGAATCTCCTTGTCATTGTTGCTCTTAAAAAGGTCTCTTCCCTTCATCCGCCATCGAAACTATTGCTAGCCTGCTTGGCGACCACTGACCTCTGTGTGGGCCTCATCACACAGCCTATCTACGCATACGGTTTGTTGTCTCCAGAACATTCCAAACGTTGTACCCATTCTGCCATCTTTTCTAAGACGATAGGTGTAATTTTTTGCGGCGTGTCTTTGCTAACACTGACCGCAATAAGTGTAGACAGACTTCTTGCCCTATTGTTGGGGCTACGATACAGACAAATGGTAACTCTGCGACGAGTATGGGCCCTCCTTGTTAGTTTTTGGCTTGCTAGCACTGGCCTCGCAATATTATCACATTATTTCTACAGAGTTGCTATCGCCACTATGTGCATAGCAATGTCATTATGCACAATAACCTCAACTTTTTGTTACATGAAAATCTATCTTAATCTTCGTCGTCGCCAAACTGCAGTTCAAGACCATGTTCAACAAAGACAACCGAACGGAGGAGGGCTTTCACCGCGGAACACGGCACGTTATAGAAGAACAGTGACCAGCGCATTGTGGGTGCAGATAACATTCTTGGCTTGTTATACTCCATTTGGTATAGTCGCAGCTATATTTGGAGCTACTGGATTGCACACGCCATCTCTTGTCCTCGCTTGGGATGTAACAGATACTCTTCTCATGTTTAACTCTACTTTGAATCCACTTCTGTATTATTGGAAAATGAGAGACGTGAGGCAAGCCGTCAAGGAAACGATCAAGCAGTTTTATTGCTTCTCTGGTTAACTGTCTTGTGGACCCGGAGGCAAAATACTGTTAGTAGTGAAAGACATGATCATTGTAGAATTGAAAGTGCTCAGTGTAGGTTTTAAACCTAAAGTAGAAGTCATTAAAGCAAAAATGACAAAAATGCACAAATATTTAACAAACGTAAGGCTTTGTTACTCTTGCTCTACCTCGTTGCTGAAATAAAACTGCTCACAGACAGCTGTGCAGTTTTGGACATCACCAACAGCTTCCTTAAAAGGTAATATATATATTTGGGCAAGCCTAAAAGCGGAGCTCCACAGTTCCGTCTTTCCTTATTGTATGGCATTTACAGATAAAATAATATCAATGCCACGGCTCGAGCCAGGTCTCTAGTAAGGACTTCTGTATTGGAATTATAGTTTGTTTTACTGTTTTGCTGTAGAGCCACAGCCACCATTCAATCAAGACGGGGGGAGTGAATATCATGGGCCTTTGTGGGTCAAGGGACTACATGAAGATGAGCATAAACGACTAACAAACTTTTGCTTAATCACAGTTTTAATTACATCTGATTACATTTCAATACAAATGGTGTAAATCACTAAACTAGATTAACAGTTCCAGTGTCCCACTTTTAAATCCAAACCACAACCGGTTATGTGCTTTGACTGAGTCACAAATTTTTTTAACATGTATCGGTGACATTGTAACTTCATCAAAACGAAATATTCCACAACGAAACAAAACACAATGGTTAAACCCCAAAGTGGATACTCTCCGACATCACCCAGAAAACAAGAAAAGTAGCATGTTCGCCTTGTTTTGACTATTTTATAGTGTCATTTTTGTGATCTGTGAGAGTAAAGACGATAGAAAACTGCCGTTGTTGCTGTTTGCGAGAGTTTTCCAAATGTCAAACTTACCAAGGGAGCCGAGGTTATAAACCGTCCGGACTTCGCTTGTTGGCCGCCCATAGTTTTCTTCAACCAATTTTGTGCTCTAAAATGAGCGACAGCAAGGAAAACGAAGACATTTAGGATCCAAAATGAAATATTGAATAGAAAACATGCATTTGCCAAAAAGACGAACATTTGTTTTAGTACAAACAGCATGAAAACAACAATAGGTAAGAACGATGGCGACGAATGTTTCTTCGGCGTTCCTCGTAGAAATTGGAAAACTAAGACAAGTAACAAACATAACTCGTAGTCACAGAGACAAATCGCCATATGTCATATAAAAGACACAACAGGAATAGTACTATCCTGCGGACAGTTTAGGTCGTCAATCAAGCCGTCATTTCACACAAAAGTATTGCTTTGCTAAGCAGATACAAATCCTTAGCGGGCCTTGAAGTTTTTCACCGTCACTTTGTGTTACTTCCCATGTCTACCAAGGAAGCTTCTTTAATTATGGATTTTTAGCGGCAAAACCGCCCACTTTAATAGCGGAGCTTCGCGCGCGCGCGCGCGCGAAGCACCATTGCTAAGAAAATATGGTAACCCATCCATCCGAGAAATTTTGGTTATGACGTCATCGTACGACCGACCGACCGTCCGACCGTACGTACGTCCACCCCATCATGTAAGCCAAAGTCAAATGTGATACTCCAGTTAACCCTTTCGTGTGCAAGCTCGCATATAAGCGCGCTTCCATATAAACTGTTTTTGGACAGATCATTTGCCCATACACGCAGTTCTCAACCTGCGTTTTTTGTCGGGAAATTGCATGGCCAAATTGTGAAGACAGTTTTAAAACAAAGTCAGTTTTGTCTATTCGTTGGCGGAGTATCAGTGACAAACAACGGGAGAAAGAACAAGAAAGGGCACGAGTAAACAGGCAGAGTATCAGTGACAAACAGCGGGAGAAAGAGCACGAACAAACCGGCTGAAGTGTATTGTCGAGCAACGGGAGAAAGAACAAGAAAGGGCTCGAGTAAACAGGCTGAATCGTACTGACGAGCAACAGGAGAAAGAACAACAAAAAGCTTGAGAAAAGAGCCGACGAAATCAGTAGGGAATTATGCCTATTCTGTGAAGTATATATATGAAATAATTCATATTTGTACTGCGGTTGTAGATGCAAGTGAAGAGTGATCATCGCAGTAAATTTTCCAATTTAAGCAACTGGAAAGAAGAAGCCTGAAATGCCTATTCTCTTGATAGCATTTTCTTTGCTTTGCATTTCCACGTGTATCTTATGCTAATGCACCATCATACAGCAGTTTTAAACTCTACTACCTGTATGTCAACTTAGTCTGATGATGATATAGAATTATATCGAAATATTACAAGTACCACAACGACTCTTTGCCTCTGTTGCCTGTATTACAGACACAATGCATTTACTCGGTATTACATTTATTCTCTATCAGATAATAGAATGTCCCACATAATTGGGAAGCATCGTTTCCAAAACAAAGCGTTTCTTCAGAAGTGTCTTTTTGTCTTTGCGCTGCTGCATAAAGCCAAAATATGTTTAAAATAATTCCGAACCATACCTTGCTTCCAACAAATTTCAATGGAGGATTGATTGCTGCAGTGATCACTAACTCGTCCCACTGAACGCGGGACTTTCAGGTCGAGCTGTTTTGAAAATACGTCCTTAAAGACTTAATGTTAAATTTACATTTGAAACCAACAAGAACATTTTATTTTTTTGCCTTCATCAAGCCCTTAGAAGGTCGGCGTGGGAGGCTAGAAAGCTTCTGTTCTTGCATATAAAATGCCCTCTTCCCTACGCATGCGCTTGTCCCCACCTCAGGGAGTGTTAGCGTGACTTCCGTTATCCTTTCATGGCCTTCCCGCCTCGGTTTCGTTCACCCTCCCAGCATTTCCGGCATCTTTCACGTCGGCTTTTATTTGGATCGATGAACCCTTATTGACAACCCTAATGAACTGCAATCTTTTTGCAGAGGTTAAAGCCAGGTGGACCTGAATGACTGCACCTGACAATGTAACTGTTAACGTTTGGACTGGCGTGTTACCTTTAGTAAACGGGCTACTGAAATCGTTACTTTTCTAAAACTGCTTTCAATACTATCTATCAAAAACTATATGTTTCTATAAAACACATTTTGGAAGACGTTTCGACGACTCTGGTGACTTCCATTTGCAAAATCCTTCGAATTCGTAAAATCAGTCTCTTTGTTACATTTTTTTTCTTGTGCAATAATGGAAAATTTAAAAATAAACGAATGTTTAACTACCTGCCGGATAAACCTCAACTTGCTGGATTCTATAGCCTCTTTATATATCATATGAGCGTTTCCTCCAAGAAAAGCT
>OX419342.1:17168466-17188466 GCA_948470475.1 Galaxea fascicularis
TACCATGCCATAGGTAATATAAACAATCAGAAAGCACGAAAGCCGTTGTCTATTCGTATTTGGTTGGTATTCCATCGAACCTTTCCATCGTATACCGTATTGATTATGCCAGGCTATGCGTTTTCCATGACATGCATAAAATAGTCACGCACAGCTTTCTCGTGATATACCATAGGATATCCCGCTTGCAACTTGCATTTTCTTTGCAGGAAAAAGCATGTGTGCATACCAAGAAAATACAAGTTACTCGTGGGTTATTCCATGGTATACCACTCGAATGCATTGCATAACTAGCATATCCACCTCCCCAGTTTTGCTACCATTGCTAGCCAAGAAAAAATATCCAGCTTAAAACAAAAGAAAATGAGGGATGCCTGGTAGAACAACACCATATGCAGGCTTTCTAAATCAAATGATAGACGAAAATCCCATAATACAATATAGTTCATAGCCACTTACCTTCATACAAAATTGAATGTCACGTTGTCTCCAATCAGCATGAAAGGCGCCCAGTCCAACTCATCAGTAAAACCGTTGCTTCTCATCCACTTCATGGCCTGGTGCACACACTCACTGGCACTTTCACCACGGACAAGGTTCTCATAGAAACGACCCATAAACTGCTCTGTTGCTTCGTCGTCAATGGCCCACAGGGCAACCAACACTGCACGTACACCGGATGCTAGGAACGCTCGAGCGATTCCAACAACTCCTTCTGATCTGATCTCTCCACGAGCACTGTGACAGCAACTGAGAACCACCAGCTTGGCTCTCAGACGAATTCTTGAAATTTCAGCCACTGTCAACAGGTAATCAACTTCTTGCGGATGCCCGGCAAAAGGTCGTGGTGGTGCAAGAGCGATTTCTCCTCTCTCCGCATCACCATGGGCAGCAAAGTGTACCAGACTCACTGACTGTATGCTTTGAAGAACTGCCTTCTTTGTTGCGTTCTGTCCTAACAACGCCTGATCTTCCACCAGCCGTCCAATCATCTCTGCCTCCTTTCTCGCACAAGGCAATGGTTTCCACCGACGAAGGCTTCCTTTGAAAATCACTTCACCAACGTCAGGATCACCGACTATAAGTGCCCGAGTTTGACTGTGATGATCGACAGGACTATCCTGAATGAGCTTCAGAGTAGTCAACGAAGGAACGATGCGAATTCTAAAAGACTCTGACAAATACTTGCCATTTTCATCCTGTAAAGCGGCAAACGGGAGTTTGTACAAGACGCGATCAGGGACAATGATGATTTCGGGTTGGTCCAGCAAGTCAGCCACAGGAGCGATAATCATTTGGTAACACTGAGAAAGACTTGGTGGCTCAGGACGCTGGTTTGTGTCTTCATCATCCTCTATAAGTCGGGAGACTTCGGTGCCATCCGTTTGAGATGATTCACACGCCAGGCAACTAACTTTTGAGGGAACTGGCAAAGATAGATCTTCGCAGTGTTTCTGGGTGGGTAAAACATGAAACATTCTAAAGCTTTCTTCGGCAAAAAGTTCATCCACAAATGTCCTAGCGTCTCTGTCGCTAAGACAATAATGTAGTCGGTCATTTCGTCGGAAAACAACGGTCTTATTGGGTTTGATGATCCAAAGAAATAGACTTTGACCATAATAAGCAACGTATAGACAAGCACAGTTATTTTCCTTTGTCATGATCGTCTCAATACCAACCCAAGACTGTGGGTCAAGTGATATTTGTTGTTCTACAGAGTACTGATGTGACATAATGTCTGCCAGGGCTCTGGCACGTCCAAGCTCTGCGATGTAAAGTGCTTCGCGGTCATTGCCGCTAAAACAATACAGTGCACCGAGAAGCTGGTAAGGAAAAGCATGGTTATCTAAAAAGGAGATCTTTAATTCATCACCCTCTTCTTGTAAAAAGGTTCGTATTCTCTCACATCTCTTCATACTTTCAAGGAGATGAGGTACCACTTCTTGCAGGCCATCTTTCAGTGCCAAAGCGACAGTTGCCAGGCGCAAGTGGCTCTGAAACTGCAATTCGATGCTTCCTATATCGGAACTCAGGGCAAGTGCCTTCTTGGAAAATCCTTTAGCATCAGCATATTCGGCGAGACAAAAGGCTAAACTACCCAGGGCTAAATAGCTTACCACTTCTCCAGCTTTCTCCCCAATTTCTTTTCTGATTTCCAGTGCTTTCTCTTGATAGTCTTCAGCTTTGACATAATCACCACGGGACTGAAACAAACTTCCTAGCGTTCCATAACAATGTGCTTCTCCGCTCCGGTCTCCAATTTCTTTCCTGATTACAAGTGCTTTCTCCAGATATTCTACAGCCTTCACGTCTTTACCGACAGATTTAAACACAGTTCCAATGTTTCCATAACAATAAGCTTCTCCGCGCCGGTCCCCAATTTCTTTTGTGATTACAAGTGCTTTCTCTAGATATTCTTCCGCCTTCACGTATTTACCGAGAGATTCAAACACATGAGTTCCAATGTTTGCATAACAATGAGCTTCTCCGCTCCGGTTCCCAATTTCTTTTCTGATTTCAAGTGCTTTCTCTAGATATTCTTCAGCCTTCACGTATTTACCGACAGATTGAAACACATTTGCAATGTTTGCATAACAAGATGCTTCTCCGCTCCGGTCCCCAATTTCTTTTGTGATTACAAGTGCTTTCTCCAGATATTCTTCAGCCTTCACGTATTTACCGAGAGATTGAAACACAGTTCCAATGTTTGCATAACAAGATGCTTCTCCGCTCCGGTCCCCCATTTCTTTTTTGATTACAAGTGCTTTCTCTTGATATTCTTCAGCCTTCACGTATTTACCGAGAGATTCAAACACAGTTCCAATGTTTGCATAACAAGATGCTTCTCCGCTCCGGTCTCCAATTTCTTTTCTGATTACAAGTGCTTTCTCTTGATATTCTTCAGCCTTCACGTATTTACCGAGAGATTCAAACACAGTTCCAATGTTTGCATAACAAGATGCTTCTCCGCTCCGGTCTCCAATTTCTTTTGTGATTACAAGTGCTTTCTCCAGATATTCTTCAGCCTTCACGTATTTACCGAGACATTGAAACACAGTTGCAATGTTTGCATAACAGGATGCTTCTCCGCTCCGGTCTCCAATTTCTTTTCTGATTTCAAGTGCTTTCTCTTGATATTCTTCAGCCTTCACGTATTTACCGAGAGATTCAAACACAGTTCCAATGTTTGCATAACAAGATGCTTCTCCGCTCCGGTCTCCAATTTCTTTTCTGATTACAAGTGCTTTCTCTTGATATTCTTCAGCCTTCACGTATTTACCGAGAGATTCAAACACAGTTCCAATGTTTGCATAACAAGATGCTTCTCCGCTCCGGTCTCCAATTTCTTTTGTGATTACAAGTGCTTTCTCCAGATATTCTTCAGCCTTCACGTATTTACCGAGACATTGAAACACAGTTGCAATGTTTGCATAACAGGATGCTTCTCCGCTCCGGTCTCCAATTTCTTTTCTGATTTCAAGTGCTTTCTCTTGATATTCTTCAGCCTTCACGTATTTACCGAGAGATTCAAACACAGTTCCAATGTTTGCATAACAAGATGCTTCTCCGCTCCGGTCTCCAATTTCTTTTCTGATTACAAGTGCTTTCTCTTGATATTCTTCAGCCTTCACGTATTTACCGAGAGATTGAAACACAGTTCCAATGTTTGCATAACAAGATGCTTCTCCGCTCCGGTCCCCAATTTCTTTTCTGATTACAAGTGCTTTCTCTTGATATTCTTCAGCCTTCACGTATTTACCGAGAGATTCAAACACAGTTCCAATGTTTGCATAACAAGATGCTTCTCCGCTCCGGTCCCCAATTTCTATATGGATTACAAGTGCTTTCTCTAGATATTCTTCAGCCTTCATGTATTTACCGAGAGAACCAAACAGAGTTCCAATGTTTGCATAACAATGAGCTTCTCCGCTTCGGTCCCCAATTTCTTTTCTGATTACAAGTGCTTTCTCCAGATATTCTTCAGCCTTCACGTATTTACCGAGAGATTCAAACACAGTTCCAATGTTTGCATAACAATGAGCTTCTCCGCTCCGGTCGCCAATTTCTTTTGTGATTACAAGTGCTTTCTCTAGATGTTCTTGAGCCTTCACGTATTTACCGAGAGATTCAAACACAGTTCCAATGTTTGCATAACAATGACCTTCTCCGCTCCGGTCTCCAATTTCTTTCTGATTACAAGTGCTTTCTCTAGATGTTCTTGAGCCTTCACGTATTTACCGAGAGATTCAAACACAGTTCCAATGTTTGCATAACAATGAGCTTCTCCGCTCCGGTCCCCAATTTCTTTTCTGATTACAAGTGCTTTCTCTAGATGTTCTTGAGCCTTCACGTATTTACCAAGAGATTGAAACACAGTTCCAATGTTTGCATAACAAGATGCTTCTCCGCTTCGGTCCCCATTTTCTCTCTTGATTACAAGTGCTTTCTCTAGATATTCTTGAGCCTTCACGTATTTACCGAGAGATTGAAACACACTTCCAATGTTTGCATAACAAGATGCTTCTCCGCTCCTGTCCCCAATTTCTATATGGATTACAAGTGCTTTCTCTTGATATTCTTCAGCCTTCACGTATTTACCGAGAGATTTAAACACAGTTCCAATGTTTGCATAACAATGAGCTTCTCCGCTCCGGTCGCCAATTTCTTTTGTGATTACAAGTGCTTTCTCCAGATATTCTTCAGCCTTCATGTATTTACCGAGAGAACCAAACAGAGTTCCAATGTTTGCATAACAATGAGCTTCTCCGCTTCGGTCCCCAATTTCTTTTCTGATTACAAGTGCTTTCTCCAGATATTCTTCAGCCTTCACGTATTTACCGAGAGATTCAAACACAGTTCCAATGTTTGCATAACAATGAGCTTCTCCGCTCCGGTCGCCAATTTCTTTTGTGATTACAAGTGCTTTCTCTAGATGTTCTTGAGCCTTCACGTATTTACCGAGAGATTCAAACACAGTTCCAATGTTTGCATAACAATGACCTTCTCCGCTCCGGTCTCCAATTTCTTTTCTGATTACAAGTGCTTTCTCTAGATGTTCTTGAGCCTTCACGTATTTACCGAGAGATTTAAACACAGTTCCAATGTTTGCATAACAATGAGCTTCTCCGCTCCGGTCGCCAATTTCTTTTGTGATTACAAGTGCTTTCTCCAGATATTCTTGAGCCTTCACGTATTTACCGAGAGATTCAAACACAGTTCCAATGTTTGCATAACAATGAGCTTCTCCGCTCCGGTCTCCAATTTCTTTTCTGATTACAAGTGCTTTCTCTAGATATTCTTGAGCCTTCACGTATTTACCGAGAGATTGAAACACAGTTCCAATGTTTGCATAACAAGATGCTTCTCCGCTCCGGTCCCCAATTTCTATATGGATTACAAGTGCTTTCTCTAGATATTCTTCAGCCTTCATGTATTTACCGAGAGAACCAAACAGAGTTCCAATGTTTGCATAACAATGAGCTTCTCCGCTTCGGTCCCCAATTTCTTTTCTGATTACAAGTGCTTTCTCCAGATATTCTTCAGCCTTCACGTATTTACCGAGAGATTCAAACACAGTTCCAATGTTTGCATAACAATGAGCTTCTCCGCTCCGGTCGCCAATTTCTTTTGTGATTACAAGTGCTTTCTCTAGATGTTCTTGAGCCTTCACGTATTTACCGAGAGATTCAAACACAGTTCCAATGTTTGCATAACAATGACCTTCTCCGCTCCGGTCTCCAATTTCTTTCTGATTACAAGTGCTTTCTCTAGATGTTCTTGAGCCTTCACGTATTTACCGAGAGATTCAAACACAGTTCCAATGTTTGCATAACAATGAGCTTCTCCGCTCCGGTCCCCAATTTCTTTTCTGATTACAAGTGCTTTCTCTAGATGTTCTTGAGCCTTCACGTATTTACCAAGAGATTGAAACACAGTTCCAATGTTTGCATAACAAGATGCTTCTCCGCTTCGGTCCCCATTTTCTCTCTTGATTACAAGTGCTTTCTCTAGATATTCTTGAGCCTTCACGTATTTACCGAGAGATTGAAACACACTTCCAATGTTTGCATAACAAGATGCTTCTCCGCTCCTGTCCCCAATTTCTATATGGATTACAAGTGCTTTCTCTTGATATTCTTCAGCCTTCACGTATTTACCGAGAGATTTAAACACAGTTCCAATGTTTGCATAACAATGAGCTTCTCCGCTCTGGTCGCCAATTTCTTTTGTGATTACAAGTGCTTTCTCCAGATATTCTTCAGCCTTCCCGTATTTATCGAGAGATTGAAACACAGTTCCAATGTTTGCATAACAATGAGCTTCTCCGCTCCGGTCGCCAATTTCTTTTGTGATTACAAGTGCTTTCTCTAGATATTCTTCAGCCCTCACGTATTTACCGACAGATTGAAACACAGTTCCAATGTTTGCATAACAAGATGCTTCTCTGCTCCGGTCCCCAATTTCTTTTGTGATTACAAGTGCTTTCTCTAGATATTCTTCAGCCTTCATGTATTTACCGAGAGAACCAAATAGAGTTCCAATGTTTGCATAACAATGAGCTTCTCCACTTCGGTCCCCAATTTCTTTTCTGATTACAAGTGCTTTCTCTAGATATTCTTGAGCCTTCACGTATTTACCGAGAGATTGAAACACAGTTCCAATGTTTCCATAACAATGAGCTTCTCCGCTCCGGTCGCCAATTTCTTTTCTGATTACAAGTGCTTTTTCTAGATATTCTTGAGCCTTCACGTATTTACCGAGAGATTGAAACACAGTTCCAATGTTTGCATAACAAGATGCTTCTCCGCTCCGGTCTCCAATTTCTTTTCTGATTTCAAGTGCTTTCTCTAGATATTCTTCAGCCTTTACGTATTTACCGAGAGAATCAAACACAGTTCCAATGTTTACATAACAAGATGCTTCTCCCCTCCGGTCTCCAATTTCTTTTCTGATTACAAGTGCTTTCTCTAGATATTCTTGAGCCTTCACGTATTTACTGAGAGATTGAAACACACTTCCAATGTTTGCGTAACAAGATGCTTCTCCGCTCCGGTCCCCAATTTCTATATGGATTACAAGTGCTTTCTCTAGATATTCTTTAGCCTTCATGTATTTACCGAGAGATTCAAACACAGTTCCAATGTTTGCATAACAAGATGCTTCTCCACTCCGGTCTCCAATTTCTTTTGTGATTACAAGTGCTTTCTCTAGATATTCTTGAGCCTTCACGTATTTACCGAGAGATTGAAACACAGTTCCAATGTTTGCATAACAATGAGCTTGTCCCCTCCGGTCCTCAATTTCTTTATTGATGATAAGTGCTTTCTCTAAATATTCTTGAGCCTTTACCAGGTCAGCATGATTAAGATATATAGTTCCCAGGGCATTGCAACATGCTGCTTCTCTTTGCCTATTTTTAGTTTCTCTTGTGATGTAGAGTGCTTGGATATAAAGCTGTTCTGCCTCTTGGTACTTGCGTTGATCTTTATACAATTTAGCCAGGGTAAATGTCATTTTCCCCTCTTGTGCTCTCTCCTCACACAGCCTGTGCAGAGCAATAATCTTTTTGCTGTATTCTATCACACTAGTGTGATCACCGATTAAAAAGAGTCCATGACACATTTTATAGTATACAATTTGTTGAAAACTTCTGACAAATATTTGTTGCTTTTGTAGTGCTTTGTTGCTGAGCAGAATCAAGCATTCCTTGAAAATTTCGATGGCTTTTGGAACACGATTGGTGCTGAGAAGAAAACAGGCAATAACCGTACCAATATAGACGGCCGTTTTCCATCTCTGGGAGCTCTGATCACTGTCGTCCATGGTAGCCTTTACCAAAACTTGGAGAGAGAAGATAACAATACGAGAAATGAAATATTCTGCAAGCAAAAGTTCCAAAAGGGCTCCATGGATTAGCATTTCTGTTTCCTCCATTTTAGATGTTGAGTTTTGATAAAAGCACATGGCATGTTTTATTGTGTGTATTTTTACGTTTTTGAGTTTTGTCCGTGTCTAGGCATGAAAAAATCTTTGAATCGTTGGTTAATTGTTGGCTAGTTAGTTTTTTTCGATTGTACTAGTTATTCGTTTGGCGCGATGGAAGTTTGTTTGCTGATTTACACGGAACAGTAAACCATCAACGCATATCAAAGTATTCGGTTGTCCTTATCACAAAGTAGAGACACTGGGTCTCTACATTTTGCACGTGCAAATTTTGGAACACAAGTGAAAGTAAATTTTCGAGGAGTCGCCGAATTGGTCAAATTTGAGCGGTGAAATGAGCGATTTCCCGTTCGTGTTGGTCGAATTTTCGGGCAAGTTGGCGAAAAAAGAATGAAATTTATCTACGCGACCGCTGCGGATACTCCGCTGTTTTGGGAATTTATTGGCCTTCGAGCGGTGACTGGTTCGATCTCGAGTCTCCGGTCTTCCCTTTATTTAGAATGGACAGTGACCTGGGATTTATAAAAAGCGATGATATTGCATTTAGACGTCCCAGAAAGGGACAAGAAACAGTAGAGTGAAGGTAGTAAGGCTTTATTTGACTAGAATTTAAATATTTCCACCGCTACTCGGTTCGTTGGAATTCTAGGTTTTTAACGGTCAATTTTTATTTATCAACCTTTGATGACACACACCACGATTGGGCTGCCTGTGTTCTCATGTGCCGAATCTAATACAAATGAGGAAAATCTATTGTTTTCCGTCATTTGCATTAGATTCGGTACATGTGAAGTTAGATGTTTGAACCGGGCCTTACACTCCTATGATAACCACGCTTTACTAAATCAACATTTAAGAACAATAAACATATTGGCTATTCTTACAATTACAAAACACTTCTAATTACAAGATCTAAACACTACAATGAATAGTTAACGCTAAAACGAAAATTGAAACAAATACAAACAAAATAAAATCATCACAGTGATGTAAAAGCCAAAATTTCGCACAAAGTAAGACCCGTAATAACCTGCAGCTCCATGAAGTGTTATTTGTTTATTTAGGCGATATTTGCATGAGACCGGGACGAACTCAGACCGGGATGAGTTCGTATTGGGCTCCATACATTAGACCAGTCTGACTTCATCTGGGTCGCTGGACCGAGGCGAGTAACTCTGAGTTCGTACCGTTCTCATGTAAATGGAGACGAATCTCAGACTGGTTCCCGAAATGTCAAGCTTGCACATTTTTTGTTGTTTCTCTGCAATGATAGCATCACTATTGCGGACAACATTAGTAAACAAGACGTATAAGGTAGTAGTATTTGAATATATGCATCAATGTCACCTGTAATATGTGGGAGTGCGCCATTTTGAGATACTGCACAGTACACCCGGGAAAGGTAGGGGTAGGAGTACTCCCTTATATGGGCTATATAGGTATGTGCGGCGCCAAAGGGTATGGTTTTTTAGCCGTTTTGGTCTGAAATAGGGTATCAATTTTGACCATTTTGGTCTGAAATAGGGTATGGTTTGTCCCCTTTAGTCTTGAAATGGCGGCGCATTGTGCAATCTGCTTTATAGTGTGGAATTTTAAGCTCGAAACTTTGTACAGTTTTGTATCCTACTTGATAAAAGCGTAAAGCGCATAAATATTGCCTTTAACATTGGTCTGACCTAGGGAACTGATTATAAGGCAGGTCTGGAAAAGGGTATAAGATTTTTTATCAGGTCTGAAATAGAGTAGGGAAAACACAGATTTTGGTCTGAAATAGGGTAAGGGTTTAAGGAAACCTGCCGCACACTCCCAGCCAATTTTCCAGGAAGAACCCCCCCGGGGACAGTGCACAGGCCGCCCAGTGACCGTTACTTCATATTTTGCTGTCGTTAGTAAATTGTACGATTGTCTATTGGCGTAAATTGCGCGGCAGTTGGTTTATAACGTGTTAAAACCGTTAAACTGCTGCTAAATTTCGTGGTACCAGTCTGAGCTCGTCCCGATCTCATGTAAGAACCTGTGTCGTTTACAGTGCGTTTCTTCAACTACCATCGAACGTCTGCTGTGAATCAGAACCCGAGGGACATCCAACACACTCTCCCACACACGCAAACACACACATGTACTAAGGTCTTGGAATACTTCAGTGGCGCGAGTGATTATTTCTTGCAAGATTTTGTTTCATGCCATCACCCACTGTTTCTGACCGCCGACCGGTCAGCTCAGTTAGTAGAGCATCGGACTGCTGTGCGGGAGGTCGCGGGTTCAGATCAAACCTAGATCGGACCAACACTCAGGGTCTTTAAATAACTGAGCAGAAAGTGCTGCCTTTGTAATGACGTCTGCAAACGCTTAGACTTTCTGGTCTTCACGGACGATTAGTAAACCGGAGCGCGCGTCTCACAGTACTGATGGTCTATTACTTATTTTGTTCACCTGTGTATCCTAGTATTCATTCTAATAAGATCTGCGTTTAAAAAGCAGTCTGGCAAAGTACCCCATTAGGTGTTGTAAAGCGCTTCTCATTGTAGAATTCCTTGTTTACAGTATAATTGAAGTTTATATTTGGTTGTACTCACCACGTTCTTTTGGTGAAAATTAATTAACACTGTGAACGCAGATAAGAACATTTGCTTTGAGCTGAAAGTTCTACGCTTCCTCTCGGCCTGAAGTGAACGTTGAAAATCCGGGACTTTGCTTTCTTGTGACGTCAAGTGACATAAACCCGACACAGGTGACAATTGATAAATTGCAGTACTACCTGAGGAATATCTGCAATTTGATTGGCCGAGAGCAGAGGTATATCAGCCAAATTTGAACCAAAATAACGAAATCACCTCACCGTGCAAGTAAAAAACATGGCAGAAAGATTTCCAGATTTTCAAATTCAAGATATTGAAGAATTAATCAAAATTCACAAAGTCAAAATATGGAAAAAATACTTCGACCTGTAGCTTAATGTTTGGACCAGCAGGGTCAATAGCTTCGACGAATTTGCTCATGCGAAAAGATACTTTGACTTTTTTCGCTGGGGCTTGAAAGAAAGATGTTGCCGTTGTCGAGAGGTTAAAATAAGAATTTAATGTGTAGACCGCCCGCACGGACAAAAATAAATGGCCGTTAGTGGAGGTTCGACTGTGATTATTTCGTGTGAACTCGGTCGGGCGTTAGCGGTCTTTTGGTGTCAAACAACCGCCGTTACGTCCGGCGTCCGGCTTCAAACAACAGCCCTCTGTTCAAATAAAATTTGTTGAGTTGGTAATAATGCAGACAACGGAGATAGTTGCACATTTAATGACAAAGCCGCTGGAAGGGCAATACAAATTGTACAATGACAACTCAGTTTTTACAGTCCCAGTTTCCTTGGCAATGGAACTAAGAAATTCTCCTAGTTATGACTCAAACATCAGTTAAACTTTCGGAAAGGCTTACTCTTAGGTTCCCTTAAGCTTGCTGAATAAATTACCAGAACTAGCTGAACAGCTACTATAGAACAATAGCATTTTGATAGACTGAGTAAATAAAAAAAAAGTAGAGAGAAAGTAGAACTGATTTTCAGTTACAGATAATTTATAAAGAGGGCTTATTACTGGTAAACGATTAAGCGAAACTACGTCGGCCTTAATAAGGCAGATAAAGGAGACATAATTGATTATTGCTTCTATCATTTACATAGAAATGCGACCTAAACAATGGTTACATTTGTAGGAACTTCACAGAAGACTTAATGGGATGCAAATCGACCTAACGTTACAGTCTGTCGTAGATTTCAGCTTTAGAACCAAATTAGAAGATCAATTCCTGTTTTACTGTGTATCTTCAGCACCGATCGATTTCGGGTGACTAGTTTTAACTCGTACAACAGGGAAATGCGTGGTTAGCTGGAGAACGGTGCGGTTAGTCAGCCAATAATACTCTACTCGATTTAGAAGAAAAATTCTCCGATTTAGCACTAAAGATGTCAGTTGTCCAATTGCACGATTGAAGTTATCTGTCAGTCTGCAATTTTGTAGACTTTTGTACCAGAGAGCATTGCAAGAATGAACCAAGCTTGTCACATCGCCTCAACGATTTCGTCCTTTTCCTTTTTCTTTTCCTCCATCATGAATAAAAGCGTTGAATTACATAGGCCCTACAGATAAGAGTTCACATTTCATTGTACTCACCTTGTTCTTTCGGTATCAGCACTTTAACTTAATCGCAGATGACTGTGGGTGACGCTTCTTCTTCTCTCGACGCTGAAAGTGAAACTTAGACAATCCGGGACTTTAATTTGCTATTGGGTAATGTTATGGGAGGATAACAATGATGACGTAAAAGTTCTAAAGAAAAACTTAAAATCACACAGTCGGAAACAAAATTGAATCGCTAGCATGTAAATAACAATGATACACGTTGGGATACTATCCGCAGATCAAGACTGGAACGGTCTAACCAAGAGCCGTTTTATTGGAAAGGAACTGGCTCTTGCTACATCCTCACTATTGGCAAAACGCTTGAGCTATTAATCCAAGCATTTCGAGAAAAATTAGAGTGAAAGGCTTTCCTTTCTGAGCTGATAAACTGACCAAGATATAAACTGAAATAAATGAGACGACTCCTTCGCTCTGAAAAACTCAGCTACAACTTTTCTAAAGATTCCAAGGAACAGGAAGCAGTTTTAGCATAAAATTAGTTGATGTCGTGTGTTGAATAACTGAGGGGCGCAAACTGATAAAGGATGCGGACCAGGCTGACGTCAGTTCAAATGCATCAATAACAATTAGAGTTAAGACAACCTCGTTCCCAGGCTTTTTTCCCGCCGCTATTTTTCTTTCTAGGAAAAAGCCCTGGGAACGAGGTTGGAGTTAAGATAGAAGTTTCTGGAGGGTAGTAAAGGACCAAACAGATGATGCAAACAGAAGACTGTGACATTTGAAAGGGGAACTTGAAACACTTGGGACTTTCCCTTCCTAGGATTCAAAGAAACCGAAAGTAGCTGTAATCTTTTTCTTCAGAGTGGCTGGTTTTTGTAGAGTTACCGGAAGACATTGATTATACTTGGAGAAGTTTGAAACACGGAAATTGACAAATTTTAGAGTTGGAACTGTTAAAGTAAAAATGATACTAAAATAATACAGAGTCGAACTTGCACTGATGTGCATCCATGCGCCTCAAGTGCTCTCGTCTTCTTCCTAGTTTGTTTTCCTATACTATGCCAATGTCAACAACCATTCGGGTCTAAACTAGATACCTGTCGGATCGAATGAGAGCTCGAGAGACTAGTGAAAACATTGCTAAGGGACGGACCATTAGAGAAGTGAGGGGAGGGGGGGGGTGGGGAAAATGCCAAGAAAAAAAATTCACGCAAAGAAGAAGGTAAAGAAAAAAATTCATGCAGAAGGAAGGTCCAATTATGACTTTTATTTAATAATTATATAATATTTGCCAGTGTCTATTAAAAATAATTCTTATTCAAAATATTCTTGGATTGAAATTTTGGAGTGGAGGGCACTACAGAGGGGTTGTGTTGGTGAATGGAGTATGGCATCATTATGATGGGCTGTGGGAGAAGAATTAAAGAGGGCAGGGACTGCAAAAATGTACAGGGAAGCCGTCCAGTCCAAGTGGCTTTCTCCTCTCTTACTGTGTGTACATTTTCGAAAAGATTTTGCATTAAAAAGTGGCCTGTATCCTTTGATCTGTTGTGAGTGTAGAATAATTTATAAATCACAACAACTTCGGTTCTGGGAACGAGACTGAAATCACAAAAACATAGATAATGAATCAAGATTTCACTGTTAAAAAAAAAAGCAATATTTGTCTAAATTCGTGCAGGGGGTTTCACCTGGAAAAAAATTTCTGCACAAGCAGTGCGCGAAAAAAAGATCGTGCCAGCTGAAAATCCCCCCCCCCCCCCCCCCCCTGTCACAGTGATCGGACGGATTCGCACCGGCACCGTAGCTTGAGCGACAGTCCACTGACTCATACACAACAGAAAGTACTACAAACTTCGTGGGCTCAACTTTTCTGATGCCAGAAATCAGAAATCTGAGAATCGAGCAAATAGTTGGTGCTTATGGAGGCAAGTAGCTAGTGGATGTTGCTTTCACTTCTTTCAAGAGCAAGAAAAAGCGTTCTATTTACTTTTATTCCACGGAGCGTTCAGGCAGTGTTTTTAAGTATGGCGGCCTCCAACGACGAAAGTAACAGGGAAAATGTTGCCGATGGCGAGGTCGAACAGATCGTAACAATGGAAAAAGTAGTAGCGGCGGACAACAAGGGGATCGACTACGACAAGCTGATCAGTAAGTTGGTTTCACATTCGTATTCTTGTTCTTGTTTTTTGCCTATGCTAAACTTCAGAATACCCTTTTCCTATTTCTGTGCTTTTGCTATTTTGGCTTATTATTGAGTGAGTGTGATCATAAAAGATCAAATGATTTGAAAGCATTGCTTGCAAATGCTTGGTAGTCAGTTCTGGATATTCCAAATGAATTAAGTCAACACAGCGAGAAAGAAACAAGGGGAAAAGAAACCGAGGAAACTCGGTTCGGCTCGTCGCCCCCAGGTTTTGCTTCTCCTTGTTTTGTGGTGATTGTCATAACCATGTTCTGGAGACATTATCTGTGTGATGGGCTGGTGATGTGTCCCTATGAGTGACCAGTTAATATATCACTTTTGTAAATGTTGTGGTTCAAATTTTTCTTTGGTTTAAAAATTTTCAAACCAGTTTAATTATGATTTCCCTTTGTCTCAAAGTCATTACCATAATCTGAGACAAAGGAGAACAAAAATTAAACTGGTTTGAAAATTTTTAAACCAAAGATAAATTTGAACCACAACATAAACGACAAGAGGTAACTCTTATTTCCCTGACAGACAAAGTGGGAGTACATACAAAAGTAACTTCCTGCAGGAAACCATCGGCCCAAATGGTTGGCCCTACATGTACCTTTATGGTTCATTTCACATTACTTTCCTGGGCCATGTTGGAAAGTTTGTTGAGAAGCGGTGTGTGACATTTGCAGACTGCAGACCACAGACTGCAGACACTGACAAATCTAAAAGCAGTGACGTCATCATCAACCATATTTTCCGCACAAAATGACATCAGCCTCGTTCCAAAGATTCTTATCTTCTCTTCATTTGGCAGTTCACCACAACGGTGTCAGATTCCATGTTCGATGTTGTTTGATGTTTGGTACCGGTATCGTCCCTTAATACATGTACCTTTAAGATGTTTTATGAAATCTAAGTTGCGTTATTCGAAAGGTGTCAAATATCCGCGATCTGTCCGAGTTGTTTTAAATGTCATTGTAGTAAACATATTTTGCTATGACCGATAAAATAAACTCTGTGAATTGCCACATACGTTACTTGTCTCATAATAATACTATAGGACCGTGAATACTTGCATCTGATTAGCTGGAAGCAGTATTCAAAGCAGCTTTATCCCAAACTGTAATGCAAGTAATCGCTTCATCTATGTGGCAGTTCACTTGCATGTTCTTTATTGGCAAGTTGGTGTGATGTCCCCTCCCCAATAAGAATTAGTCACGCAATCTAAGATTGTACCATCGACAATAACAAGACAAGTAGAACGCAGGGAATACCAACCTTGTTCCCAGGCAACTTTCTTACTTTCTTAGGAGCCTGGGAACAAAGTAATATATATTGTTGATGAAGTCACCATTATTGGAATATTTTCAGTGTCAGTCAATTTACAGCCTGCAGTCTGCAGATGTCATGCACCAGTTGGGAAGTTGGGTACTACAGCTGTAGGTTATGAAGTAGTCAATTACGTGGTGAATTAGACAATCAAATCAGGAACTTCGAATTGAAGTTCCCAAATTTGGTCACACCAAGCTTTGCAACTTCACATATTTGTGTATATTCTTGTACGAGTAGCCCAAATCGCTTGTCAGTACACGACTTATTGAAGCTTGGGATGACGTATTGGCGGGTGAGACAACCTGATTTTCAATTAACTGCTTTTGTACTTCCACGGCATACATGTACATACTTGGCCTTTGAGGTTTGCAAAACTCCATGTACAAGAGAACATCATCCATTCTTACTGTTTGTAACCTGTTCCCACCAACTGCTGGTTGAACACTTCCTGTACATACGAACCAATCAACAATATTTGAAACTGTCTTTCTCAGTAAATTTAAGTGACCACTTTTCTACGATTATGTCACAGACCTCACATGACAATGCCTTCCCCTGTTTAGTAAAAGGATTACATGTAGGTTTCATCACTTCGCAGGTAAATTACATTATGTTTACACAAGGATGTGAAGTTGCAAAGTTTAGTGCAGCTGAAGTTGGGAACTTCGATTTGAAGTTTCCAATTTGATTGTCTAATTCGCCACGTAATTGGCTACTTTGTAACCTAGTACCCAACTTCCCAACAAACTTCACAATGCAGAATGGACAAACAATGTGAAACTGTGAGGTAATTCCCTTGTTTTGCACTCCACATATCCTACTGTGCATAACATTGCAATATGAAAGTTTGCCAGGTTTGATTTATCGACTTGTCTGATCACTCTAATGTGTTATTCCCTTCACTGTAGATGGCTTGTTGCAAAGAATAAATAAGCAAAAAATAGCAGAAAAAAGCACAAAACCTGTGCATGTGCGGGGCTCGATGAAAGCACCGTCCGATAGCCGGGGGCTAGTGAAGCAACCCGTCAGGCTAGTGACTTTTTATTGCAGGTTGCCAGACGGGCAAGCAACGTTTGTTGTCTTTTTCTCATCATTCAGTTGAGAACCGCAACCTCAGAGCTCTGGCTTCCCTTGGTGTGGTCGACCATTTTAGAACTTGCCCCAGTCCCTTAGTGGAAAATGATCATTTGAAGCCAAAATTTTCCCTTTGTTGTCCTGTTGTGAAGAAATACAGTACCGCTCAAATGTAAGTTACCACCGTCTCTCTCGCGAGACGCGTCTCGTTTCTCTCGAGACGTGTCTCGTTTCTCTCGAGACGAGTCTCGTTTCTCTCGAGAAGTTTCTCGTTTCTCTCGAGTGCACTGCAAGTACCAACGCTTTGCCTTTAGGTGAATGTACAAACGGCATTATTGAGATACACGACTATGCGCACATACATGTATACACGTAAGTATCGCATCATTCGTTTTGTTGGCGAAACGAATGGTTCGCAATCACGATCGATGGCGTGCTCGTCTTCATTTAGTTTACTATTTGTATTTGTAACTTCAGGCGGCACAAGTTTCGATGTCTAATAAAACGGTAGTCTTGACGGAACAGTTTTCATTATGCAAACAGAAATCTCTGATACAATAGATAGTACAACGACTTCTCGCGAGTAATATATTCCATACTAAACGGTTCAGTGACTCTCGCCAGAAACGAGACTCGTATCGAGAGAAACGAGACGCGTCTCGCGAGAAACGAGACGAGAGGTGGTAACTTACATTTGGGCGGTACTGTATCTCAAGTTTCCAAAATCAACTTTTCTTTGTCTAAGAGACTGGTTGTCATGTCAGAAATATAGATCTATATTTGTTTTGTGGTTTTAAGGCTAGACTTTATAGAAGAATTAGGGAAAGACTGGAAAGATTTCAGCACAGCCCCAAACATTATACATTTATCACTGTCATACTATAAACCCCATTCCAAAAATGAGTAGAGGTTGAGTCACGAAATGCATGTACAGCCTGTATGATTAACGTATGGGGCTGTGCGCAAATCTTGCTGAAATACTTTTTCCAAAAACTCAAGAAACAAAAAAAAGGACCTGATGTATGGCCGATTTCCTTTGCTTGGTATCAGAAAAAGACGTGCTAATTATCCAAATTCAAACCTTCAAATTGAAAAATAACTGCAGACCTAAGTTTCTGACATGAAAACCAGTCTTTAGGCCAAAGGAGAGTGAATTTCAGGGAATGGGAGGTTTGGGCGCAATTGTCACTTATGTCCTTTTTGCACTGATGCCTTCAATATAATACTTAATTATTGTAAGTTGTGATTGAGACATTACTTTTGGTACCATAATTTATTACACAGGGCAATTTGGATGTTCAAAGTTAGAAGAGCGACATAAACAAAGAATCCAGGAACTGACAGGAAAACCCCCTCATCATCTTCTCCGAAGGGGAGTGTTCTTTTCACACAGGTAAGGTTACTTAGGAGCTCAGCTTGGCAGTGACTACCATGATCATCAAAGCAGTGAGTTTGTCTTTTGCAGAAGAGATGATACATTAAATAACGGACCAGAGAATAATTAAGTGCATCAACGTACACATTTACATGTAGTACTGCCTATAAGCAGAAACCTGGTTTGAGATCATGTGTGGGATTCTTCTCAGGGTGCAGGTCTGTAGTAGAGCGTACCATATGGAAAATATTAAAAATACAGGGGTTTCATTAATTGAAGAAATAGGAGGGTATAGTATTTTAAATGGGCCAGTACCCCTAAGATTTCTTTGGCTTGTCCTTTAAACTCAATACCTACACTGTAAACAGCAAAGGTGGGTACTGTGTTCATAGTATACAAATGCTGGTACCTGGGTCTCGGCTTCTAATAGAAAAAATCTAATAAGAGGTTGAGTACCCAGGACCAATGGTCATTGCAGGTAATTGACCTCATTCTGAATAAAGGAAAGACTGATTACCTGATTACATGACTGTCAAGACTGGGAGAGTAAGCAACCCAACCATCACCCCCTCCCCTCTCCCCCCTCCCCCCACATTCCTTACCGCAGTGGATGGTAGACTTTGTCATATGATATAATGAAGAAAAGACCATGTACAACCATTTAAAAATAATAATAAATAAATGCTGCTGAACTGTGTTGAAGAGGACTCATTGTAAGTGATTCTTAGGTACCATGGAACATAGCCTGCGTAGCAAGCAGTTCCGATGGTAATGGGGTGAGAGAAAACAGAGATGCGAGGGAGGGAGGGAGGGGAGGAGGGATGAAGGAAACACTTGCTTGCAAACCCCACGATTCAACCCATGAACGTAGAACTCTGATTGGTACACTGTCACTCTGTAGAGGAAGTAGATTCTCAAGTTGTTTGAACAGGGCGACAACAGCACTTATACCACAAAAAAAACCTCTGTGACCCAGACGTTTTGATTTTTGTTTTTGTGTATGGAAATCATGGAGAGGCAAAAAATAATAACCTCTGGTCAAAAACTGAACTACTAAACCCAAATCAGCTACACCGTGTTTTCCATATTCAGCATGGTTCTTCTATTATTTATGTTAACAGGCACATCTTGGTTTATAGTTACTGACAGTGAAACATGTTTAAATTTTTCATATACTGCAGTAGAAAAAGCTGAATTCTTTTTAACGAAAACCACAAGATTGAGATTTAGTAGCCGCTGTTTCACAAGCTGAAAATGTAACATGATCGCTTGCTTATGAAAATATTATCCTCGAGCAGTTTGCACTTGAAAATCAAATGTCGACAAAAACATCTTTTCCTCAGTCAAACACGGACAATACTTTCTGTAGCAATCACAGTTGTTCACTTAAAGAGCATACTCTTTCTTTGTTGTCGTTGTTGGTAGCTGGTGCAAAATAAAATGTTTACACATTCAATGATCATCAAAAATTTGCATAAATGCTATCACCGATTAGGCCACATTTTCTACCCTCAATCTCTGTCAACTGTCTTGGATTGGAATCGTGTCTTCTTCTGAGAGATGGTTAGATAATAGTTGTTTGCTAACCCAGTTTGAAAAATGAAAGGAACAAAATAATTAAAATCCACAATATTTTCGGTAGCACTCTACATGGAATTGAGAAAACTTCAATATGGCTGTTCACTTAAAAGGAACTCTTTCTTCTAGCAGATTTTTTACAGCCACTGTGAATGTTGGCGTCACAGTTGTGTGCAAAAGTCAGTCGCGCCTGTGTTGTGATACCCTCGGTCCTGGGTGGTGGGTACCAGAGGTTTCCTTGATCTGGTGTTATTTTTTATTTTGTTTTATTCAAATTAGCAAGGCATTACAAGTTTGCATTGACATGTTCTTTCTTCTCATTGGTCGTCTCTGTGATAAGCATGCAACTGATGTGCGCTGAAGTGTAAATGCATGGAGA
>OX419342.1:17193466-17240966 GCA_948470475.1 Galaxea fascicularis
TTTCATTTAAAAAGAAAAGAGACCACTCTGTCCCAAGCCTATCCCGTGCACCTAGATTCATGGACATGGTTCTCAGAAAGGGGCAATATGACATGACGTTGAAGATGCAAACGTTCACTTACCTGTAATAAACCACCAACCTTTCTCCATACTTATAAGATTATAGGCCTGTCTGAAGTCTTTTGCACCAACCATTGTACAGCTCTGCATTTGCCCTGGGTAGTACTTTTCCACAGGGAGAAGAAGGCAGCTGACAGGGGTGCTAACTTGATTCACTTTGTCAAACTCTGATGGGATTCAGGCTGATTACAACCTTTTGTTTGAAGACCCTGCTCAAGGCTCGTTAGACTTGTAATAATAATATAATTAATATTTAATATTTTATGATTTTAATTAATGTTATATGTAAGAGATTATAAATATTATTAGCAGCATGTTATGTAATACGGTTGGTGGTAACTGTGTTGTCTTGTTCTTCAGGACCCATATTTCAGGATGACGCGTGATGTTGCTCCACGCCTGGGTTGTCCAAAGCCATCTCTTATATTCTCCACATTCTTTCCTGCTCTTCAAGGTGCTAAAACAAAAATGAGTTCAAGTGACCCAACTTCCTCTATATTCCTCACTGACTCACAAGCTCAGATTAAAAAGAAGGTACAAGAAAATTACTTGTTTTGCCTATTATTTTTGTTTAACTGATTTGAATCTCTTTCATGCACTATGGTACATGTATTTGTGGATGGGCTGTTAGTTTTAGAAATGAGTATGCTAAGAAAGGTGCAAAAACTAGATGTTACTTCAAGCCATGATACTTGGGGAGGGGGTGCAGTTACATTTGGAACTTAATGGTTTCTGGGAAGTGTTACGGTATTACCAGGAAAACTAATAATCAAGAAAGGTGATGTCCAGTTAGAGTTATTGGGCATATGGTCTGTATGATTTACAGTGGTTTGATTTGTACATGTACAGCTAAGTTATAATGATAATTTTGTTGTGTTACAGGTGAATAAGTATGCTTTCTCAGGTGGCCGAGATACTGTAGAGGATCATAGGAAGTATGGTGGAGATGTGGCAGTTGATATTGCCTACCAGTATCTCTCCTTCTTTTTGGAGGATGACGAAAAACTTGCTCAGATTAAAGAGGTTGGTTTCTTGTTTGGCAAACAGTTTCAGAAGGCTTGCCAATGAAGGAGTGATAATACCAATAATAACTACCTCTCAGTTAATTGCCTCTGGGGGAGCAGGTTTGGTGCAGTGGTGAGAGTGCTTGCCTTCCACCAATGTGACTCCGAGAGGTTTTTCTCTGGGTACTCTGGTTTTCCCCTCTCCCAGCATTTAGTTTGATTTGAGTTGATTTAGAATTGTAAACAATTTAGATCATAGAGTTAGAATTGTAAAGCTTCATTTGTAAGGTGCATTTTGAAAACTTGCATGTTGAATTTGCATTGCCAGTATTAATATTTATTTAATAAATATTTGTTATTATTATCTCATAGTTAAACTGTATACAGAAAGACAGCACTATACTCAGAGTAGTACTCCAGATGAGTTTTAGACACCTCCATTAGTACTTCTATTATTACTGTGGGAATCCAATTTGATTTTGTCATTTTTCATTTTTTGGCAACCAATCAGAAGTGAGGTGAAACCACAAACAAATTACTGTTACTGTTTGTGGTTTAGTTTTCTCTGGCTTTTTGCTTGAAACACAACATTCCACAAACATTTCTAGTGTTCATGGTTAATGGATTTTCACAGTAATAGTTGTCTGAAAATTATAGCATTAATAATACACTTGAAAAAATTACTCGATTGTGATTGGCTGAGAGCAGTGCAGTTTAAGTGTAACACCAGTGCAAAAGTGTAACACGAGTTCAAATTACAACGAAGATTTCCGAAGTTAAAACGGAGACTTGAAGACTTCCAAAGACCAACCGATGTATTTCGAAGACTGCCGAATATCGTGCGAAACCTTCCGAAGATTTCCGGAGACCACACGAAGATTTCTGAAGATCGCCGAACACTTCCGAAGATCACCCGAATGCTTCTGATGATTTCCGACGACCACCCGAACACTTCCGAAGATTACCCTAACATTACCGAAGATTTCCGAAGATTACCGAACACTTCCGGTGATCTCCAGATATTTTCGAAGCTTCTCCAAGTTTCGGAAGATCGAGGGCAATGCCTTCTGCGTACCTCAGTAGTCAATGTATCGGGCTTGAAGCTTTATAAGTAGTCTATTTTTTCAAGTGTATTATTAATAAGTAATCACATGATTTTTCTTGTGCAATTTGGAATAAATAAGCACTGACCCCTCGTAAATTTTTTTCAAAGAACACAAATTGCACTCGCCCTATGGGCTCGTGCAATTTTGTTGGTCTTTGAAAAAATTTACTGTTTATTTATTCCAAATTGCACTCGGAATCATGTGATTACCTATACAAACTGGAGGTCATGTAAATGAATTAATTTGTTTTTTGTTCAGGACTACTCCAGTGGCAAGATGCTGTCAGGAGAAATCAAGAAAGAACTGATATCTGTTCTACAGCCACTTGTCGCAGAGCATCAAGAAAGAAGAAAACTTGTTACAGATGAAGTTGTTAAAGAATTTATGACTCCAAGAAAGCTAGAATTCCCAGGACTCAATAACTGATTACAAACTGCAATTTCAACAGAAAAAATGAACGATGATGAGTATCAATAGTAAAGCTGTCCCTCACAGGGTGATCAGAACCTCATTGCTGCAAAGTTGCTACACTTTTATATACACAGAGACAAGTTTCTGTTGCAAAATAACTGCTTCAAAAAACTAAAGAACTTGTGTGTTCAGAGTTTAGTTAACTGGAGATTGAGAAGAACTAACCACATAGAAAATTAGTTTTGGCCAACTGATCCTGATTATCTGATGTGCAGTTGGCATACTGTGTTAAAAAAAAAGTGTTTTAGAGTCACGGAAGTGCACTTAGCTATGCAAGCTAGTTTACAGGCACTCCACTTAAATCCAAAGAAGCAAATAATTCAAATAAACTTAACATGATAAGAATCCCAACCGGCAGGAGGCAAATAAGTTGGCTATTTACAAGGATGACTGAGGAGTTGAACCAGGCACTTACTCAGAACAACACCAGCTAGTGGCCAGAGCGCGATTTGAACCTGGGTCACCACATTGAAATCCAGCGCCCCAAACCACTCAGCCATCCTGCCTCCTAAAAATTTTTATATTAAAAATAAATTATCAATAGCATCTTACGAAGGCATGTTTGTTGTGGACCAGCAAACACCAGTAGTACCACAGGTCTGAAAAGGAGCATGTGAATGCTATTGAACATGACAAATGGTCCTTTAAAATAATTACTTGTCTGGTAGTGTCTCATTGGTTAGATTACTTTTTTAAGCCTAAACAAGCTTCAGCTTGTAGAAAAATGTTATGGTAGTTTTTACTATTTGCCCCCTTGCCCCTCATGATCACCTTAATCTCCCTTATGCTGTCAGTCACTTATTCAAGAGTCCAGTTCAGTGTTTACACATGGTTTTCAAAAAATGATCCTAGGCCCCTCAACTTCAACATTTTAGGAGTTCAGCCCTTGTGTTTGTGCATCCCACCAAACTTTTATGCATATACTGTATGTACACAATTTGTCCGTAAAAGTGAACAATGACCCATGTAGAAAAGCGCAAGAGGTACATTAGACCATAGCAACAGCTGTATCTTACAGAGCATACAGTACTCATCCCTTGACACCTTTGAGGTGATACCCAGGGTGAGAGAGATTCAGGAAGTCAGGTAGCAGAGTAAAGTGGAAGTTAAGTAAAAGTGTCTGACTGACTTTTTTCTCTGAAAATTTTACCGCTCATTATGACTTCCCTTCATCCTGTTTATTTCTTCCTGGATCTGAGGGGACAGCCAATGTTGTAAAATGTTCCTTCAGCTGAATTAAAATCACTCATTCATAAACCGTGTGTGTTGTATTTGTCACTATGCACGCAGAAGAATAATTACCGTAAACACCGGCGTATAAGCCGCACTCGCGTATAAGCCGCACTCGCAGATAAGCCGCACCCCGAGTTTGGCAACTCAAATTTTGGGAAAAAAAAATTTAAAGAAATTAAAATAAATCAATGGTGGAGTCTTAAGAAAGATGTCTTACAGGTAAATGCATTGTTTCTTCAAGTTTCACCTGCTCAAGAAAGGCAATGTTAAACCGGTTAAAAGCTCTTTAACGAAGGTTTAATCATTATATGTAAGCTCACACTAAAACGGCTCTTTTAGGAGCCACCAAACTCGTAATAGCAATGATCAATGCGTATTGTGGTATAGTTTTATGAAGTTCTTAATATTTTGCTACACAGGTCTATACAGACTGTAGAATTTTTGCTGAAAATTGTTAATTTATGCAAATTTACGGCATGGTGTCCAGATGTTCTTGCAGATAAGCCGCATCCCCGATTTGATACGAAAATTTTGAGCAAAAAGGTGCGGCTTATACGCCGGTGTTTACGGTATATGAAATTGGCCTGCTCAAGTACCAGTACTAATATTGTTACTATACGTATGATAGAAAATTTGCCTACCCTTTTCCCTTCAAAATTCGAAAGCATAGTAGTTACAAAAGACATTCCTTGTCAAATTTTAAGTTCTAACTGCCAACTGGAAAAGGCAAAGACATCGTGTTAGGTGATAACAGTATGTTTTCTACACTTGGCCAAGTTATGAACCTCTGGCGTGTGTTGGGCATAATAAATAGATTGATAACAAATTCGGTTTATCAAAATAACATTATTCACTGACTTTCACAGGTCAGTCTTCTAAGTATTCTCAAATACTTAGGCCTTTTTCAAACATCGCGCCACTGCCGTGTCGAACTAAATTGAATTCGACCCGACTGTGGCACAACTATAGCACGGCAGCGGTTTCAAACGTTGAATTTAATTCAGTTGAGTTAAAAGCTGTTGTTGTAAACATGCGTCAAACCATAACAAACGAGAACTTTTGCTGACATTTAAAATGTATTTATAATAATTCAGTTTGGCACGGCAGACGTGGCACGTTGTCTGAAACCATGCCGTGCCACTGCCATGTAGCACCACAGACCCTGTCGAATTTAATGGCTGTGTCGAACTTAATTCTAGTTGCCGCACCGAATGGTTTCAAATGTTGCACTAACCCCGAATTTAATTCCTGAATTTAATTTGACACTGCAGTAGTGCGACATTTGAAACAGGCCTTAGTCTCTCCAGTTTCATTAATTAAAATGTATGATTTTACATGGCTTTCGGTACACCTGTATGCATTAATAATAACCTTAAGTTTTAGAAAGAAGTCCTCATAGACTGTATAATCTAGAGAAGGTAAGCAAGGGGGCAGCATCTGCAGTTTTTGCTTGGGTAGAAACCATTGGCCAGTTTTAGTCTGACCTTGAGGGTGGATTGTTCAGCTATCAGTTTGTTCACTGAAATAATGGTTATTAATATTAATGTACGATTGGACCTTGAATGGATGGCCTTTAGTGCAGCCTCCTAGTTCCTATCCCTAACCCCAATGGGAGGCAAGTCCAATAACAGAGCAATGTTTCCCAGTTAGTATATAGACTGGAGCCTTAAAATTGAAACGGTCAGTTGTGATGTTAGAAACACGGTACCTACAAGTATGAGTTTTCCCAGGAATGTTATTTGTTGATTATTATCAAGCATATTATTACAGGCATGCACACAGATGTAGATAATAGCTGGGAGCCAAGGAAAATACCGGTCTGTAAACCTTATTTTTCCTGGAAGAAAAACGTCCTATGGTCTTAAAAATCTGTAGTACCTTAATGGATTCTTCTAAACCCATCTGCGAACTGATAATTCCTGTCTGGTAAAAATTTTATCTAGCACATCCCTGATGCATTGATGTAACCTTTGCTATTTTCAGTTGCTCCTTTTTCCTTACTGGTAATATGAGTTGTAATACATACTATGCTTGGATATTTGTCCTTGAACATCAGTTCCTCAGAGCTCACAGTTTTCCTCAAGCTTCACTCGTGGAAAACTGTTCACTTCCCAGAACAGATGATGTCTGCGGACAAATATCCAAGCATATTTCCTGAGACAAAGCCTTGGATAACCATTTTATACCATGTCACTCTAAATACGTAGCCTTTATACATAAGCGATGTGCTGCACGATGGGAACGTTGGGTGTGATACTGATGAAATGCACTGATTGATGGGAAGGTTCGGTGAAACACTGACGACGGCTTTCCTGCATTCTGATTGGCTCTTATTATCTATGACATGGTACAATTGTCTGTATGTATCTCAGAGTTCTTATTAAGTGCAGGCTGTGAGAGCTACTTCGAATTCTGAGCCATATTCTGAGCTAACACACGCCTAAGTTGTGAAGAGTGATAAAAACTTGAAACGTCAGTCGTCTACTTGACACATCTTGCCACCTACAGTGCTACCTCTGTCAACCCTGTATCCATACGAAAACCATGCTAGTCGGCAACTTTAAGTTTGAAGGTCTTGCTGGACATCTGGATTGTTTGTTGTCCATAACTCTGGCCCACTATTAATCAATAGTTAACTGCAGGCATCAGAAAAATTAAGGCTATGCTGCTTCATTGTTTTTATCCTCTTCCTCCTGTAATTTTGCAGCATCTTGTTCATCAAAGTCCAGTGACTTCTGGTTCAAACAGTCGTTGATTTGTCCAATAAGCTCAGCGCTTATGTTATTTTCAAACAAAATGATTTCTATTATTTTGGTTGAGTAGTTAGCGATGACATGAAAAAACATTTCCCCTCCATTCTCACCAATCTCACATCCCTCTAGATCTATTCTCTCCAGTGTGGAACTTGCTGCCAAAGCAACAGAAAGCACACCAGCTCCATAGTCACCAATGGTGTTGTAGTCAAGGTAGAGATTGTGCAGCTGTGAATTTGATGCAATGGCAATGGCCAACTGTGTCCAACCATTTGGTGAAACATTTTGATTGGCTGATAGAGTCAGGTCTAATAGGCCATCTTTACCTTCACTCGAAGGCAGAAGGGTGCATATTTGTCTGATACCATCATCTCCAAGTTGGCAATCGCCTAAGTCCAGCGAATGAAGCTTTGGATGAACTTGAAGTGCTGGCATCAAGCATTCAAGGCCTTCATCTCCAAGGGAAGTACCATGCAGACTACAAAAAATGATGAAAGGGGTGTTTGTCAAAAGGTATTCACTTAGAATTTCCAAATATGAAGTTTTTCTGATCCACTGATATTTTAGGGTCAATATGAACAACTCTTAGAAATAATTAATTGATAATATTGTACAAAATCAATAATTACTTGTCTTAATTGTTCTCCTGATTTTTGTCCTCTTGTCCTGAAATTATTTCATTTTTCTGAGACCCTTTTCTCTAGTCACTTAATTCCCAGCAAAATGAATTTGCAGATTCCTGGAGGAAATTGTACACTTCCCCCCAGAAAGAGGAATATTAGCTATTGTTATTGCTCAGTCAATACAACAAGGCCTGAGTCCTCATTCTCGGTTGGTTAATTAACTATGTCCGGGTCAATTAAAAAGTCAAAATTATCTTTCATATCACGTACTGGTTGAATATCGTAGACAGGGATTTAGAAAGTATGGGCATGTTTGGATCATAAACTACAATTTGCAAGAAAAAAAACGCCAGATCATTAAGTAATGATTCGCATAAGAACTATAGCGCAAACGGCAATGCACGATGGAATGCTGACTTTTTTCATTGTTTAATCTAGCAATCTCATTGGTCAAAACTCAAAAAATGTTTAAAAGTTAGGGTTAAAGGCACCGATTTACTAAGTATTAATTGAAGATTCAGATAACCTGTGCTGCCGTTGCACCACATCGAATTTTTAAAGGAAATTGTGTGTGGGGAACTTCATCAAATCATCAAAATTAGTGGCTATTGTGTTTAGCAGTTATGATTGGTTAGGCACAACAATTTCCTAAATTTTATTTGAACCAAGTACATTTAGTCTAGTTCTTCAAAGAAATTTAGGTAACAATCAAGAGTTCCAGCTTTCTTCCTAAAATCAACGATATCCTATGTGGGGAAATTGCCATTGCCGCAGAACAATAGGGTTTGCTATAGTTCTTGTGTGAATCGTTACTTAATCTAGTTTAGTTACCTTCCCAAGCAAGTTACCATGAACAACGACATGAGACCAGGGGGACTGACAGGGGTCATTCTAGTTTTTGCAAAGGGGAGTCAGATTTTTTCTTCAAATTTGGACCCTTAAGACAGTTTTTCCAAAGGGTGCTGCCAAAAAATTTATACAGGAGTCAATGTAAACCCCCACCCCGGGACAAGGTGGGGATTTGTTACAGACCTAATTTCAAATATTAACAAATTCCCCTCACCCTGGGGAAGCTGTCCAACTACCAAAGTCCTCAAATGCTTCACCATGTGGGGCCTCCCTTGCCTGAAATGTACTGGATTAGAGAGCAGGTGGAGACCAAAACTGAAAGTATACATCTTAAGTTATAGATGCGTATTCGTTCTGTGCATTGCTCCACTTTTAGAGAGTAGATTGCTTAGATTTCAATTGCAAATTACTAGATTTAAATAACAAAAGCACTCACCTGTCGAGGATCCTTCAAGGAAAAGCACGAGTTGATGTTTGGGATGAACAACCGCTGACCTCGCAACAGCCGGCTCACGACAAATCCCCACCCAAACCCCTAACCTTGGGGTAGTGAAATACAAATATTACCCAATCCCCCACCACCTCGGGGGTACAATTTCCCTCAAATCCCCTTCTTTTCCCCACTAACCCCCACCTTGTCCTGGGGTGGGGGTTTACATTGACTCATGCATTAGGGTTTTGATTCCAGCCATCCTTAGAAAGGGTGGGGGTGGGGGAGGGGGAGGGGTGCAGATAAAAAATGGGATGACCCCAGGGGGCCGTTTCTCGAAGCTCCAGGTAATTACCGGGCCCGTTAAGCAGTTTTGTTTTCCATTCCAGATGGGAGTTTCAAACTTTTTGAAAATTATACAGTAAAGTTATCAGCTAAAGAAACAAAATGGGCTTCAATAGAGGTCAAAACACACCCTACATTTATTGAGATTTTGAGTTCAAAATATGGTTTGCGGGCCCGTTACATGTAAGTTACCGGGACTTTCGAGACACGGGCCCCAGCTCTCAATATAAGCTTATTATAAACTCGAATACTTACAATAAGGAGCTCAGGCATTTGTTGACTGCCAAGGCCTCAGAAAGCCACTTGATCCTATGCTTTCCATTACAAACTCCAAGGTTCAAGTTAAGCTGAACCAACGATTCGCATTCTTTCAAACTTTCCATCAACTTCTTGAAATCATCGTCATGAACTCGACAACCTCGCAAAGACAGAATGCGAATGCTGTTATCGTCCAGAGAGTCACAAATCTCTTTGACTTCAGCCTCTCTTATGTCCTCACCAGTTATCTGGAGAGTTCCTAAAAGCATTTTGATCTAACGTAGGTGAAATCTGCCAGTAAAAAGCTTTAGTTTTCAGAAAATAAATCTTCCTTCCACCGAAACGCTTTTCTTTTGCTGATCTCCATAGTTACCAGACGTTTACCTGAGAAAACTATAGAGACTGGGTACCAGAAAATGATGATGTTCTGACCAGAGGAAAAAACTCTTCTTCGGGGACTAAGATAAAAAGCAATAAAATGGAAAACTATAAAATAAATCAATGAAAGTCGAAATGAGAATAAATTTCCGCTGTTGCAGTGCTGGCCTCCCCCGTTACGCTCTACAACTTTGCGTGACGGAGGGAGCTGACAGAAAATTACATCATTTACTAGTTACGATTGTGAGCCTCAATAAAGAAATTACTGAAACTGCAGTCACGTCTGTGTTAACGGCCCCGAACAGAACTTACGGCAGTTATTAGCGTGGCGGAGCAGCATGCCAGAACCCACACAGCTTGCAATAAGGAAGGAAAGGTGTCTCGCGCGACACTTCATGATGATGATGACGACGACGGATGGTGGTAATGATGATGATGATTATTGATATGATGATGATGATGATGATATGATGATGATGATGGTGATGATGATGATCTCAATTTAATTATGGAAGCAAAAGATAAACATACTGCCACGCGAATACATTTACGGTTACGCTGTATTGAACATCCATCGTTGGATAAGAAATGAAATGAACGAATGAACAATTTTATTTATGTGTCGTCTCTTCTAGCCGGCGACACGTAGCCTACTAATAATTAAGTACTAATTAAATATGGATTACAATATTTACACTAAAATGACAATTGTAATTTTCCTATCTAGCAACTCTTAATCAAAAACTATATCAAGCATTTATAAAATTCCGTTGATAGCGTTATGATATCCAATCTCGTCCCAGCAGAGGATACGATACGATACGACATCCATTTTTTTTTATAGAGGGTATAGACATGTTTAACCCAATAAGAATTTTTTGACACATGGCCCTCTAGGTCAGTACTAGGGGTGGTCACAGCCAGGGTTCATTACTCCCTAGTGGTTCTTTTGCGTCCCACAGAGTCAATTTGTGAAGAGTTGTGAGACGGGACCTCCGGTTTTATCGTCCTTATCCGAGAAGACTAGCAAGTCTAACATTTGCAGATGTCATTACAAAGGTAGCACTTTCTCCTCAGTTATTTAAAGACCCTGAGTGTTGGTCCGGCCAGGGCTGGAACCCCCAACCTCCCGCACAGCAGTCCGGTGCTCTACCACTGAGCCAACCGGGTCCTTTTGCTCCATTGCCCACTCCGCTGGATAAGGGTAACGCAGGCTTTGGGAACGAGGTTGTATGACACCAGATAATGATCACAATAAAATAGTATTTACGTCAGTCCAGTCTTAAGTATCGCAAAGGTGGCAGAGCTCGCAGCCGGTTTTTGTTGCTGTTGCTGTTGGTAAGATCAGAGTGATTCTGCGGTCAAAGTCGCTCTATTTTTCTAGCTACACGCAACAATACTTCAAACTTATGTTAGTGAATAAGAAACCATATGTGAACTGCGGATATGAAATCAAATGAGAAATGATCGTCGCAGTTGTTCATTCACTTACATATCTTTCACGGGATCATATGAACCCAAAATTGACCTGCTCTCAAGGTCAGTGGCTTCATAGCTCAGTTGGTAGAGCACCGCACCGGAATCGGGAGGTCACGGGTTCAAGCCCCGTTGAACTCCTGAATTTTTTTCAGGCTTCTTTACGCAATTGCAAAAATTGCGATCACAACTGCGACGATCATTTCTCATTTGATTTTTAAACTTATGTTAGTTGACAAGAAGAAATAATAGGCCATATTCGTATTCTCGGTATTGAACTGGATCTAGCATGAAGTGGAGGCTCTTGCGGGGGAATCTTTTCATATGTAAATGTATTCCCCCGCATGAGCCTCCACTTCATGCTAGATCCAGTTCAATACCGAGAATACGAATATGGCCTATTTCGACACGTTGTTTTATGATGTGCCTGGGGTTTCCACGGTCTAGCCTGCGTAGCAGGCGTTTCCGTGGCGTCTTCGAAAGCCGATTTCGGATACGCGGGAAATGGGGCGAGAGCAAAACCAAGATTCGAAAACCACCCCCTTTGCATCTCTGTTTTGCTACGCAGGCTATTACATGTATTTGATACCTCTTTATTTCCTTATTGTTACAAGATTTTTATGCCTCAATTCAGTATAATATCTAGGTTAGCGAATGCTATCTGAGGGGCACCTCTTTTTTTTTTTCGTCAGTAGTAAAACTAAAGTTTTGTTGTCGTTGTTAGAGGGTCCCCTATACTTTTTTCGTGAAACGTGACTGGGACTATTTTTTTCTCGTGAAACGTGATTTAGGTTTATTTGTTCATTCGTGATTCGTGATTGCCGATATTTGCTTTATCGTGAACGTGAACGAATTTTGGGAATTATCCGTGACGCGTGAACAATCTAAATATTTTTACGTGAATACATTTCCAAAGTGGTATAGGGGACCCTCTTGTTACTGCTGGGATTTCAGGGCTTTTAGATCGTCACTTTTGCCATGATATGCGGGTTTTTCGAACAAATATCAGTGACCCTTTGGCACCACAGTGCACATGCTCTACGTGTAGCTCTTGGCTTTTCAAAGTGAAACCGTCTGAAATATTATCAAATTTCGGCAAGTTAACTTTATAATTTTACAGCAGAAAAGTGGTCAGCATTGCCGCTTTTAATAAAGTTCAAATTTTGGACTAAGACCCGGTTGAGACGCCGCTCCACTCAAGTGCCGAACCTAACTACAGTTCCGTACCGGCAGTTTTAATTTGGTGCGGCAACGTTGTTAAGTTCGACAAAGTCTGCCGCATTGATTGAATACATACGTCTGGTTGAAATGCTTAATTATAAAAAACGAAAAAATACACTTTCTCAAATGAAGCGTGTTAACTCTAGTTCTATGTACACTGTAGCATAAGTATTACCAGGAGATGCGCTCCTAGTATTACCGGGTTATTTGTCTTTTGGCGTGGGGTAAATTAATTATGCAATGCTTTTTCTCGTGGTCTACCGTGAAATATCCCACTCGTGACTTGATTTTTTTCTGTATTCACACGAGCCGTACACCACTTGAAAGCATTCCATAACTAATATGTTCTTACCACGTTTTGACGTCACCCGTGCGATGTCAGAGCAAATCATTTCAAGGTATTTTTTTAACTTTGCAAAACAGTGTATGTGTATCCCAACTATAAAAGAGGGCGTCACGGGGCTCGTTTCTAGGTTATTGTCACTTAAAGCTAAAATTCGGGGTATTTCTAACAGGGTTTAGTGTTGATGTAGTAGCCTGGTAATAGCGAGTGGTCAAAATCTTTCACCACTTGTTCACCAATCATGGGCATTTATTTGATGCCACCATAAAGGCAACAACTTATACAGGTTGGTCAGGTTGTTGTTACTAAGGATCCATCAAAGAATTGAACAACACCTGAAAGGTGCTGGAAACCGATGTGAACCACGTTAACGATATAATTTATATGTGGTATATATTTCTTAGGTGCGAGAATAATTAGAAATAGATAATGACGTTAAGCTAGCGTTCAAACGTCTTCTTTTTGTAAATCTTAAAGCAATTTTAAGTAATCAGGTTTTTACGCAAAGTTTTCTAGTCAAATGCAAGAAAAATTTCTTCTATTATTACTACAGTAGCTATTGTTAATACCGTATGTATTGATAGGGGGACACCAATGTGGCCCGGGTTCGATTCCCGGACTCGACGTCATATGTGGGTTGAGTTCGTTGTTGGTTCTCTACTCTGCTCCAAGAGGTTTTTCTTCGGGTACTCCGGTTTTCCCCTCCCCTCAAAAACAAACACTTCCAAATTCCAATTCGATCCGGATGCAGGACATTCCCTGAAAACCACTTCTGCGAGTGGAGCTTCCTGGGTAAATATCATGATTTATTATTTATTTTATTCATTTAATGTAAAGTATTTACCGTGTTATCACTCAGAATCTCCCTCAATATAGTGTTTTAAACTTCTATTTCTTAATGACACCCAAATAAAAGTTTTTTAGAGTGGTTTCATTTATCCTCCCGAGACTGTAATAGTCAAATACACACAAAAGAATACAAAGGAAAAAGTGTGTCATAGTTGCTAGTAGTCGGTTACATTAACTTCAATTTCACGGGTTAAGCAAAAACATTCTGCAGGGCCCGGTTGTTCTAAAGCCGATTAACGCTAATCCAGGATTAAAAATTAATCAAGGAGCTTATTTCTCTGTCCCTAAATGTTGTTCAATACCGATATTCTGTAATATTTGAGACTAGGGGAAGTCAATCCTGAAAAACAAAAAGCAGCGAAAACAACTTTCATCCAATAGTTAAAAACTGCAACCAAAGTTTGCGCTAATCCTGGATTATGTTAATTGGCTTTCGAACAACCGGGCCTATTCGTTATATTGTGTGACTTGGTTACCCTTCTTTCCTAACGGATTGCCCACCAGAAGCTAAGTAAATAAATACTAAAAATAAATTAATAAATAAAAAACGCGCCGAGAACATTCAGGATGCTTTCGATTAGGAACTTCGGTTTTCTAGTCGTATATGATTTCTTTCACATATATCATTCACAAACAGCTAAAAGATGTTTTAATTTGTTTTTCTTTTTCGTTTAGCTGTAATTCATAATCTGCCCGTGGACCCCATGGCCATTATGGAAGAATAATGGTCTAGTACTTAGCTAATCAGAGAGCAGTTATATCGGTTACAAGCACCAACCAAATAATAAAACTCCATAACGCACTCGCGTGATGTATGGTACGTGCATTATTTAACAAACAGATTAAAATTGGCAGGGTGTGTGTACTCTGATCACGCACAGAGGAAGTCAACACGTGGTAAGAACAGAGAGGTACGATACTTGCCCGCACTGAGCTCGTAACGCGACTGATGTTCAATCTATTTGTTTTATACATTATTCTAAGTTCTAGACTCATGGCTTCTGTATTGGTGTGTCTGCACTTTAATCGCAAACCTACTTCTAAAGCGACATTTACACCGTCCCTATTTCAAAACTCAATAATGCAGGCGCATTCTGCTTGTATGTTCAAAATAACGAAATGGATTGAATCCGGCACATCTTTTTTTTTTTTTACATTATTTCCTTTATAAAATGTCCTAAGATTTGGACATAACTCCACAATACACGCACGTAACGCAGGGCGCGTGCATCAGCTCTCGGAGATATATAATGCACACAATTCGACCAATCATAGGGCGGGCAATTCTTCGAACAGTTTATAAGAGATATAATGCAGCCGTTTCGACTTATCATAGCACCCGCGATTCGTGCAACATTTTATACATCTCTTACAATGCATGCGTTGCATGTTATCACGCGCGTGCAGTTTGGAGTTTTATAAACCCGTTGTTTTGTGACGATTAATAACCTTCATAATAAGCACTTCCGTCGCCGGGTTTTCTAGGTTTATTGACCAGTTGTATCAATGTAGCAGCTGTGAATCAAACAGCACCAAAAATTCTTTTTTAGGAAAATTCCAAGTGATCAACTTATGTACACCAGTCGTCCCTTCAAATCTGTTGGGTATAAATTAGGTATAAATAAGTCACCACCATAAGGTACAACATTTTTCCCCACCCCTCTACCCACATTTTCTTCATTACTACCCAAATGTTAAAGGTTTAGTCACCTGCATTCTTTCGGAAGTCACTACTTTTTCAAAATGTTGATAAGTTTCAAAGTTTATAAAATCTTGCGCACATGGTTTGGACGTCAGTAGAGATACAAAACTCGTGCCTTAATAATAACGTAATAATAAATAGCTTTGATTTATTATCCTTTCAGCCTAATATGTCCAATGCTGAGATTCCTTTGAGCTATTGCAACCTTTTATAACAAGTTTGTTGTTGGCATGGTCAACATCCAGGCATTTGCTGTTCTCTGAACCATCCTCCAGTGTAAACTGTAGTCTCGTTCTCACCCATTTCTGCAATAAAAGAGCGTTCATGTCTTCAACTGATAACAACTGGGAGTAATTTCAAAGTGAAGATTTTGGTGTTTTGTTACGTGCGAGCAGTGTTAATGTTGTTTTCTTTTTTTGTCAGAAAATATTCAGAAAAGATATTCTGACTCATTAGCGACTCTCTTCAATCCCCTACTCACAAATGTAAGGCGATGTCCAGACTTCAATACTTTTAAAAATAATTGTTTCACAGTTTTCAAGAGCAGGACCAGCACCCGCTTAAGCTGAACCTCATAAGTTGTCTTGATTAGGTTTCCTAGTTATGGTTACTCAAAGTATTTATAGTATTTTTAGATCTTACAATTTTAACAGTTTTCAAGTGCATTATGCTTGTAATTACTTAGATTTTACGTAGTTCATTCTTTAGTTAATATGACTGATGCAAAGCTACCAGTGGGTTCAAATCCCACTCAAGGCAAATTTTCTTTCAGACATTTATTCTGATTATTTGGGGTGTACGAGTTTAGTGCTTGTTTCACATATAGTACTCGTCAGTATATATATATATATACTATTATTATTGTTATGAAACATTTTTGTTACCATTGTTAATAAAGTTCTTATACGAGATTGTTTGGAATGTTTTTAACTGAACTGAATTTTTTTCCTCGAAATGAACAGGAGCCCATGAAGTGAAATGATTTGTAAATAGTGCTTTGACTGAATAGTTTTTTTCTTCAGCGAAATTAACTGTAAATAGGTTTTAATGGTTAGCTTTGTTGTCAATACATTTTTTGGATAATAAATTATTACTATTATTATTAAAATTGCCAGATTTAGACGGCCTTTCGCTGGCAATTATCATCAAGTCTCACAGGTTACCGAAAGACAAAACTGACCTCCTCCTCTGAATCTGGAATGGGTTGTGGGGGGACGCGGCGCCCAACATGTAGCTTCGGCTTACTTAAGCACATTAATTTGCGAGGTGTATTTCCAGGCCGAATCTCAGGGGTGCGTTTCTCGAAATAACCGAAACGTTTCGGGCCTATTTCAGGTGCTTTACTTTCCTACTATCTTAAAAACGAAGTCGTTTCCAGACATGAGACTGATTTTGCAACAAATTTGCCCTTTCTTATCTTGAAATCAAAGTAAAACACCAGCTTTTAAAGAACAAACGAATCGGAGTTTTAGAGATACTGTAGCTTTTCGGGACTTTCGAGAAACGGGCCCACCTGAAAACAAAAGACGCAATTTGCGAATGTAGTTACACTTTTCTCGCTTCCAAGGACAACTATTACCTGATGAGTGTCATTTTCATCACAAGTAGCAGTTTTAACTGTACTCCCGTCGCTAACGTCAACAGCTCGTAAACACATGTCGATGGCTTTGTTTTCAATGAGACGACTGGACTCGCGGTAACTCCAAGCCTAATTTAAACATAAGAGACGAAAAGAAAAGCTATACGAGGTCTACAATGCGGGTCATATGTCTCGGGACAGTTGCTGTCCCCCCCCCCCTGCCCCCTTTGAAAAATGCATTAACCCTTTCAATCCCAATATCAAATTCTAAATTCTCTTTTGTTGTCCCTACATACTTCCTATAGAAGTAGTACGGAGAAGTTGTTAAAATATCAAGCAAATTCATCTTGTATGATCCTGTTCTTAAATCTCGTAAATTAGTGGCGGGAGGTGTGGGCGTTGGTGCAAAAGAAAAGCTTTCAAGCTTTCAGATCTGCAGAGCTAGTAGCAATGTCAAGTTGTTTACGTTGCCCAAGTGGAGAAGAGGCCCTAAAATGGTGAATCATGAATGAGGGGAAATTCACCTGATTTCTCTCTTGTCCATGGCAACTATATAACTCCACATTGCTATCTACAGGCTGTTCCATGGAATCAATACACTTTCCACTGGCTCCAGACTGAATCTCAACGGCTCCTCTGAAAGTAAGGAAGGAATCCAAATTTCTTAACCATCTCTGAGATATTCTTTACGGAAAAACCTAACATCAAATAATGCCGATCATTGATTCGCCCAAAAACCCACGACAGTGTAGATCTAATCTTGCGTCCGGTTCAACTGGGTCGAATCCTCTGCTAAATTGTTCTGCAGAAATGTTCTGTAGAACAGGCTTGGCCGTTTCAACATCGTTGCATACCATATTTAGGATGTCGGCCTCAAGATCACGTGCCTCGTTCTGGTGCCGAGTTATGAATCTTCCACGTTTGCAGGTCATAGGGTGATCGGTATAGAATGGCTCAGAAAAAGAGGAATTAATTTGGCTGGAGGAGTTAGGCTGATGACCAACTAGTCAAAGGCTAGTTTGCTCAGAGCCTATATGCCACCAGTCAAAAATAATATGATATGTACCCCGTATGCAGGCAAAATAAATTTGATTACTTCAGTGTTATAAAGCGTACCATAGGCACCATAGCCTGTGCCGCAAATGAACTAAACACTAATTTAGTTTTGGTACTAACTATCATTTAATTTACAGCCACCATCTGCACACAGGCTAGAGTGCCAGAGGTTCGTATTTCATTTGATCCAGAACCTCTGGCATCCAGGGAATATGAAGCATTAGCTGTGCTGGCTTTTTTTGCAGTGCTTTTTTCAGGCATTTATGCTTTTTCTAAAGTGCAAAATATGTTTTAACCCTTCACATCCCAATAATGACCAATATCCAACTTCTCCTTATCACATCCCTAGCTCATCAAGCATACAGGGTATGAGAATACAGGAAATGGTCACCAGGGATCAGTCGAGTTAATGTTTATGCAAATTCTCCCTTCATGTGACATGTGAAATATGTGAGAACTGTAGGGAGAATATAAATGTTCATACTGAGGATTAAAGGGATAAAAATTATACTGTCTACCTTTTCACTGGTGCACTTTCGGTTCTTTCCTGATATGTTGTTTGTCCATGCAAAGAATGCAAGACTTGTGACGTCTTTCGATGCTTTTCTTGGAACTCTGCCTCCAAGGCCCTCAACTTATTGCCTAAACTAGACAATGTCTGGTTAACCTTCTCATGAAGAGCTCGTGAAAGTAACATGGAAGATGACTTCTCCTCATTGACCTTCAAGCTTAAAAAAATTGACCAAAATCTTAATTTATGATTACAAACAACTGACAATACAATTCTAATGTGTTCATTTTACAGTACTTAAAAACTGGAAATTACTTGGATGTAAGTTACTACTGTAAGTAAAATAATCAGATTAAGGCTACCGCACACTAGCAGATTTTTTGTCGGCCGACAAAAAATCTTCACTTGTCGGCTAGTGTGCGGTGAATTCAGACAAGTCTGCGACGAAATCGGGGCTTGTCGGGCGATATCTGACAGTGCTAGATCTCACAACGTCTTGTCGGGCCTTGTCAGCTAGTGTGCGGTGGACCAAGACAATTTGTCGGGGCTCGCGCGTACCTCAACCAATGAGGAATTGTCATGAGAGTCACGTGAACAAGCCTCTTTTCAAACTTGGCAGAGATCGACTCGACCCCAAGACTAAATGCGGTTAGTCGGGACAAAAAATCGGCTAGTGTGCGGCAAGCTGACGTCAAATTTTAACCCGATTTAACCCCGACAAAAAATCCTCAGCTCTGCGACAAAAAATCAGCTAGTGTGCGGTAGCCTTTACTGTTTTAAAAGTCCCTCGTCCTTTCCTTTTGACTGCCTGAATTCTTGTGGTACCCATGCACAGTGAAATGACTCAAAGTTCATAGTTCACTTGAAATCAAATGCATTCGTTAAGAAATTTAACTTCAATTAATATATGATTATTATTCTCACATATTGACAGTATAAATACCACCACCTAACATGGTTTTTCCAAACTTGAAAATGAAGTCAAGAGTTTCACAGGCATAGCCTTTGTTAGGCCCACAAACCTTCTTTGCAGTCTAATCTAAGCCATAAATGCCCAGTCACATCAAGGTCAGATTGGTTTTCACTGGATTGGATTTTTTGGATCATGTGCACTCTAGGTATAGTGTCAACTGACAACTCAACCGACTTGTTGACATCTTGACTGACAATCAGTCAAGATACTAACCCACTCTTTATTGGTATGTCAATCGATTCTTAACGGAGTATCAACCAACAGTCAGTCAACATATCGGTTGAGATGTTGGCTGACACTACCTGTAGTACACATGATCTGACTGTTTTTACTAGCATTTACATGACCACTGTTTGGCCCTGTTGAACCGGAACTTTATTTTATTTAAACTCTGAAATCCATCAACAGATAAATTGGTTTTCATGATGCAATGCTATAGAACATAGCAACTTAATGTGCCTTAATTCTTCAATCAATTTTGTGTCAAATAAAGAAGCATCAGAAGGAAAACGAGGAACGATTCACAGGTTTAGGATGTAAAATAATTGGCTATTTGATAGCTTATGCATTTGGGGAAAAAACAAACACTAGAGCCCCCAATTTTTTTTTTTTTGAGCCCAAAATACTGAATTGACTTTACACTTTAAAGTTAGTAACAGCAGCAGTGATAGTAACAGTGGACAGTGATTGTCACAATGGCAGTAACAAAGAAGTGATAGTGGCAGATCAAGGTAGTGATAGTAACAGTGATAGTGACAGCAATGGTGGTAATGCCAGTAACATTAACGGTGACAGTGATGGTGACAGTACAGCAGTGCTTGAAATTAGCGGCCATCCAGCCGTCCGAGATGACCAAAATGTTTGCTGGGCAACCAATTTGTTGGTAAAATTAAGAGGCTGGTTGCCCAAGAAATAAGCAACAGACAACCCAGCCAAACAGAGACAATCAATGTAATCATAAATGGCACAAGACTTACGTGACAGTTTTGTATTGTCAATGTCCAATAATGTGAAGTTAATAATAATTAATTTGCCTCAGCTAAGCCCTTTCCTGTGTTTTGAATATCTGTAAATTTTACAAAACATTGCCAGGTATGGAAATTTAAAAGACAAACTCTAAGTTTCATCTCTGGTAGTGATAAAGATCAAAGATGCCATCTTGAATATGCCACAACAATATGCCCAGACTTCTGCAAAACCCAGTGGCGCACACTAAGAACTACTATGCAATTACATCTCAAGCTCTACATGCTGTGTAAATAAAGGTAGGATTGAGAATAAATGTGATACCGAGTAAATGCATTGTGTCTGTAATACAGGCAACAGAAGCAAAGAGTTGTTGAGGTACTTGTAATATTTCGATGTAATTCGATATCATCAGTATTTAAACTCTGCTACCTGTATGCCAACTTAGTCTGATGATGATATAAAATTATAACGAAATATTACAAGTACCTCAACGACTCTTTGCTTCTGTTGCCTGTATTACAGACACAATGCATTTACTCGGTATCACATTTATTCTCTATCTGTTAAAGTTATCAGCAGGTAATGGATAAAGGTAGGATTGTTACCATTATTGTTCTCAAATTCTTTATTTCGGTTTTGAGATTTTTGTCTTCAATTGGCAGTACAGAATAAAAGTCTTTTCTTTCACAGAGTCAAAATGTGGCACTTTTTGACAGGTGTAAAGCCGCCTCCTCAAAAGAAAGCTAAATTGAGTGAGACAGATGCTGTAGAAAGTAAAGGCAAAGTTAACATATAATATTAAGATAACAAAAAATACAAAAATAGATGTTTTTTTTGGGTGATGCACTTAAATGGATACCAGGTTTTTCTAACTGGTAACCAAGAATTTATCAGAGCAACCAAATTTACGGGTTTGGTTGTCCAGCTTTGAAATAGGGACAACCTGGATTTTCTGAGCACTGGTACAGTATTAGTGACAGTGATAGTGGCAGTGATATTGACAATGCCAGTGACACTGACTGTGGTAGTGGTGGTGACAGTGACAGTGGCAGTGATAAAGACAGTGTCAGTGACAGTGACTGTGGTAGTGACAGTGACAGACAGAGACAGTGATAGTGACAGAGACAGTGGCAGTGACAGTGACAGAGACAGTGGCAGTGACAGTGACAGTGACAGAGACAGTGACAGAGACAGTGGTAGTGGGAGAGACAGTGCTAGTGACAGACAGTGGCAGAGACAGTGATAGTGACAGTGGCAGTGGTAGTGACAGACAGTGACAGAGACAGTGGTAGTGACAGTGGCAGTGGCAGAGACAGTGGTAGTGACAGAGACAGTGGTAGTGACAGACAGTGACAGAGACAGTGGCAGTGACCACGACAGAGACAGTGACAGTGGCAGAGACAATGACTGTGGCAGTTACAGAGACAGTGACAGAGACAATGGCAGAGACAGAGACTGTGAGAGAGACAGACAGTGAAAGAGACAGAGACAGAGACAGTGACAGAGACAGTGACAGAGACAGAGACAGAGACAGTGGCAGTGACAGAGACTGGCAGAGACAGTGACTGGTAGTGGCAGAGACAGAGACAGTGATAGTGTTAGTGACAGTGACAGTAACAGGAACAGGGACAGCATTAGTAACAGTAAAACTGACTTTGGCAGCTAGTGGATCAGCTGGATAGTAAAGCACAGCTCTACTTGATATTTTTCTAAAATCTGGTGGTATTCTGTAAGATAGATCAGGGATATTGTTATTAATGGAATTAAACAAATTGTCATCAGCAAATAAAATTTTCAGAAAAAGGAAAGTCATGCTTTAGTTATAATCACACCTCAGATAATTAAAAATAAGAGAAAATGAAAATGTAGAGTAAAAATGTAAACCTTAAATGATCAATTTGCTCTTGAAGAGAAGAACTCAGCTCTGAAGTCACCTAGGAAAAAATAAAATGCCTGGGTTATTTTTTGACAATTTCATGTAGCAATAAAAATAATAATTCAAATTGATTTTTATATGCAGCTGAAACAATAATTATTATTACATATAAATCAACTCAGATATAAAATGCCTGTCAAAATTGTATAAAACAAAGATAACAACTCTGTCAATCTTGACAAGCATTTTTTCTCCCCACCCATCCCCTGGCATTTCTTGGGTCACTCTTGGACATTCAGTACATGTAACTAAACAGTACCATCATCATGCATGCTGTGATATGTCAGTTACTGAATAACTTCTTTGTTGTCTATGAATTGCAGAGTTCATACATGTTAATTAGTTCTTATAAAAAGTTAAATTTATCAATTTTAATTTGTTGTAAAACTGGTATGATTAATAACATTAGTAACAGGACTTGGGCCCACTTCAGATGCCACTCCACACTGTAACTGATGTATTAAGTCCAGCAAAAGAGTGGCTGAACTAGACTCCACGCAGTCATATTATTATCAAGCTGTTGAATCTTGCTTGTGTGTGTTGCCAAGGAAGTCAATGCAATCATCACATTTTTACACAGGCACCAGGTGGCTAATATTATTCTGCCTAGAAAGATTGATCAGCATCATATTTCTGGCAAGAACGTCATGGTAAGCCAAATATGTAAATCCGTATTCCTCTATTGTCCTGATCTGTTGTCCTGTAAATGTACTTTATTGTCTTCTTTTATATGTGCTCTAAATGTGGGCTAGCATGAAGTTTTTGCCATATTTCTCCTGGTGCTTACGAGAATTAAGGACAGAATCACACAACATGAATTCGCTTCATATTTTAACGTTTCCCCTCCACTTCAAAAGGAATGTGTTGCCGCAACAAGTGAGAATTTAAATTTTGATCAAAGGGAGTAAAGTGTTGATGCCAAGTAGCTGGTTGTGAATTTTTATAACTAAGTTAGTCACGTGATCAACTTTTCATAAACTCTTTCACTTAATTTAATTGCAGCTAAACGTACCTGATTAGCTGTTTCGTATCTTCTCCTGACGAATAATGTCCCTGAGATGAAGAATATGACAGCCCACATGAGAAGACACAGCACCAACACGAATTTCTTTTGTCTCTGCGCCGAGAGCCACGATAAGAAACTTTGGGAAGCCATGAAATGACGGATTCTTCACTCCAAAATGGATGTAAAGAGGCAAGGAATGTACAGTTCACTCTGATCTATTCGAATTTGACGTGCGAAATTTGGAAATGAAGAATATCTCCTTGGACGATGGTCACACAGCATCTTTCGTATGAACCACGCACGATTGAATAAACTGGTAATAACACGTCACACACTTGTAACTTTTGAGTTTCATTATTGCTGGTTTAAAGAGATGACGTGGAAGAGACACATTAATCAGACTGTTTGGTTAGCTACATGATGATCAGAGATCCTCTGGCTTCTACTAATAGACAGCTGAACGACATCTCGGCCGAATTGAGTCGATCGCTCGATCGATACTCTGAACAACTCACCCCACGAGGGAGGGGAGGTTGAGGTTTGTATTTTAACTTGAGAGGATCAAACCAGACCATACCAATCTCTTTGGTCTCGAGTCACTTCTTTTAAACTTACTCATAAATTTTTCGCTTCCGTTTGAGATTATTTCATTTAAAAAGGATCAAGAAAATTTCATTATGAAATTGGAGCTTTAACGAAACCTCAAAGAACACGAAGGTTATGGTGAGGCTTGACTTCTGCCTTCCAACCCACGAAGCAAAGGCCCTGGTAACGAGGCAGGGAGAAAACCAAGATGGCAGAGAATTCAGCAGGCCGGACGATTTTAAGCTCAACTTTGTAAATGATCTTGCTATGGCGTTCACGGATGACCAGTGGGTCAGGCTGTTCAATGTGTCGGATCCACGGAGAGCTTATGCGGGTCACACTCTGTACAAAGTCACATCTAAGGTAACGAAAAATTTACCAAGCTGTATATCCCGGATCCAAGCATTGAAATTAATGTTTCATTTTTTTCGCTCTTGATATATTAAAGATCGACTTAAGTCTTATATTCGGTCTCGGAAGACATTAATTGTTATGGCAAAATTTCTCTACAGATCCATCATACAATTATCATGTAATTATGTTTTGAAAATCTCCCGTTTCTGCTGGAAATTTTCTGAATGACGGTGGACTGTGATGCGTGGAAATCTTTCAAATATGTTGCATTACTGAGAAGACCGAATCCTAATTATGCAATACTTTGAAAAACATGTTAACTTTGCCCTTTTAGGTGTTTCAAAAAGAATTTCCAGAAGGAGCCACTGAGGTTTGTGCATCTTCCACTGTAGAATAATAGCGATCCAATCATTTCTATTAATTTATAAAAAATAATGTCGTCTGAACGGATTTCGAAACGAAGCGCACAAAATAAATCATTCTCCTACAGTGACATGCAAGTTGGTAGATGGCTATTTTAGAGTATATCCAAAAAGAGTTCTGGTACGTTTTCTTCTCAGACTCTGATCAATACAAAACACCCTTAAGCTGAAAGATGGCTAGCTGCTAACAAGCTTGAAACTGACAACATCTAAAACTAATAATAATAATAATAATCATAATTAAGTGAAGTACGATCGTCCGGGTGAGTGTAGTCCTGAGAAGGACTGTTTGTGGTGACATTATATTGACTGACGTTTCGACAACCTGAGCGGAAGTCATCATCAGAGTCAAGTGATTTGTGTAACGTCAGTAGATGGTATAAGTACTCTGGTCGTTGATGTGATTGGTCAACGAAGTCATGATGTTATTGGTCGACTGTCAGTGAAGCCTAGTTGCCAGTGGCTGTGAAGACTGTACACAGTGATTGGTGTGTTTCGATCCGTCATTTGTTAGTCTAATGTGTGTACGTGTATTGTTAGTAAAATTAGTCGGTCTGTTGTTTGTCTGTTGTAAACAGTGATTGGTGCGTTTCGATCCGTGTTTTGTTAGACTTACATGTAAGTCTGTACGTGTGTCGTTGTCAGTCAGTCTGTTGTCTGTAACTTTTCTTTAAGGTGAGTGCTGAATTTGCAGTTCAGCTGAAATGTGAGGTTTAGAATGGTGACTTCACTAGTCTGTGGTATGTTTAAGATACTATTGTAGGCCTCGGCAGTGTATCATTTTTTGTACATAGTAAGCTCTTTGCATTTGGTTGAATTTGAATTCATCCTTTTCTGGCCTGCCCACCGTACAGACTGATTTATTAAGTTTGCAGAGTGATCTATATCATAATATACTGGAGCAGTAATCGCTCAGTCATCAGCATATATTTAAAACCCAGTGTCTCATTCCCTAATTTTAAAACTGAGTTTATGTTGATCAGATCAAGGCAACAGCTAAGCATGTCACACAATTAACCCTCTGTCATTTATGATTGATGGTGGATCTATAACTCAAGTTACTTCTATGAATATCTTCATTTGTTCACATTGACCAGAATTTATCCTGGAATGTTCATGTTGAGAATTTGTGCTAAGAAGATCTTATTTGGGATTGGAACGTCTAAGAGAGCAAGGTCTTTTGTTCCACACGAGACTTCTCCAATCAATCTTCATGTCTTTAGTATAGCCTCACTTTGATTACTGCAATTCTGTCTGGGGATGTTGCAGTAAAACCCTAGCTAACTGCAAAAACCTCAAAATCGTGCTGCATTATACATATTTACTTACTCAAACTATCTGTATGATGCCAACACTGACACCCGTAACCTTATCCCTAAACTTGGATAGTTAAAACTAGGTTCTTAATGATCAATCCCTATGGCTGTGATGGTTTACAAGTCTCTGATTACCTTAATTCTAAATTTGTTGATCGTAGTAGTACCTCCAATATTATTACTCCCACAGGGACAGAGTACAAACTAGCTATTCCACAACCACAAACAAACTATCTGAAAAATAGGATGCTGAACAAATTAATGTGTTTAGGTAACTTAAAAGCCACTCATTGGGCACCATGGCCACGTGGTATTGGGCATTACCCCTTAAATCTACCAAAAAAAGTTTGAGCCTGAGCATTAGCAGCCTAGTTTTGGCCAAATAAGGCAAAACAGCTGTCCATGGCTGCTGATGCTCAGGCTCAAACTTTTTTTGGAAGATTTAAAGTGCTACGATGATAAAAAAATCATTTTCTTTTTTTCTTCAGATTTTGAAAGTGTGTTTGCTTAACACCTGACTGGCAAAATTTTGAGCTTTGATTTTTATCCAAAGGCTGTTTATTTCGAGTGTAAGGTTTGGATTTCATGGTCTGCCATTACTCACATTCAAAACTGACCGATTGGACCTCATAGGCTTGGATCTAGGGGAAAGTGATGTCATTTAGTCACTAGCTTAAAATTTCAGCGTGTAAAGTGTAATATTCCCACACCAGTGAACACACCGAATAAACTGTAACTTGTTTTAATCCATGCTCCAATTACAAAAGCACATGGTCCTCTAAAACTATTGGAGGAGCGGTTACATAGCTGAAACAAACAAGACTATTCTACACTCCCCCACTTAGATGAAAACTTGAATGACAAACAAAATCAAGCCCTTAAAAGTCTTGTGACCTTATCTTAGCAACTAAACAAAAAAAGTCACTTAGAAACATAGTCTCTCAGATATCCAGGAGGATGGCGGTTCCTCATTGGATAACGTCTCTCACTGTTCCCTTGGACATCGGCAGGTTCAGTAGTCACAGGCACCTCTGGACTCACAGTGTGGTCCTCCACAGGCTGGACAGAAGACTTTGGCTCTTCTAATTCTGATACAATTATTTCAGGGACTTCCGAAGGGATAACTGACGGATGATCACAAGATCTCTGAATCAAGTGATCCTGATTGCGTCTCCATGTTCTCCCATCTTTAATTTCAACTTCATGCGTTGTAGGACCATTTGACTGTCTTACGACTCCAGGTACCCACTTTGAACCTTGACCAAAGTTCCTGGCATAGACTTGGTCTCCTTCCATCACAGTACGCTCTTTAACATGTAAATCATGCCTCTGCTTCTGCTTCATTTGACTACCACGTACTTTGCGACCAATCTCTGGGTAAATAAGATCCAATCTTGATTTCGGTTTTCTGCCTAGCAGTAGTTCAGCAGGTGAGACTCCAGTTGTAGTCTGAGGAGTGATTCGGTACCGGCTTAAAAGGCGTGATACTCTGGTTTCCAAACTTCCATCCTTCAACTTCTTCATTCCCTCCTTGAAGGTTTGGACAACTCTTTCTGCAAGCCCATTTGATGAGGGATGATAGGGTGCAGTTCTGATGTGACAGATGCCGTTTTGTTTCAGGAAATCTTCAAACTCTTCGCTCACAAAGTTGCTGCCATTGTCTGTAACCACCATTTCTGGAAGTCCATGGGTTGAAAAGGTAATTCTTAACTTCTCAATGGTAGCACTGGATGTGGAAGTGTTCATTGGAAATGCTTCTATCCACTTTGAGTGTGCATCTACTACTATGAGGAACATTTTTCCAAGAAATGGACCGGCATAGTCTAGGTGTAAGCGAACCCAAGGCTTATGCGGCCACTCCCAGGGATGCAAGGGGGCTTCAGGTGGCAACTTCCTGTTTACTTGACAGATCTCACAGTTTCGCACTTTCATTTCCAATTCAGAGTCCATCCTTGGCCACCATACGTAACTTCTAGCCAAGGTCTTCATACGGCATATACCAGGGTGTGTCTCATGCAACTCTTCTATCACTCTTTCTCTTGCTTTTGGGGGTACTACCACACAATTTCCCCATAGAAGACACCCATCTTGAAGACTTAATTCTTCTTTCCTGCTGAAGTATGGTTTGAGTGCTTCATCTGTGTTACTGGAAGGCCATCCATACTGTACAAACTTCATTACTTGAGAAAGTGTGGAATCAGATCTGGTTCCTGCTTGGATCTCTTTGACATCCACTGGTGTAGAATTAAGAAGCTCCATTGTCCACACAGTTTCTGCTGGTACTGGCGTCATCCAGGGCGTCACTGGTAATGGCAGTCTACTGAGGGCGTCGGCATTGCAGTGCTCCTTACCCGGTTTGTACTTGATGGTGTAATTGTATGCAGCTAGTGTCAATGCCCAACGTTGGATTCGAGCAGCTGCCATGGCGGGTATAGCCTTCTTCTCATTAAACAAAGACTCGAGAGGCTTGTGGTCAGTCTCTAATGCAAACTGTCTACCATACAAGTATTGATGAAACTTCTTAACGCCAAAGATAACTGCAAGCGCCTCTCTCTCCAGATTAGAGTAATTCCTCTCTGCATTTGTTAAGGTTCTAGAAGCAAATGAAATTGGATGCTCTGAACCATCTTCCATCTTGTGTGAAAGAACCGCTCCCAAACCATATTGGGAAGCATCGCATGCCAAAGTCAGTTCCTTTTTGTCATCATAGTGGACCAATAGCTTTGAAGACTTGAGAAATGACTTAGACTGTTCAAAGGCTTGCTGCTGTTCTTTTCCCCAATGCCAAATGCTTTTACTGTTAAGTAATTTGTGTAGTGGGGCCAACACACTTGACAAATTTGGCAGGAATTTCTGATAATAATTGATCATTCCCAGGTAGGACTTGAGCTCTGACACATTCTTTGGAGGTGGTGCATTAGTGATAGCATCCACTTTATCCTCCATGGGTTGGATACCCTCCTTGCTCACTTGGTGATCCAGGTAAGTTACTTGAGATTCCATGAATACGCACTTCCCTTTCTTCAATCTCAATCCAGCTTCTGCAAGACGTTTCAAGACTTCCTCCAGGTTTCTCAAATGATCATCGTCATTGGCACCTGACACCAATATGTCGTCTACTCGGACAATCACATACGGAATGTTCTGCAGGAGATTTTCCATGTTGCGTTGGAAGATACCTGGGGCAGACGAGACTCCATAAGGAAGGCGGTTGTATTGAAACAGCCCTTTGTGTGTGTTGATGGTGGTGTACTGTTTAGACTCAGCTTCCAGCTGTAGCTGTTGATAGGCTTGACTCATGTCCAGCTTTGTAAATTTCTCTCCACCACCTAGGGTAGCTAGCAAATCCTCCACCTTTGGGATGGGGTAATTATCCACCTTTGAAACTTGATTGACAGTTGTCTTATAATCACCACAGATCCGAATGGAGTTGTCTGGTTTCAGGATTGGCACAATAGGGGCTGCCCATTCCGAGAATTGTACGGATTCAATTGTTCCTTCTTCCTGTAATCTCTTGAGTTCTTCTTCAATCTTCCCCTTCATGGCGTATGGCACTGGTCGTGCTTTGCAGAATTTTGGCACTGCACCTGCTTCCACATGAATCTTGGCCTTTGGTCCTGTGAAAGTTCCTAAGCCTTCTTCAAACACCTCTGAGTACTGAGTGATCAATGTCTTGAGTTTAGATTCAACTTGATCTCCATCAGCCTCCACTTTGAACAATTTCTTCCAGTTGAGCTTCACAACTTTCAACCAATCCCTTCCTAACAAATTCGGTCCAGACCCCTCCACGACCAATGTTGACAGCATATTTTCTTGTCCTTCGTAAAGAACAACAACGTCCACAGTTCCCAGAACTTTAACCGATTCACCAGTGTATGTTCGCAGCTTTACTTGAGTTGGTTTCATTTCTAGTTTGGTCTGTGCTGAGTTTCCTTGACTGATTTTCTTGAACGTTTCTTCGCTAATAATCGTAGCGGCTGCTCCAGTATCGACCTCCATGTCCGTTGAAAATCCGTTCAAGTTGATCTCCACTCGATATGGCTCTTGATCTTTTGCGGCTACATGAAACAACGTGTATTCCTCAGTATCTTCTTCTTCTCGATTTTCTTCCAAGGCTGTCGTTTCCATGTGATGTGTGTTGCCTTGTTTTTTTCCGTTCCACGGGTTGAGTTTCAATTTCACGCGACACTTCGACGCCTTGTGACCTTTCTTCTGGCATCGATAACACTTTTCATCCTTGTACCAGCATTTTTCGGCTTCATGAAACTTCCCTCCGCAGCGATAACATTCTTTGACTGTTTGCTTACCCTGTTCCTTGTTTAAACGGTTGACTGGTGATTCCTTGGGCTTCTCCACCGGGTTGCCTTGCTGTATATCGCGCGTGTTTTTGTCGGCTATTTCCATAGCTGTAGCTAATTCCAGTGCTTTCTTGAAATCCAATCGGCTTTCGGCCAACAGTCGACGTTGTATCCTTTCATCATTCACCCCACAAACCAAACGATCTCGGATCATATCTTCTAGTTGATCACGAAAGTCGCAATGCTCCGAAAGACTTCGCAATTCAGCGACATATTGCTGGATGGTTTCCTTTGGTTGTCGAAAGCGGCTGTTGAACTTGAAGCGGTAAACAATAGTCGACGGTCGCGGATTTAAATGGTTCTTCACAATGTTTACAAGCTCAGCGAAGGTTTTGTCGGTTGGTTTCCCTGGCGATACTAAATTCCTGATTAGCTTGTACGTTTTCGCTCCACACGAGCTGAGTAACACCGCTCGTTTCTTCCCAGCATCGGTAATTTCGTTTGCCGTAAAATAATGCTCCAGACGTTCTGTGTACTCTATCCAATTGTCGTTTCCCTGGAATTCCTCCACTTTACCGATTAAAGCCATATTGTCCTCGTCGCCAAAATGTAATATTCCCACACCAGTGAACACACCGAATAAACTGTAACTTGTTTTAATCCATGCTCCAATTACAAAAGCACATGGTCCTCTAAAACTATTGGAGGAGCGGTTACATAGCTGAAACAAACAAGACTATTCTACATAAAGGCAAGTTATTTTATAGGCAAAACATCTGAAAGCTCGAAACTCCTGTGCTGCATTTTAATTCAGCCGCGTACACACGCATTACATTCTTAAACCAGTGAGTCTTTTACGTCATTTTCTCCTCGGCCCAGCTCTCTCAAGATTTTAAAGTTAGTAATGGCAGACCAATAAATAACAAAATTCCAGTTAAAATAAACTGTTGTCTTTTTAAAATCAGAACTTAAAACTTGGGTCACTTAGTGTTTAGTTAACATAGTTTTGAAATCCAAGGAAAAAGAAGAATTGTTTTTTTTGGTTGTAGTACCACTTTAAGGGGTAATGCCTGCTACCATGTGGCCATAGTGCCCAATGAGTGGCTTTCAGCTTACCTAAACACATTAATTTGTGTGGTATTCTGTCACTCAAAGCCACATCCCACAAGCTTCACTTTTTACAAGTTTATCTGAAAAATAGCCTCAGCTACTCTGGAGCAGGTCTTTGGAATAGCTTACCAATCAAACTGTGGCAGGCTGACTCCCTTAGAGCATTCCAGGTTACATGTAATGCCAAGTGTTTGTTTTCATCAAGTGAAAATTAGAATATTTACACATGCTGCTCACATAAAGTAGGTTTTTACTATTGTCAGTGATCTAATGTTATAGTTATACAGTTCTTGATTATTACTTTAGAGTAATTTTAGTGTAATATACATGTGGTTCTAGCTGTTGTATATTTTGTATTATTACTGGTAGACATTTAGTTTTCCATAGTTGTGACTGCTGAGTTTACTGTGTCTAAATAAAGTTATCCCATCCTATATTATCCTAATATTATTTGCATATCAAGCTTGAATAACTAGTCTGAGATGTAATGTTACTTAACAACAACAAAAGTACATATTGTACAAACAATCACAACCACCTTAAGTGCAATTGAGAATAAGTAATTTCAGTATGGGTTTCATTGATCATTTCTGCTACTAATTGAAAAACAAAGAGTACAAGAGAAAAAAGTCCAGATAATCAAAATGTTTGGATAATTGGGGTCTGCATAATAAAAAATTTGACTGTATGTGCCTTATTTGATTGTTACAGATAGCAGTATGGCGAAGATTTAGTGACTTCAAGAAACTTCATCATGAGCTCTTAAAGATCTTCAGCCATAAACACCTCAAAGAGGAAGAGTTCCCACCTTTCCCAAAGGCCAAATTCTTTGGTATGTACAACTGATTTTTTATCACAAGTCCACAAACACAGTTTTTTTCCAGGCTTTTACACTTCACATTTGTATGCTAAATCAAATCTGAAGGTTTCAAAGATTTGTTGTCTTGCAGCACAATTTGTACATGTTCTTGGACTAAATTAATCCACAGACCTGTTGGTATATATAGTGTCAAAAATGTGAAGATTGAGGCTCATTCTTTTATTTCTAATCAATACCTTGGTGTCGGATGCTTCTTGACTTGAGTTCTGCAGTGTTGGTTCTTGCATTGTGGCACTAGTCAATATACAGGATTCCACTTGACCTCAGAAAATATAATTACTACAACTGTACTTATGACTGAGTGAGAGGGCTGCACAAGAAAAATATTATTAGCTCAACATTCATGATGTTCAGTCATGTTTTATGACTTGCAGGGTTTGTACACATCTTGGAAACCCTTGAATTCTAGATCAGTCTGATTTCAAGGCCTTGAAAGTACTTGAAATTGGTTGTTGGTCCTTAGAAGTCCTTGGTTATTAAGGGACCAAGGTCTTTAAGTATCAACGCTTTTAAACACTTTAAGTTTCAGCATAGAGAGTGCAAATGTCCATGCGAACATCATGCAAACTCATGATTCCCAATCCAGTCTTGTTACTCTCATGCACATATCATGTATGTTGAGCTACAAGACAGTGCACCAAGTGGTCTTTCCTCTGCAGGTGTTTTCACTCATGCTCAAGCTTTTTGGCCCAATCAATCACTCAGTCAATTAGCCAGTCAATCAGTGGGAAATAATATTCATTATTATATCTCTCAGTTAGTACGCGCACTGTGATTGGTCAATTTTGTGGGCCGTACTCCACTGTACGGCCTGCTAAATTTGAAAGTTTCCTTTCCAGCGCACTCAATTAACCTTAGAGAATAATGATATAATAAATATCTTACTAACCTCACTTTCTCTGTCCCTACTGTAAGTTACAGATCCTCGTTTTTTCCCGTTGATTTATGGCCCGCACGCTTTGCACTTGGGCCATAAGTGAACGGGAAAAAAATTGGTCTGTAACTTACAGTACGGACCTCCAACTTGGTTAGTAAGAGGTATATATTAAATACTAATATTAAACCATTGGAGGAGCAATGACCAACAACCACACTTGAATGTACGTGTAACTCGTCTGAAAGGGTAAACTTTGTTGTCTCCAAATCAGTTGCTTGTCTCTTGGTTTACTCCCCTTAGAACATAGCTTCATACCATGTCCTCTCTTATACAGGTCGATTTGAAGAAGGAGTGATTGAAGAGAGAAGGAAAGCTGCCTTGGAGCTCTTGCATTTTGCTGGAAACATCCCAGATCTTTTTACTAGTCAACCTTTTGTGAAGTTCTTTGAGGTAATGGGGTAATATTATGTTGCGTTATTCAACTCTTTGTGTAACAAAATCTCTGTAATTTTGGGACACATGATGGCTGTGTTTGGTTGTTTACCATTTACCAAAAATGTTCAGAAATTTTGGTTGGAATGTAAATGGTAAGGCTATTTTGGTGTTCCCGACCGGAAAATTTCCAAAATTTTTGGAATGTTTTGAAAGGTAGTCCAAAATTTCCAACCAGAATATCCAAATGGAAAATTTGTTTACCATTTGCGATTTTCACCAATTCTAAGCCCTACTGCAATTTTGATGCATGTCACGTGTTAGTAGGGTTTGTGCAAATGGTATGCGCCAATCTTGAACAGAATTTTTCATTGGGGAGTTTTGCTTACCATTTATACAAACTGTCAACAAACCAGTTTTCCCGTGTAGATGGTAGACAAGCTTTATCTTCCTTTTTTCATTAGTATTGCAACTGACTGTCCTAAATCATTATAAACATTATTTCATATTAATAGACCACTTTCATAATGGCTGCCGATCATAGTATTCTTTTGTATCTATGTTAATTAGACTTACTGGCCTCATTTTAGCGCAAACATTCTTTTGTATTTTGCACATAGCAGCGAGGTTAGAAAGGCTTATCAGCATTAAAACAAAAGAATATTTTATTTGGCCACCATTATGAAAGAGGTCTATTAAGCTACTTGGTGATGCCGTTAACCCTTTAATCCTCAGTATCAACATGTGAATTCTCCTTATAGTTCTCACATATTCCATATGTTACAGGTAGGGAGAATTTGTATAAGCATTAACTCAACTGATCCCCTGTGATCATTTCCTGTACATGTATATCCTCATGCCCTGTAGTACTGGCTTGTAAACCAGTGATATGGCAATTACTGTAAGTTAGTTGGTAGTCACTCTTGGGATGCAAAGGGTTGACTTAGATTCAACCTCTTCTGGATAATTTTTTTTTTGACAAATTATGTTGTCTTTAATTCTGTTTCTAGTACATGACTTTTAAATTATTAGAAGTGTTTTATGCATGTCTGTGGGAACAAAAATAATGTTAAAAAATTTGGTTTTATCAAAGAAGTTGATAATGTAAATTGACCACCATGCAGGGATTCTAAAAGCTGACATTTTGAGCATTACCCCTCCACAGAGTGAATCGAGGAATTATGGGTTGTGTGTAGTTTATATAGTGGAGGAGGAGCTACGCTATTGGTGGTAACATGGCAACGTGAAAAGTAGGAATACATTTAGTGAAATGAAAAGTGTTCGTTAATACCGTGGGGATTAAGGGTACCGACTTGGAAGATGAATTTTTGTTCTAGATTCTTGCGGCTTTCCATTGTACCTTGATTTAGAGAAAGGCTTCAGATCGCCATGTGTTGTTTGGAGTGGTTAGGGAGATTAAAATGATGAGTGACTGGCTTGGATGCATCCTTGTCATTCTTCTCAACATCGCAAAGGAGTTTGCGGAATCGGTCGCCTAGTCGTCTTCCTGTCTTACCAATGGATAACTTGTTGCATTAACATACAGGTTATGCAATAAATAACATTTGCGGAGGTACATGTGAAATGATCGGTGATCTTAACAGATCGCTTAGATCCCAATATTTTGCTAGTGTTAAGAATGAAATGACAAGTTTTGCATCATGAGTGCGTGCATTTGAAAGTGCCAGGTTGCTCATTAGTTTTGAGTGCACCTCAAACTAAAAAGTTTCCTACATTTTTGTCGCATTTGAATGAAGTTAGTGGAAGTTGCGAAAAGATTCTACCAGTCTTGCGATCATTTTGGAGTAATAAATAAAGTTCTTATGAATGATACTTTTGACTGCATGATTATGAGGATGGAAAGCCGAAGGGTGAATGGAATTCTGTCATTCTTGTCCTTTTGTGGCATTTATAGTGCTGACTGTCGATCAATTTGTTGGACACAATGATGTCTAAGAAATTGAGAAAAAGGAATCCATGATCCATGGATGTGGCGATGAATACGACAAATAACTGTGGGAATCTGTAGGTTATGGTGCACACTGTACATAAACTGTTGCCACTGATAGAAACTTCGATTCTTGACATGTGATTCATGGCTGTGATAATAAGTACAACAAATATCTGTGATAATCTGTAGGTTTGTAGTGCACACTGTACATAAACTGTTGCCACTCAGAAACTTTGATATCTATAGGAAAGGCAATGAAGTTTCTGAAATTTCCCAGATATATTTAAGAGCCAGATGAAAGGAATTAACCTGTCTCTCAGAATTCCATTCACCCTCATCTTCCATCCTCATAATCACCTAGTCAAAAGTATCATTCTTAATAATTTTAAATTACTCCAAAGTGATCCCGAGACTGGTGGAATCTTTTCGCAACCTCCACTCATTTTATTCAAATACGACAAAAATGGAGAGGCCCCGTAGCTTTCCAGACGCAGTCTGTGATTAGAGAACAAAACAATATATGACACAACACAAACATCCCTGATAACAAAAGAAGCTACAGATCATATGGACCAATGAAAATACAGGTCTGGAAGAGCTAGAGGATTACTCCAAAAACGTTGGCAACTTCGTTGATAAAACCAGATTTTTGTGTACTACCTCTCTCCTACGCAGCACCACAGTATCTGTAGAAACTACCCCTTTATTCAAAAATAATGTTGTTGTCCCAAAGAGTTGTTGAACAATGACAACAACCTTATGAATATTATTGCTCACCTAATAGTTACCACTACAAAAATGTGTTTGTCAGCAATGTACTCTAACTCTAGAAAGTATGATACAGGTAAAATGTATGCTATTATATTATTTATCAAATGAAGACTGATCCTCGCAGTTGTGATCGCAATTCATGCAATTGCGTAAAGAAGCCTGAAAAAATTCAGGACTTCAACGGGGTTTGAACCCGTGACCTCGCGATACCGGTGCGATGCTCCAACCAACTGAGCTATGAAGCCACTGACGTTGGGAGCAGGTCAATTGTAGGTTCATATATTCCCGTGAAAGAGATGAATGTGGATGATATATAAGAAATAAATCCTATATGAACTGCGGATGTGAAATCAAATGAAGACTGATTTATGATGTGCGGTTCCAGAAAATAGCCACCCCTTCTGAAAATTTCAATTTTCCTCCATTCTTTTGGTTTTGGCAGCGCCCTTCCCTTTGGAATTTCCTTCCGTCAGAGAGGTATTGATATTCCTTGCTGCGCAATAGCCTATGACATGTACAGTGTATGCTCTATTTCAGGGGGGTTTCCCTGATAGCCCAATTCTCAGTGACAGTGTTGCAAGCCCAGAGGGCAGCTCTTCTGATGCAGAAAGTGAAAGCCCTCGAACTACCCCAACAACCCAAGTAGATACAAATTCTGACAATGCTGTCCAGACTGGACAGCCATCCTCATTACCATCTTGTACATCAAGCAAAGAAAATGGTAGGTTTATTCAATGGTAAAATCAAATCTGTTGTTGTTTTCATTTGACTGTTGTTGTTCTGAGACCTTTTTATTGCAGCCAAGGATAAGTCAGATATACATGCAGACAGGCATCTCGAAATTGCGTAAATTTGTTCTGTTTCAAGTTGATCATTTTATCCGCGGACATTATCTGTTGTCAGAAGCAAACAATTTTTCGATCTAGTAATCAAGCTCAAGGAAAAGTGTGAGCTTTGCAGGAATTATAATGCCCAAGAGAAAATATAGGAACATATCTTTTTAGTGCCAAATGGAGGCAATTGTGATATGACTGGATATTCCCAGGTTTTAGATGGGACATATTTAGTCACATGATGCATTTAGACCAATCACAAACTAGCAAAAATAGTCGATGGATTATAATTTTCTGCAAGGAAGCAATCATGATTAATCAGTGTTTTGTGGGTAAAAGTTCTTTCTATTGATAACACTTTGGAAACATTCACACATGCACTTATTTCTACATGTAATACTGACTCAATCAAAGGGTTCTGTTGATTGGAGTTATTAACTTTCAACGTTGCTGCGATGTCTTATAACTTACAAAAAATATCCATATCTCCATGTCATGTCATGAATTATTTTTTGTGACTTTGTACATGACTGTATGTGAAACACATTACTGTCAATGTAAGTGTGTGTTTGTTTCAGTCTTAAACCAGAACCTTAACTTGTTTTCGTTGTAACTGTTGCAGGTGATAACTTAGATGATGCTTCCCTTGGTGGTGTATGGCTCTACAAACAACCATCTCTCACCGAAGGCCTGGACAATCTCAGCTCAGACGAAGAAGGTGATGAATGCCAGGAACCAAGCGAGTCAACACTGGCGGCATTGGCTGAGCCAAAGATAAAACAAACTGGTTTAACAAGACAATCGAATGAAGAGACAAATCTGGATACCTCTGAAGGCCAAGATGATGTTTTTGTTGATGATGATGATGACGACGATGAATGTTCGGAAAATGAAGCTGAAATAACTGAGAAGAAGGAGATGGGTAGCAGCAGTGAGCCTCCTAATTGGCTGGTGCGAGCAATTTCAATTTGCAGTGAAGGCGAGGATTTGGAGGCTTTAGCTTCAGAAGCAGATACTAATGAATTATCTTTTCCACAAGCATTTTCTGACTATGCCTACTGTGGTGGTGAGCAGAGAACTAGCGATGATAGCGAATTGTTGAAAAAGCATGAAGGAGATTATCCACACCACAATTACACGGATACTTCTGATATAAATACTCAGAAAACAAGAAGTAGCTCATCGCATGTTCTCAGAAATAATCTCGACACTCAGGAAGTGAAAGAGGAGGTTGATAAAACACACCATCCAGAATCTTCCGAGTCAACTTCCTGCACCAGTTTTGACTCTGAAAATTCTCTAAAGGATTCTAGTTTTGTTAGCACAACAGAGGACAAGCAATCTTTTACTAGCTCAAGTGATTCAGCGAAGGGTATATCACGGCAAAGGACCATCTCTGATTTGGGAAATATCTATATTGATCCTAAGGAAAGTGACTATTTGTATGCAGCAGGACACACAATTCACAAGGCACTAGATTGTGAGGTGAATGGCAGATATGAAGAAGCTTTTGGCTTGTACAAGAGTTGTGTTGGTTTACTTTTGAGTGGTGTGCAAGGTACATTGATGATTTTGTTGATTTATTTACTTATATTGAATAAACAATGGAACATTTGAAATTCGCAGGTTTAACGGGCTTAGTGACCGATGTTCAGACTGACTGGCTGACTGACTCGGCCTCCAAACGTTTAAAGTGCCCATAACCTTTTTTTTTTTTAATTTGTCAGGATAACCTACAGGTTACCTTAATATGTTCTGGACAAAAGATCTTACAATTTTTTAAAGTTGTAAATTTTTGCGATACACCTCTGGCACTGATTAAGAAGGCCGACAAGCTCACAACCAAGGGGATTGACGTCATATGACGCAGAACTTAGATGTATGTTTTATTCAAGAGAAATATTGTCTTTGAGTGAAAAAGAGACATGTAAACATCTTTCAACATAATTTCTGATTTTGCAGGAGAAAAGGACATAAAAAGAAGGGAAGCTGTGAGGCGGAAAACAGCTCAGTATCTACTGAAAGCTGAAGCTCTTTACAGCACTTATCTTGCTGGCAAAGATTTACCAGAGAAACTAGAGCAGGTACTCAGCAGCTGTCTTGGTTGCCACCCCTTTCTCAGAGCCATGGCCCAGTTATACTTTTATGTACTTATTGACTGAGTGGGAGGGCCGGACGGGAAAATATTTGGCTCAATGTCATGGCGTACGGACCGAACGTAGACAGATACTTGCGCCATGACCGAGAGCCAAATATTTTCCCGTCCGGCTCGACCTAACTCAGTCAGTCAGTATTTTCAGATCATATGGCCTCCCTAGACTCCTCATGAGCGCGTCAAAGATGAAGATTTAAAAAAAAGCGAATAATTTGCACATAAAATTGATCTAATATGTTGTTTGTATTTGCTTTTTGGTTGAAGAATAAACTTACATGGTTAGACGCGACGAAATCCTCTTAAATCGTATCGCGGGGGCGTACTTGTTCCTAATAGGGCTGTACGGCTTTTTATCATATGACCCGTACGGCCCCGCGCGCTCTTTCATTCTAAAACTATTGAGAAAATTCCCGTATGAGGGCCGTTACGTGCTCATGAGGAGTCTAAAGAGGCCATATGATAAAATACTTATTGACTGAGTTAGGTCGGGCCGGACGGGAAAATATTTGGCTCTCGATCATGGCGCATGTTTCTCGCTGCGCTCGGTCCGTACGCCATGACCTTGAGCCAAATATTTCCCCGTGCGGCCCTCCCAGTCAGTCAATAAAAACATATTCTGGCCCTGCTCGTACTAATGCGTTCGGCCCTCATACGGGGATTTTCTCAATAGTTAGAATGAAAGCGCGCACGGGGCCGTACGGGTCATATGATGAAGCTCAGTACGTAAGAGTATGGACTACTGTACTTAGCAGTAGGTCATGGTTTCAAACCCCAGGCCACACCAAAAACCTTGCTGCATAAAATAAATAATCAGATCATACTGGCTGTGAGATCAATGTCTGTGTCAGTTCAGACGATCGCGTCACTGGGCAGTGAGGTTGAAGCGTTTCGTTCCCTTGCATACTTCATCTCCATATCGTTGACCTTGTATAAATTGAAAGAGAGGTAAAAACACATGTACACATTTATTGAAAGGAGAAGAGGACATGATTCCTGAGATCTACCTGTACTGAATTAATATTAAACATATAGTCAGAATTGAAGAAATTAACAAATAAGTTAATTAATACGAATAATTAGTGAGTTCATTTTGAAGTCAAATGCGTCTAAACAGTTGAATGGAACTTTCACAGGACTCTGTGTCACCACGTTCTGGAAGCAGAATTTGTGAATCTGATGATCTACAAAAGTTCAAGGACCTCTCACTTGCAGACTTGAAAGTCATGGGAATCGTTGGCAAGGTAAATTACTGTTTTATAGAATTTGTATTCTGTTGTTCTTGTATGGTCCGGAGCAAGTTGTTGAGGGCAATAGTACTGAGGTTATTTTCATGAAGTATAAAGAACAGATCATAGTTCAGGCTACAACTACTGTAATGAGAAGATTTATAAATCCAATTTACTGACGCCTTACCTTCTTTAACGGCCGAATCTAGTGTTGGGTGAATGATATCAATCAAGCTATTAAAAATAGAGGCAGATGTCGTCTTAAAGACGTGCTAACAGACGGATAATTCGTCTCAGACGGAACGTAGACAGTTTTGGACGAAGTTTCCTCATTAAAGGGACTGGTTTCTATATTTTCGTAAGGTTTCCTGGGATGCCTATTCCAAGATAGCGTTCGTTTAACCCGTGTAACGACTTATATCTGGACAAATTATTCGTTAACATTCGTCTTAGGATTTATACTTAGACGAATTATCCGTCTAGACGGATAACTCGTCTCTAGTATAAATTCAGCCATTATTAAGGGTAAACAAAAATGTGTACATACTGGAGATACATCAATTGTGTTTTCGTTTCATTTTTTCTTGTATGAAGGTCATGTTGGTGGAGAATATCCACAGTGGGGAAACATATGTTGTTAAGGTATATATTGGACATTTGTAATAACTCAATTTCAAGTTTCCTTGTGTTTTGTTTAACATTTTTTCAATTTTGAAAAGAGTGTCAGGTGTGTTCATTTCAATGAACATATGCAGGGTGTCCATTACAGATCGGAGATCGGAGAATTCTTCGGCTATAACGTGGAATTCGCTAGCTAAATTTCGATGGCCTGTAGCAGCCTTGATGGTAAATTTTTATCTGAGTAGCCGGCTTCTACAGTTACTCTATAATATCCTCGTACTACTTCAGTTCTTAATGAAAACCCGGATATGGTGCTTGGGACCAAGATTTTAAAGTGCCTATCACCCCTAGCCGGTTTGTTTTTTTCTGAAAAGTAGACATGGTAAAAAAGCAATAACAAAGAAAAAAACTGGATTAGAAGCGCTCTGTGATGTTTAAAACACAATCGAAATCAAGGTTTTCGAAGCTAAAACCGCGCACAAAGAAGTCTGGCACTAGTATCAGTCGTGACGTCAACCTGGTATCTCCACAACATACGAACAACTAAAACTACAAGCGATTCAGTGAGAAATCCACCCGAGGCGAACGATTTTGGCTGACAAAATGTCTGAAAGTCAATCCGACTCCGAGATAAGCGATTACTCTGTTGATTCAGAATACAACTATATCCACCCAGTTCTTTCTACGTTTTTTCGCCTCGGGACGGGCATCACCGAAGAAAGGTATAGCGTGAAGAATTATACCTTTCTGCACATCTGGAAAGGCAGAACATCCCCCAGCCACACACCTTCCCGGCATATTTCCTTCTGTTGAGCGAAGGTAAAGATACCGGGTTGATACATGTCACAAGCTAGTTAGTTCCCAGGCTTTCGATTGCTCCTTTTTGAATTCAAAATGGCGCAAAGATGAGCTTTTCGGGGGTTTTTGCCCTCTGATAAAAAGAAGTCAAAGGGCGGAATAAGGTTTATTTCTTCACAGAGCATCTTTGGTAGACATAAATTATCGGAATTCATTATCAGTAGGTAGGGGTGATAGGCACTTTAAGCCAGGAATTACGTTCTTCAGATGTCCTACCAAAGTGTGCTTTTTGGAAAAATCATTTATGTTCTATTTGAAGCTCTGATAACCGACTGACTAGAAGAATCTGTCACTTTAACTCCAGGTTTGGCATTTCTTGCTTAAAGCCTGCTTAGTGTCCATATACCGGCCGTTTTAATTTTTGTTCTTCTGGACGTTAGCAAACTGTATTTTTGTGATTTAGGCTCTGTGCAAGACAGGGGCAACTCGAGCACATGGACATTCCCATGGAAACGAGCGGCGCCGGCGGAGATCTGTCAGACGTCTCTATGTGAGTACCAATATAAGAATGATGTCTGTTTTTAGTATATGCTAAAACAGTGGATAGCTAACATATATATATATATATATATTTTATTTCAGGGCAAATACCCCAATATTGTACGACTCTACAGATACTTCGAGACTGCCACTACGATTTACCTTTTGCTGGAGTATGCCCAAGGAGGGAGATTGTGGGATCACATAGCTTGTTATCAGAGTCACAAGGAGTCTCTTGAATACGTCAAGGGAAAAAACAATCAAGGAAATGCTGAGGACTTGGACAAACTCGCTTATGATCAAACTGAGGTGAAAACGGTTGCTAATAAGTATACAAACAATCCGGAAAGGCTATTAAGTGAAAGTGGATCGAAAGCTTTAGAAGGAGAAAACTCATGCGTAAACAACAGAACCAGCAAATCATCCTCAAATTTTATGCAAGCTCACAGTGAACGAGGTGGTAATGATTGTACTAAATCTTCGCATCCATCTGTTGCGCAGTCAAAGCTTGACACAAATATTGATGGTGTCAACGTTTCCCGTAATGACCACAACAACAAACCAGTGTCTGATGGAAAGGAAACTTGTGAATCGAAAAAGGAAGCTGCTAACAAGCCTTCGCTTTTTGTGCAACTGGATGAATATTTTACTTCCTCAGCGCAGCACGTCCCAAGCGAGCATATTCAAATATGGGCGGCAGAGCTCGTGTTGGCGGTCGCTTATTTACATACAGCAGGGATCATTTGCAGGTAGGAACACATTTGGCATTTTCCGTCCTCACCCTTACTAATCCGGGTAAATTTCAAAACGGATGACATGCTTTCCGTCCGCACTAAAACTCTGCTTCGGCCCTGAAAACGCTGAAATGTAAGGTAAAGCATGCATTACTTAACATTTTGACGTAAGTATTTTCACAAAATTCCGTTTTGGCTGTCCACACAACAACATCGACTCAGGATTTTCGAATTTCTCTGCTTTGGAGAGCGTTTTCAAAAAACTCCGCTCACTCATGAAGACACTAGACAGGAGTGTCGAATCGTTGGATCGTGAATTGTAACTTTTAAGGTACATTCATCAATTTTCAAACCAGATTGGCATCAAACCATGTCTGAGCTCCACTTACTGTGACCGAAATCGCTGTTTTAGCGTAGACGGAAAGCCAAACTGCAAAGTAATGGTGACTTTCAGTTTAGTTCATTGGGATTAGAGAGGGCTGCACCTAAATGAAAAACCTACTTTGCAGTTTACTTGCTATACTGATTTTAAAGAACGTGGAGTTTTACCGAGATCTCGTTTATACACAAGGAATTATAGCAGTGTGAATTTCACGGTTTTTACAAAGAAACTTATAACATGCGGACCCACCTTTCCCGCCCTCTATACAAGTTGCCGTCTCTTCTCCACTTGTAAAGCAGTTATGCCGAATCTCTTTCGTTTTCTACCCTTTTGTTTTTCACACTGAAAACTCGAGAATGTTGCTCCAGCATAGTTCGTACAATACTTGAAAGTGTAGGAGAGGTGTTTGCTCTGCAATTCCGTCATATCACACCAAACCACAGCTAAAGACGTTCAGAGCTATAAAAGTTATCAACCTAGTTTGAACAAGTGAGAAAAAAAAAAAAAAAGGAAACGGTTCTTAGAAGAGAAAAGTCAAGCCTTCAAACCCTCATATTCTATTGTTCGCGATAATGTACTGACGTATGGAGGAATGTCTTGAGGACAAGAATAGTACCCTCCGGTTCCAAAAAAAAAACAACGCAAGGACAGCTCCGTGTGAAGGCAAGACAAAACTAACGACCTTTCGATTCTAATGTCCAAACGTCTTGAAATATCGTGAGGCATACGATATTTATCAAACGAACGAGCAAACGGCCAGAAACATCTAGAAAAAAAAGACTCCTGTTTTCCAACGAAGTGCTCTTAAGAAAAGAGTGGAGAAGGAAAGTTAAACTCCACAACAACGCAGCAGCAGATAGCGAAAAGTCGAGAGGAAAAAATAACGTACATATCTATGTTGTCAGGACATTGTCCAACAACCTATAATGAAACTTCATGGAGCCTACACTGTAGATTCAGCTGATCAGTCAATCGACATGCTAGGCAGGCACTCGAATTTATGTCAGATGTCTTGTATTTCTTGTGTCTTAGCTTGATGTTCCCCTGTTTTCGCAGAGACTTGAATCCCAAAAATGTGCTCCTTGATGAGGAGGGCCATGTTCTTCTCACATATTTTGGTTCGTGGGAAGAAACGGAGCATATTCCTGATGAGGAGGCTATGAATCATTTCTACTGTGCTCCAGGTAGGTAAAACAACGACAAGCAAATAGCAGCATTTCGGCTTTATGTTGTCGCAGTATAGGGAACGAGGCTGATAGTTGCCTCGCAGAAATTGATGTTCTCAAAAGAAATTTTAGCTCAACTTTCAATCAAAGGAGCAACTGTCAGACCAACAGTTCCGAGACAGAAATAGCACTAAAAACTTGTTTTGTCGTCATCATCATTATCATCATTACGTCCAGTGGCGCAAAGGGGCAAGAGTTATTATCATCACTACCATTGTTGCTGTTTGCGTCGTCATTATACTAATCATTATTATCGTCATCAAAATCATTACAGCCACGATTGCCACCACCACTTCCGAAATTTTCATACACCACTGAAGCACTTAGACTGCGAGCAGTTCTGTTCAGTCAGTCGAGTATTTGCTCCGCGGGACTGGAGAGAGCGAACGGGGCCGAGATGTTTTATTTTTCTTCGCTCGCTCGATTTGCTCTTGCGCGACCATCCCGAGGGACTGCTCGCAGTCTATGGGGCACCTAACACAGGGTTCCCACATCATGTCAATGACATTATTACACACTGTGTACCTCAGCAGTAGTACACACACTCCGAGCAAGGCATATAACTATATCACCCCTTCTGACCTCGTTTTACCTGCACAAGCTATAAAATTAAGAATGTAAACGTATTATGATTCATCACCTGATCTCATTTTCTACTGATATGGCAGAGACTTGGCAGGTTGACGAGGTAACCGCTGCAGCTGATTGGTGGAGTGTGGGAGCTCTGCTCTACGAAATGATCACAGGGCAGGTCAGTGACTTACTTTGTTTGCTCAAGTTGTGCGGTTAAATGTCAATACCCCAGAGTCCCTCCGGGTGACCAGCTACTATATAGAGCTGCAGGACTCACGGTGCAAGGTAGCACGAAATGACCGCTTAATAATCCGGCCATGGCTCATGGAGGCCCAGTGCAACTTCCCTGCATAAAATAACAAACCCAGTCCTTCTTGTTTTTCACTTCGTGACTGACATGCCCAACTATAGCTCTGATGTCAACGCATCAAAGTTGTTGTTATTCAAATAATAGGAGGTGGATTTTCCTGGATTAGGATTTACTAATTTGTTTGTGTCAAATTGAATATTACAGGCTCTCTCAACTGCTCATCCCTGGGGAATAAAACCTCACACTGAACTGCAGCTGCCAATGAAGATTTCACCGGAAGCCAAATCGCTTCTCAGAGAGGTACTGGATGGTAGTTTTTTTGTTTGTTTTGTTTTAATGAGACAAAATCACAACATAGGTTGTCAGTATTTGGACCTTTAACCGGTCCAATATCATTTTTGAAATCTTGCAACAGGTTTGTAAAAGGATACGTTTAGCACCACGAAAATATGTAGGGGAATTCAATTGTTATTGAGCTGAGCTAAGTGGAGTTTGGTTTGGTTTGGTGTCCTCTGGTTTTTTAGCTTTAATTTAAAAATTATAGTTTCATTAAGTTTAGATCGTTTTATTTACTGTTGAGTAAAACCATCTTATTAACTATTAGCTGCTTTCTTCGCTTTCTTTAGCTTCTCAGAGTCATACCCTCAGAGAGGTTGGGTGAGTAATTTTTATCTATTTAGTTTGTATCAAGTTATTTCCGATTTAATTAAACTAGAGGCCGTAATGGCCTTCACTCGGGCTTTTGGAGTGGCAAATGGATGTTGTGGATGATTTCCGTACACGGCCTAATATATAAAATTATACATGTATTTTGTGACTCAAACTCGATTCGTTAAAGCATTGGGCTGCCTGTGTGAGTGCGTGCCAGCGGAAATAAACACGACAGGACCGTGGGAACACACACAAGCTTAGTTTTCTACTTTTCTGTGACAGACTTTTTAGCTTTTTCACGGGTATCCTACTGGGCTCGCGATCACAACGTCTTGCTGGCACATGGCATTCACGGTTGTCGTTAAAATACACAAAGGTAGCATAACGAGATCTGAATTCCTTTCTATATTTTATTTTCACTAAGGCATCACGTTGAGCATGTACAGATAACTGCATTGCCTTCTCAAATACCTCGCATTTTTCAAGTACACGATCCGACATTTGTGTTGATAAAACTGATAAACTTACACATTCATGTAGAACACGCTAAGGTACAAGATTACACATAAAACGAACATACTACACAGACTTGATACAGCTGATAATCCACAATCTAAAGTATACAAAAGAAATGAAATACTGGTGACAATAGCCATAAAAGTACAAACGTTAATTGCATCTTCGCTTCGATGCGTGGGTTCTTCATCACCCAACATGGACGCTTTCCGGTTGCTGTTGTTACTACTGCTGTTCGTCTTTGAACGACTAATCTCATCATCAACGGGTATCTTGTATTCGGCAGCACCTAAACTGTTCGTGTCAAAGTTTCCACTCAACTTCTTCAAGGAACATTTCTCATCGTTAGTCAAAGCCTTTGTGCACTTTTTGTACTCATTGATAGCTCAATCAGCTCATTTGATCTCATAATATTTTTCACGTTTGCTTCGATTTCGCGGAACGACCGGTTTCGAAATGTACGCTCACCATCATCATTTAGTGTGGGGCTACCGCGAACGGCGTGTGCGTTTGTAAGTGGTTTGAGCGTATTGGATACGACACCATTTGCCATAGCTGTAGACAGGTCAACTTTTTCCTTTGAAAATCCGTCGAGGAATCCACAGTTGCTTTGTGCCTTGCTTTTCAACACACAAGACAAGCGTAAACAAAACGTAAACAGGTTTTTACCGGGTTTTACAGGTTCATCGTTAGCGCTTGCGCAAATACGCCGGAAGTGAGGTTTGTAGAAAACAACGAAAAAAAAGAA
>OX419342.1:17245966-17248466 GCA_948470475.1 Galaxea fascicularis
CTGATTAATCCTGGATTAAGTTAATCGCCTTTCGAACAACCAGGCCCAATTGTTTGGTTAAGAAGCGCAGGATGGAAATCTCACAGAACTAATAAAAGGTGTCAAATTTCGTGCCTACAAAAACTACTTTCACCTTGACCTCTTTAACTTGATGTTCACAATGCATTTTGCGAACAATAGATTATTAGTTTCATGCAAATTGATGTTCAACTAAAAGTCCATGATGCACAAAGCTGTCATTACATTTTACAGCTGCACACCACTGCCAAACTTGTTCTTTTGCAAGTAAACTAAGCTATGAACAGTAAAAATCACTACTAACATGAAGGTCTAATCAACGGTAATCAGCTGAACTGTGTGGTACAGGTTATGGTCTTTAATAACAGCTCTGACATAACTCCCTTGAATAGTTGATATTGTATGAAAACACAAAAGCAAATGGCCATCAAGCCAAAAATATAATTGTGCTACTGAGAAAATCCTAAAACCAAGAACACTAGAAATGCCTATGGAATGTTGTGTTTCAAGTACAGTAAGAAGCCAATCATGCAATGAAAACTAAACTGCAAACAGTAATGTTAATTAGTTTGTGGTTTTTACACTTGTTTAGGTGTCCTGAACTTCAATGGGATAGGTCACAATCAACATTCCATGAACATTTCTAGTGTTCACGGTTTTCTGGATTTTCATAATAACGCATTTTTACATTTTATAACTTAAAAGTTCACTTCATTTTAAACTTAGCAATACACTACTTTTACTCAGTTGAACAAAATCTTAAATGAGACAAGAACGTTTGTTACTTTTTTAAAGAGTAATGCCACTCTTGACTGGTCCCATTCACAATGACAGCTTGACCAGGATTAATTGAGATCTTGTTTACATCTACCTCATCCATGCTAAGCTTGTCACCTTCGCTGTCAAACACCATTACACCTCTGCCTGACAGGTCATTGAAATCTTTATCCCACATCTTGTCACCAAAGTTGATTGCAACAAGGTACTTCTCATCGCCCAGGCTGCGAGTGTAAGAAAACACATGCTCATCAATGTGGACAACTTTGAAGTCATCACTAGCAAAGGCAGGCATCTTCCTCAGTGTCACAAGTTTCTTGTAGTTGCTGTAGAATGATTTGCTGTCCTTCTTCTCATTTTCCACATTATAAGTTTTGTAATCATCTGCCACTGGCAGCCATGTATTTTTGGCGGTAGAAAACCCTGCAATCAAACCCAAACAAACCATTAGTGTTGTAGTCAATGTTGTTGGTGTACACGTTTTGCAAACTCTAGGGATTGCCATTAACCCTTTGCAAAGGTGCCATGCACTTCCTTGTCAACGAGTTAAGAGAATTTGGTGTTATATTAAGATGACACCCTCTAACTGATGAATTTGTCTATTCTCATACCATGTTTGCTTTACACAGTCAAACGCTGATTATCTGGACTCAGATTATCCAGACATTTCAATTCACTTTTCTCTCTGGTTATTGATCAGTAGCAGAAATAATCTGCAGAACCCTAACTGAAATTGTTTGTTACACAAGTTTATCTTACTTTTGAGACTGAAAAGCACTTGCCACATTGCAAATAGCATTTGAAAAGTGTAGATGTCAGCTTTTAGAATCCCTGTACGGTAGTGAATTCACATCATGAACTATTGATAAAACCAAATTTTTGTGTACAACTCCTCCACCAACACAGCTCTGCAGATTCTCAAGAAACTACCCCCTTTACTCATTTGTGTAGAATGTCATCACTAGCTGTTAAGTCTTTAAATACACCACTGAAACATAGACCACTTATACATAGAAAAACAACCTTTGAAAACATCTTTCCCAGATGGCCGACCTTCCGTGCAGACATTTTTGAAGAAAAAAATATCAGAACTCTTTCTTTGACTTGTGGCCTTATGGACCAAAAAGGAGCTCACAGTTCTTTCAACACACAAATGAAAACCCCTAATTGGCAGTAAATACTGGCAGACAAGCCACCCATTATTATCAACAGTGCTCTCTACCAAACTGTACAGCCTGGTCGCACAGAACGGATATCAGTTTTGAGTTTAAGGCTAATCACTACATTCTTCAAAAGAACATATCCCAAACAAACCCAAGCAAACACAAATCTCCAAATGGCTGAGACTGTTGACTTGCTTCAGCAATTTCCCTTAAAAAATGAACCAAGTTTCCAACAGCTTCAGTTCATAACAGTAGGACAAAAGACACCATACTGTACTGAAATAATATGAGCGAGCACTCTCAAAATCAGTATTCACCAAACAAAATAAAGAGTCACCCACCAGCATTTGTTTCAGCTGACCACTGCATAGGAGTTCTCTCATCATCTCTATAATCACTTGGTTTGGTTATGTTACCATTTAACATTCCAATCTCTTCACCATAGTATGTGGTCACAACTCCTGGCAGAGTCAGAAGGAGTACATTCATAGCATCCCTATTACCTGCACCCACACGACTACCAACACGATCATTATCATGAT
>OX419342.1:17253466-17278466 GCA_948470475.1 Galaxea fascicularis
AGCCATTCCTGGCAACTGATGAGATCCACAAGGGAGGATCGAAACCATGGTCTTGTCTATCATTTAATGGCGTACCCAAACACAGCCAAAACCACTGGCATAAACAAAACAAGGAAAATACTATAACCGCAGTTACAAAGCGGAGTGAAACGATGACAAAGACACAGCCGTAATTAGAGCGGATTTGAGCGCTCAACTTCACGTGTTGCATAACTCTCTAAGAAGCTACAACACTAAAGAAAGGATAAAGAGACGAATAGGCGCAAAAGAAACACAACGTCTTGCTACAAAACCAAATAACCGGGCCCGGTAATGTACAAACACTGCAAGATAAAGATTATCATATTACGCGGCTCAAAATTCCTATCCTTGATAACAAGAGAGAGGCTGTTCTGTCACTGAACGCACTGAAACGAGCCAAACCAAAGCTAGACAAAACGCTTCAGATGGCATATAAAGGACCACAGTCGCTAAACAGAAACAACCAGGGTCAAAACAAATAGGCGATAAATGCAGTTAAACCCAGAAATGACCTTTGGTATCAAAATACATTACATGCGACATCTAAACACATGGCTGTTTCAATCACCATCACCATCATGCTATCCTCTAAACCACCGTGTTGCCCCACTTAAAACAAGCAAGAAGCTAAATCGGTCAATAGAACCGAGATAGAAGCGGCAAACGCGCGAACAGGAGTCGTGTAGGCCTTCCAACCCCATTTTACCTGATAGATTGTTTTTTCTGTGTACGCGGATGTACGCGAGATCCCTACGCGACCCCGCGCGTGTTGGTTCCACAAAAATGAGAGCCGACTTACGATTGGTTTAAAACTTCTGACGTCACGGAAATCGTTCTCCAGCTCGGGATCGCAGACGCTCTTTTCTCGGCGTTTGAAACAAGAGCCGAAAAAGGCGTCTGTCACGCAGGCTAGGCTCATAACCACTTTGATTGGAACAGGGGAAGTATGACAGTGATGAATGTATAGTAGGAGAGTGCTGGGAAATCTTTCAAAAACTATTGAATCACATCCTCAAAAAAATTCACTTACAAAACTGGGTTCAAGAAGACAGCAGGTGACTCAACAACGAAATTGAAAACGATATCCAAGTGCAACCATTACTTTCCTTTTAAAAACTGGTGTACCTACATTTTTTTTATCAATTTTTCACATGAACGAACAAGACCTGTTCTAATATCTGGAACAAAAAATACAATGACTGTGTTTGAGTAATACAGGTAATTATTTAAACACAGTCACTTGCTACTTATCGAGTTGAACGTGAGCAATTTGGTTACGTTCAACTGGACACGATCCAACGAGCAATCCACACCACTGAAACCACTTCAAGCCGAGGTAAAGCGGAACTTCTCGTAACTTGATTAGGGAAACGAATGAAAACACAAAACTAGCGTTGCGGCTTGACTCTAAGTTCATTGAAAAAAACAATAGTAATAAATACAACAAAACGTCTTACCATGCGTTAAGGTGTGCTTAAGCATGTCATACTTGAGATTCGAGGCGTTGTAGTTTGGGTTCTCAGGTTCATTTTCAAGTTTGTCGTCTTCAAGGAAGAACAGAACAGCATCAACTCTGAATCCATCCACTCCCTTGTCGATCCAAAACTGAAGTACTTTCTTCAGTTCTTCTTTGACCTCCTCCTTTCTCAGATTCAAGTCGGGCTGCTGTTTTTTAAACTGGTGGAGGTAAAACTGCTTTCTCTCATCGTCGTATTCCCAGGCGCTGCCGCCAAAGAAGCTGATCCAATTGTTTGGTGGCTCGGTTTTGTTCTCCCCTTTTCCCTCGGCCCATACGTACCAGTCATTCTTTGGGTTAGTTTTGTCTTTCTTGCTTTCAACGAACCAAGGATGTTGTTCTGAAGTGTGGTTGGGAACGAAATCCATGATCACTTTCAGCCCCTTACTGTGACTTTCCTTGAGAAATTTTTCGAAGTCATCCATAGTTCCAAACCTCTCATCAATCTTCTCATAATTTTTAACGTCGTAGCCATTGTCGGCCATTGGGGAGGCGTAAATCGGGTTTAGCCAGAGAGCGTCTACTCCCAGCTCGCCGAAGTGACCTAACTTCTCTGTAATACCTTTCAAATCGCCATCGCCGTCGTTGTTTGCGTCGAAGAAGGATCGCGGGTAAACTTGGTAGATTACCGCGTGCTTCCACCATGAATCGTCAGCCGTATCCGTGTCGTTAACGTTGCTTTTGCCTGATTCTTCTGGAACTTTTTTAGGTTCGCATCGTGGAGAAACGATAATAATGATCACAGCAACCACAACCATGGTCAGAACGATAATACCAAACAAGACCACGAGGACTAAACGTGTTTTTCTGTGTCGCGCTACCTCCTCATCGGTCGGTTTGGCTGCAATACGCGAAGGTTCTTCAAAGCTGATTTTAACATCATCCTTCTCTAAACTATTAAACGCCACTTCGTTAGACATTCTGCAAGGGACTGCTCACTTTACGCCAACACTAAAATCCCTTGAAGCTGTTTCAAGCACGAACGAAGACAACGGCGAAATGGCGCGAATTGAAACAAAACACGAACTTCCACGCGGCAAATTTATTCAGTGGATCACGAGGTCGAAGCATGGAGACACATTAGATCATTCTTGAGGGAGGGGTAGGGCGGATTTCAATAAAGAAGCTTTCCAAATTGCGCTCAAACGTTGTACTTGTTCATGTTATAAAATAACTGCCGTGCGGATAAAAACATTTTAATTCGGTATCTGTTGAAATTTTTGCTGAAAATTACTTTTCTGACTACAGACTTTCGCTTCGATGTAACAGGTTTCTCCCACCCCAGCCTTACAAAGACATGAACTTTAGTCCGCGGAATAATTTATGATGTTTTGTTCTTGCCAGCCGACCAGCTTTCGCAAGCCATCAACTTGCCTTTTGTCGCGAAAGTGAACAATGGTATTGCATCAGAAAACTCATTAACATTTTTTTCAAGGTTTTGTGAACTGAATGCTTTGAATTCAGTTCTTGCGTTTCATTTCAAGCAAAAACATTTAAGCCGATACCAAAACTTTAATTTATTCGGAACCGATCACATTTTAAACATCTGAACCTTTTAATGAACTGCCTCCAATATAATGTCAATTATTTTTTGTTTCAATTTCATTTGTGGTCACTGGTAAGAACTTAATATGAAAATTTCCGTGTTTGCTTCATGCTTTAGTTTCTCCAAGCACTATCAGTTTTCGTTTACCAGTTAGGTTGCTTATTTTGACTTTTTATTCAGAACCTGCCTTTTCGGATTCGAGTTTCGTGACGAGAGAACAAAAGGAAGCCAGTAATCATATCAGCTGTTGATGTGGCATGTTGTGTCAGATACAAAAACGATCCGCCCTGCTAAATGAATTTTAAAATGATGAAGTGTAAAATTTCCTTTCTCCAATACAATAAGAGAAGTCACCCCCAAGCTAGGATATGCACTACAATAAAATAGTCGCAAGGATCATCGGTTAGATGTTTTATAATAATAATAATAATTTAATAAGTATTTAACAAGTTTCAATACTTTACAATTCTTTGCAATTCTAAATTATTTTACAATTCTCAAATCAAACTAAATCAAATGAAATGTTGTTTATGTACAGTACACTTTAGGATGACCTCCCGAGGCCTAGGATAAGAAACAGACTGCACAGTGAACTACGCGAGGGATACTCGATAGCAACAATTTAAACATTGCCAAGCGGAAAGCACAGCAAAAGAGGTCATTTGAGCGGTCAGTCTTGAGAATACTGTATTATTTGTGACGAACTTCCAGTGTCACTAACTTATGTGTGTGGCATTGTATAACATTCCGGTGCCATAATAGAGTTCTTCTAACAACATGGCCAGGTGTATAGCACAAATACTAGTACTGGTGAGACCTGTTCAATTGTAAACAGACTCTCAGATAAATAGAATCTTTTAACTCGAGATCGCATACCGTCGACAACAAAGTCCAGGAAAAAAATATTTGTGAACATGGCCAGATGTTTTAATTTTCTGTAACTTGAAGTGCAGGTAAAAAACAACAAAAACAGTACACGTGAGCAAAGGGCGATGCCACCCAGATGCAAAATTAGGGCCAATGACAGGCCCGTATGAAAAGTATATTATCATATCTGATAAAGTGCTTTTACAATAATGCAAACAAGGGGATAATTATGAAGAAAAAAGTTATGGGTTGCGGATATTTTTGTCAATTGAGCACTTTAATACTTTTCTGGCCTTGGGTTTTCACAGCGTGAATTACCTGGTACATATCATTTCCTGATTAAATGTGCCCTTTCTCGGACCAAAAAAAAAAAAGAAAAAAGAAAAACAGGTTCCTTGCTAATTATCAAAACTAATACCGCGAGAAACGCGTTCAGAGGGTGAATAGGCCAAACAGGGCCGACTTCACTACAAGCCTATTGCCAACGACAAGATCGACAGTAAAACTGATCGAATTTTCAAGATCTCGCAACTAAGCTCATATATGTTGCGATCTGGAAACGAATGCCATCGCCAAAAAGATGCAACTTTTGGCTAGCCTATGCACAGTTTACTTTTGGCTAACGCGCCAGAAAGGCGCCGTTACTTAGAAAATTGTAACAGGTTATTGCGTCTCCCTCTCTAAAAAAAGTTCTTGTAAAAAATAGCACCTGGTCGCAACTTAGGTTTTGGAGCGTGAAGTAAATATGGTGTGAGCACGAGTTACAGCCAATGATTACTGCAAACTGAAAGTAAGTTCTTATCTCACTTCCATTTCATGAATATTCAATATTTACGTGAAATGACGTCTTTGAAAGGCCACAACCAACCACATCTCCGCAAATATATCCTTTAATTTCCTTTGTGTTTCTCGACCTGAATAAATATTAATTAAATTTAATGCCAAGAAAGTGACAGCCTCGATAAATTATTTACAAAAGGAGGCATCGTCAATTCCTGTAATCGTGCTAAAAATGTCCGCTACATTTCTTTCTTTCTTATTCTTTAACCTCAGACCCCCGTCCCCACGTAAACAATGATCCTCTGACATATCGACGATAGGAAAGTCGCAAACGTATAACTGAGGAATAAACGAGGCCGCCTGGGAACCAGAATTGCCATAAAATATTGAGTGAGCATGCGTAAACATAAACCAGTTGTGCCGTCCTCAGAGTGCCGGCCTAGTGCCGCCCACACGAGAGTTAATAAGCGTACATTGTTATTACTGTTGTGCGTTTACAAATTTATCCACTCTGGCGGGAGTTTTCGAAAATATACGTCTACAGAGATCGTTTACGTCGTTTACGTGTGGACAGGAGACTTAAACGTACAAACAAATATGCGTGTAGGTCTGGACGGGGCCTCAATCACCGCTTCCCATTTTTGCCCATTTGCTTTCCAGAGAGTGACAGTCATGTACTGCATGACGAAATTGCTCTCCGTTTTCAGTTTACTGGCAAATTCGTCCAGCCACAATTCGATAAAAGCCATTTCCTGGTGTTTTCGAGTGATGATTTTCAAGACTTTTCCAACCGCACATAACATTGAAAACTCTCACCTTTTACTGGCCTAATTTGTTGACAGCGTGACACTTCTAAATATCGTAAACTGTAAAACAGGGATCACTGAAAAAATACTTCCCATACCGAAAGTATCTAAACTGCAAAGTCTCGTGGAGGTCTTACTTAAACCATAGTTAGTGGAGGGGGAGTCCCCCTTCACTACCTATGCTTAAACTCGCTGAAATATTATGCTTCAAATGGCATTTTTCCTCTAAAAATGTACGCAGTCATTACATGTCTTTTTTAAAACTATTCCCCCGAGTTTGAATGAGATCTCCGTAAAACTAATTATTTTTACTAAAATATTTCAGTGTGAACCCGGCTTTATATTTAACAATACTTCACTGAGTGAAAACAAGCATTTCAGTATTCCTTTTCCGTGAAGCTGTTTATCTCCCGTTTTTCCTTCTGTTTCCTTAAAAAAAAAAATACCTTTTTTAAAACGTACGAGACAACTGTCTGCAAATTTATGGTCTCGTGTCAACATTCAACTCTTTCAGCATGAGTTAGTGGGCCTTTGAAATTATTACCTTTGTGAGTAAAAAAACCCAGGGAAATGTTTTCCTTTATACCCCTGAAGGCTTAGTTCACCTTGACATGGTTGCCACAGCCACAGGATTTTAAAATTTCCTGACCTTTCCCTGGCAAATATCAAATTTCCCTGACCAACTAAATTTAAAAAAAAAATCACAAATTAGTCCCAGTAATGGCGGCTTCCAACCTCCCCTCACAGAATGCAAGCTGTTAACATCAGTTGACAGCTCGCATTCTTGTTTACACAAAAACATCGCTGAGTTGGCAATAAATAAATTAGTACCCTTAAAATTTCACTTTTCCCTGACTTCTCTCAAAGACTTAAATTTTCCCTGACTCGGAGTGAAACTCCCCGACTTTTCCCTGACCTTGAAGAACTTTTTCCCCTGACCATTTCGTGACCTGCGGCAACCATGCTTGAGTTTTAACTACCAAGTGAAGTACACCCCTCCTCCTTTCGAGCATTCCTGGGATTATCAATTTTCTTTCCTCACACTTTAATTCGGGCTGAAAGGGGAAAACGTTAACTCTTAAAACCTTAACATCAGCATGCATGCATGCATGGTGACGATGGAGAGAATTTGTTAAACAATCAAGACCTCTGTTACTTGCTGATCACTTCCTTTTTTCTCGAAACGTTTAGCAGTGTTACTATAAAGAGAAATTAAATGTTGATCACTGTTAAGAGTTTCAGGGTTAAACTGTTACTACCAATGAAATATATAGCTGGACTCTTTTCAATAACTAAAGCTCAGCCACGTTATCATTGTGCGTGGGATACATAACAGGGTTTCCTCTGAAGTTCAAAAGTTACACAAGTTTTTTAAGTATGAGAACAATAAACAGCTTGGCACTGAGGAAACTCAGTATTGAGTTAAGCTTTCGTTGGAATGTTGACACGCGAGGACACTATCCTAACAAACGTTGTTTGAGCAACACTATGTGTAACGTTTACACCATGTGTATAGTAATCCCGGAAATTTGCAAGATCCTCCCGATTTTTTAACCTGTCGGAATGCAAATTTTGTTCAATGTCCCCCCCCCCTTTTTTTTCCAATTTCCCAGAGCTATGTATTTCCCATAAAAATTCCCAAGTCTCCCGATTCTCGGCAAAATATTCCGATTCCTCAAACAGGCCCTGTGAGAGTTGTCAGCCCCCATAATGTTGGATCACTTGCAATGTTCTTAACTTACAAGTGCAAAATAATTCCCACTTTTCGCGTCACGTAATATAAAGCTTGCCTCAGCGAGTGCACAAGAAGAATGTTTCACATGTTATATACTATGCCGGGCCACAAATCTTAACTCAAAAGTCGAGAACAAACTGACCCTTCACCATAAGCTCTTGGCGCTTTGAGTTTATTTCTGCGGGCTTGAAATGAGCTTCACCAAGCTCAAGACAAATGAACGAGCTCATTAATTTGAAACTTGACTTGAACAAAGCAGTGGATGGTACATACTGGACTTGGGACCTCGCCTCGTCTGAAAATTGTTTCCCCGTATACCGTTAGTCAGCGGGTTGCTATGCAACGGATCGCACGATTGTGCTCTTGCAAACTTTTGATTGGCTAACAAGACTCGGAAACGCGTCGGTCTTGGACGTTCGCCGACTGACAGGATTCTTCGACAACCAGAGCAGACCATTCGGTATCTGATCACTCATAGCGAATCACTCATAATCTTCATAGTCGACATACTCGTCTTCAAGACCTACAAGCAACAAAATCCTGAGCATTCCAAAGCAAAGTAAACACGTAACCGTTTAAGGAGTTTTAAGGAGCAAGGGTCGCACAGTCGGTTAGTGCGCGGCCTTGGTGCATAAGGTCCCGAGTTCGATCCCCGGATCTCACATCCTTGTTTCGACTTCTTTCCTTTCAGTGTAGCTTAAGTAGCTTTAAATACCCTTAAAACGGAGCACTGATGGAAAGAGGGGGGTAAAATGAGCGCACCGTCGGCTTCCTGGGAAGAATACTCTCTAGAGAGTAAAGGAACTTCCGACGTTAAATAAGGTGTACCTTTACCTTCACCAAATGGTTGTTATTTCAAACCAGAGATAAACATTTTTTCAACCCAGTCAGACGTTTCAACAGGAGCGGCAACGACAATGTTCTTTCAAAATACAAAGCCTTGTAATTGTAAATTCTTCGCAACTTGAAAATTTGGGCCAACCATTCACGAACTTAATTGTTTCTTTCCCCCGCGTTCTCGACAAAACCTTAAATTTAATCATTGCACGTCGTTGTTTTGAAGAGGACGGTGAAGAAGTGTACGACGCACGTAAAGTTACAGCAAGAATGATCAAATTTGCAAAATGTTCAACTTGCACACCACATTTTAAACTTGTCATACGAAGTAAGAAAATCGCTTCCGAGAATCTCGTGAGAAGCGATTGCTCAATGACACAAACACGTGATTGTAACTTACTTGCATCATATAAATGGCCCATGAGGTGCACTGCGCTGACTGGTTCCTCTTCTTCCTCTTCCAGCTCATCAAAATCCTCCTCCTCCCCCGCGGGGTTGGTTTCGTCGTTCTTTTCGTATTCCACAGGGCCGCTTTCGATGACAACTTCGTTGTCAGTTGTTAGCGTAAATAATTCATCTTTATTGGAGGTTTGCGTATGAAGAAGCTGAAGACAGAAATAGAAGCATTTGATGAATAGGGGGGGGTACTTTCTACAGAAACTGTGGTGCTGCGTCGGTGGGGGAGTGGTGCACGAAAATTTGGTTTATAAACTGAGTTACAGCCGGGTTTTCGGTAACATTTTAAAGTGCTGGACTCATAGGTTAACCAAGCGGACGTAACACTTCTAAAATTCGAGTAAACTACCGGCTACCGGACTTTACATGTCAAACAACTGGACGTTACGCCCGGCGTTCCGGGCCTCAAACGAAACTCCTGGAGTTGACAATGTCAATTGCCCACCGTGAAGAGATAACAAAGGCTGGCGTTTCAAGAGTTAACCCTTTGTTAGAACTCGTTTAATCTCTTTTCGGTGGCCAATTTACATTGATTAATAGCACCTCCGGTCACTAAAATTTCCTTCGCCTTTGAAAACTCCCTTTTAAGTATTTCGTATAATCGGTGCTTAAGTGCAGACTCAATCGCTGTTAGAGAGAAGACGTTTATGCTTTCTGCATTTGGAGGACCGAGGGATAGTAAACACTTTTGAAAGGACCAAGACATAACGTGACAGTTTCGAAGGTGTCGTACAGTAAAGACAAAAATGGCACAGACGATAACCATTATACCTTGCCCACTAACAGATCACACTAATGATTGTTTTAAACAATACGGAAGAAAACAAACCAATCGTATCGTGATGGATGAACCACGCTTGACCCGCCTCATATTCCTGTTTGTTTGTTTAATACTGGTTAGGTGTTCTTTCTCCATGAGATCTACATATAACTGGACGTTCACTTGATCGCATTAGCCTATTACAGTTTCATTGTATACTGACTGAACGTTTTCCCGGCCGTTTTAATGTCTTGTTTTTGGTTTTATCACACACTGGCACCAGAAGAGCGCAAATGAACACCTACCTTCGCTTTCTTGAAACCTCCTACAGGTGAAACAGCTGTAGACGAGTCTCTGAAAGTAAAGGCACAGAATATAATAATGGTTTCAGCAGTCTGCAGAACAGAGCAGGATAATTAACGTGCTTGGGCGAAAATAAAACACGGGTTTAATCGAAAAATACGAAAGATCACACTCTGAAAATTAATCGAAAGACAAAATCAATATAGCAAGTACATCACTACACGAAATCAAACGTAGAAGAACTGGACACACTACTCAGTGGTTCAACTCCTAAGCCCTTACAGTGACCAGAAGCTACTTTCTCCTCACGGTGTCATCATTTCAGCTTAAGTACAGGTTATGGAGAATAAAGGAAATGATCAAACAAGAAATATCTTGATGTTTAACCAAATTCTTTGAACTAGAAGTATACGAAATATGAGAAGACCAGTTAAGAGAATATGCATGTTGATGTCCGGGCTTAAAGTCATCCAGATCGAAAGTTGGTACCATCCCATGCAGCATCTTTATAGCATCATAATCCGTACCGGACAAATTATTCCTGAACAGCTCTGCATTGAATGATCAACCGTTACCATATTAATTCCAGGATAAGTAAAATGCTAGACTTGCATTGATTCAATGCGAACAACCTAATCTGCATGACAAAGCGTTATCGGGCTCAAAATGGCAATAAACTTGAAAAATCTCTGATAACCAACCTCTTTCTTCCACCCGTCCTGGTGGGTACACGGGGTGCGAGAAATTCCTGTTTGACCTGTAAAACCGGTTCGGTGACAGGCGTTACTGGCGTGGTAGGTTTGTTGGACTGAGAGGTCTCCAGGTCTCTTAGAACTTCGTAGTTAATTTTGCTGGAGATTTTCTTCTCGACCAACATCTTTTCAATCGCTTCTCCCGCTGTGTTGGCTGGCCCAGTCTGTGCTTTCTTCTTGTACGGTTTTCTTTTCTATAACAACAAAACAATAGAAAGCGATTACACAATATTAGCCCTAGAAGACAACATACTGCAAAAAGTAAGTTTAAGCAGATGAATTGTTAATTTCGTTCCGTTCACAAGGTATTCCGTTTGTTCCGGCAAATTTGTTTTTGAACTGCGCATTCCGCTTACAGTTTTACTTGATGTAATGTAGTTTGGCCAAATGGAGAGCGCCCCAGGACAAAGAGAGCATGGAATTGCGGGGGATTCAGGTCAAAGAGCCAATTTCCTTCATGCTCTTTTGACGATTTTAAGAGACAATTTGTATAGGAAATCGCACGATCTCGAGTACAATTCGGGATTAATAGGTACGAGTGATTCTGAAAGTTCTCAAAATTACATGAGCCTTTAGGCGAGTGCAATTTGAGAACTTTCAAAATCACGAGTATCTATTAATCCCGAATTGTACGAGAAGGTCATGCGATTTTTCATTTATAGTACATTCAACAAAATTACGAACTTACGCGCCGTTGTCATGGAAACTTAATATAGAGGTACTCCTACGGAGTACTATTTAGGATTAATTGTGCTGCTCTCGACCAATTGAGTAATTTTGTTGAGTGTCCTATAAGAAGTCTCACCTTTTTGGTTTCTTGTTTATTTCCTTCTTCTCTTTCTTTTGCTTCTTTTTCCTCTTTTTCTAGAAATGGCAAAAGCAAGGTATTGTTAGGGACAGTTTGTCCTCCGTGCCCCTACCGTACCCCCCTTTGCGTGGGTCACGTGTTATTATTGCCATGTGCTCTTCCCTTCGAGAGGGTTGAAAGTTTGTGGTTTGATGATGGCTTGTGTGTGTTTGCCTTTGACCTGTTTCATCGCCATCGATGTTGAGCATAGGTTTAGAGATGCCCAAAAATATGTAAGTTTCCTTTTTTCTTTCTTTTTAACCCGGCGCTGGTTTGTGTCGCTTTATTTCTAATTCAGTATTTCTTTCGTTCGCATCGCAAGCCTTTATTGTTTTCTAATTTCAGCTTTACCGCCTGCAACGACGTGAAACATATTAAACTTTCAGTGTCGGGTATTTGTTTGTGGTTTTGTTCAACAGTATACTTTCAAACGAACAGAGTTTCTGTTTAAATGAGATCAGCCTAAAATGGCCGCTCAGTCAGCGATGGAACATGAAGTCGCATTCAGTGACTGCGGTCCTTTCTTTCTGCCCTGTTTCCACTTAGCTAAGGATGGGTAGAATAACACAAAACAAAACTAAACAAACAAACAAAAAACAGTTCATAACAGTCAATATCGCAGGTGGAAAAACAATGAAAGTAACACTGTAATGATTAAGCGCCATTCATTTTCGAATTCAGGGCAAATGCAAGGTTAAATAACACAAACTAGCATTGCCATTTTACGATCTGATTCCGATTTTGTGTTAACGTACACCTGTAGTGTCAGGACTGTCACACCGGTGTAGCCATGTGGTTTAAATTTAGGGGTGCTGTTTAAAGATAATGATGCTTGGTTCCTGTAGTGTTGTTTGCTTTCAGGCGATAAAGCACTGACCACGATGCACACCTCTTTAAGACCGCGTGCTGGCAAATCTTATTCCAATTTAGGAACAAGAGGATATCAAGATTATGGTTTTCCAACAGAGTACATATCTGAAAACGGAATAGTCTTCGTGGGGTGGTCTGAGACCTGCACAAAGAACAGTCTCGACTGTCATCCACCAAGAGGAACAAACCCTAAGGCGCTACATGCTTCAACAGTTGGTGCGAAAATATGGAATGGTACACCCCCCCCCCCCCAACTTCGTGAACTAGGGAAAGCACCCTTTAAATGTAAAATGAATAACTTGCTACTGTAGATTCGTGAAGTCGAGGAGATAAACGTTGACATGCGCGAAATAGTGTATTGTTCTTTTCAAACACGTATCTGCATTTTAATTAGCTTCCTCTTTGATCTTTTTCATGATCTCTTTCTTTTTTCAGTCCCCCTGAGACTAAATGTATATATCACTGTCTATCTGTATCTGTTTTTTTCTTGTTGATATTTCTTGCGAGCCTATCTTACATAGTCTTAGTTAAACTAAAAAGGCCTTTCTTAACTACAACTGTTAAAAATAAAGTTAAAAGTTGTTGTCAATGTTGTTGTTGTTAGTCAAACACACCTTTTTGTTTTTCTAAATAATCTTTGTTTTCTTCCATCCAGAGTTTGGTCTTTATTTCGATTTCTTCTTCATTCAACAGGCACTGCAAAGCAAATAAAAAATACTGTATTCAGGATACTAGGTAACGGTTTGCACTAGACGAAATGACGTTTACGTTGCCCTCGCCGTTTCTAAAGCTCACTTTCGCTCACTACTGACTGAGCCACCCAAGCCAACCGCTGACCGGTTGGCTCCGTGGGTAGAGCACCAGACTCCCCTGCGGTAGGTCGCAGGTTCAAACCCTCGCCGGGACAACACTTAGGGTCTTTAAATAACTGAGGAGAAAGTGCTACCTTTGTAATGAAATCAGCAAAAGGTTTTTCAACACTCAACTAAATTGAAAAATGCTATGAACTGGACATTTGGTTTTAAAACTAACACCTCTTCTTGCCAGCACCTGGTACGTTAACCCACATACCTTATCAAGCTCAGCATCATCTAGTCCCGTCAGGTCAAGCTCTTCGGGTTGTTCCTCTTCAATATCTAAAACAAGTAACAGTTGAAAACATTAGCATCCCAAGGAATAAGTTCAATTGAATGAAAGGTTCAGTCGTGAAGAATTATACCGTTTGCTTTAAAGAAGCTATTTCGGTGCAATCTAAGATGCTAAAAAATGTCTTCATATCAGGAAAAACCCAAAAATAATTATTGTTTAATCAGGACTGTGTTACTGCATCGAGACTAAATACTGACTTCCTCTGTTATGAATGGGAAGGATGGAAATTGATTACATTTTGGAAAATTTAGATTCTCGTACGTCACCTTGAAGCCATGGTCAAAAATGTACTATGGATGACTTTCCTGCAAAAACTCGATTTATATCTTTCTCCATCATTTCAAGGAATGTTTCGGCTTGAGTACAGGTCATTAAGTAGCATTTCTGTGAAGTTTAATGGGCTGGGAAACAGCAAAACCCCCCTGGCAGTGCTCAGAGTGGTTGGGTTCGATAACGTGATTAACAAAGCCAGCAAGCAACCTTTCTTACTTGCGGCTCGCTTCGGTCGCCGCTCAGTCGGATCCATCAATCGTACCCGATAAAGATGTCGCGAGAACCCAGTGCAATGTAATGTATGTTATGAAAAACTTTTTTAAAACACGGAAAATCAAAAGTTGAGCTAAAACTTAAAAACTAAGACTCACTACAACTGTTGTATATGATTGCCGTGAGGAATGATATATATTTACCCAGGAAGCTCCACTCACCGCGAAGGTGTTTTCAGGGAGGTCCTGCATCCGGATCGAATTGGAATTTAGAAGTGTTGTTTTTTGGGGAGAGGGGAAAACCGGAGTACCCGGAGAAAAACCTCTCAGAAGAGTAGAGAACCAACAACAAACTCAACCCACATATGACGTCGACTCCAGGAATCGAACCTGGGCCACATTGGTGGGAGGCGAGTGCACTTACCACTGCGCCAACCCTGCTCCCTAAAATCCGATGTGTCAGATACCTTCTTAATAACCCGTTTAAACTGCCCAGTAGAGCCTCTCTTGTCACGATAAAATGCTACTATATAATTCATATTTGCTTTAGTTTTGCATTGGTTCCCTCTGTGGTTGACTGACAAAGCTCGCGCCACTTTTTCAACCAATGAGAAGCAAAACCAATCCCGACTTGCTCGGCGCGCGCATTTTCCCGCGCTTGGCGCTGGTTCCATGTATAAACTGCTTTTAAATAATACAAGATTAAATTGCTTCAAATTCTGATTGGTTTACTGTGCTGTTCGCGTCTGCTATTATTAATTGCCATCAACCTACTAGCGTTCTATGACCAATGCCAGTCTCTGATTGGCTATGCTACTCGCTATCTATTTTGTGATAGATAGTGAGTAGCGTTTGTCAACAAAATGACGGCCGCTTCGCATTTTCAAAGTGCGTGCGGGGAGAATTTAGATAATTTACTTGTTTAGTTTTGAACGACTAGTAGATTTACACTAAAACAATTAGATTATTCGCTCTCAATTTCTATGCGCGATAGCTGATTCGGGCTGCACCCTCATCAGTTGTCACGCGAAAGAAATCTCGAGCTCATAATCTATTTGTAATAAGGTACCTTCTCCGTCAGCACTTTTTTCCACTCCGTTGGTGTGAGTGGGAGGGAGGATAGAAATCGAAGTTGCATCCTTTGGAACTTCGCAAGCTCTGTTTAGATTCTCAGGAGCCATCAAGGGTGGCATATCAACGTGTGCGTCCTTTGTGGAATCAATACCTAAAGCCTGATTTATCGCATTTTCGAAAGCCTCTAGCTCGGAGGTGATTTCTGGTTTGTTAAGTTCCTCGAGCTGCTGCTTAGCTCTCCGCCGAGCTTGCGTAAAACAAGGAGGATCCTGCTCCTCCTCGAGATCTATTGTCTGAAACTCGTCAATTGTCAGCTGGCTGGAAGGTGTCTCCAGGAAGTCTCCTAATCTCTTTCTGATGGTAGTGTCGCTAATTCTAACGGTCTTAACAACTTCACGCACGGTTCTGCTGAACCCGTGCAGCCTTGCAGAAACCAAAAGAGCTGTAAGAGATAGAAAATAACAAATTGCACGTCTGAAAAATATTTTGCTTTAACGTTGATGTTCAGAAAATGACGTGTTAACGAGGTTGTACATACCAGTCATAAAAAATGGATTTTTCTAACGGAAAAGAAAACAAAATAATAATAAAAAAAAACAAAAAGCGACATTAGCCGCAGTAAAAACCGCAAAAACCTCGCAATTCTATTCACATGTATAAAAAAACAATAGTCTTCATTTAACTTTAAAAATATGCTCGGATATTTGTCCGCGGACCTTATTTATTCCGAGAAGCGAACAGTTTTCCGAGGGCAGACCGCCTGCCACACAGGTAACGGAGTTCTTAGTACGAAAAGGTTTCCAGAGAAACAATAGCGACATGGAACAAGATACACGGACTGGCTGACTGTCTGTTGTGCATCCTTGAAAAAAAAATGGAACCCGTCCCGCCTCTGTGCATGAGTCGTTAGTCCGTGCAAGAGAAGGTCAAAAGGTGTGGTGAAAATTATGGTTCACTTTGACATATTCTCGTCACTGAAACCAGATGTGTTTTACGGCACAAGTTGGGAGAAACTATCCAATGATCAGGCCATGCCACCTTTTTGTTTATTCTCAATAATTATTTTCATGTTTAACCCAACTTATTGTTACTTATTTTTGCAGGAACTTAATTTCGCGAAAATGGAACGGGAATAATTCGGGCAAAAATAATTTCGCGATTTGGCTAAAAATATCATATGATTAGAAGGAACTAAATTTCGCGAAAATTGTCAAAATACTGATCTGCATTAACAAACAGTTAGTCTCAAAATTGGCAGAACGGGTTTTAATTTTTCCAGAACAATAGCTTCCAATGACATTGAACAAAACCATATTATAACAAAACAAAACTGACAGAAAGGAATGGATTATTTGACGACTGCGCCAAGGATATCTTACAAGAACTGCAGCAAGAAAATGATATTGACTCAGACGAAGAAAGCGCGCACGCCGAAACTTAAATATAGGACATGGACAAGACAATTATCTGACGTTAACGTTGATTAAAGAATTACGTTGCAGGGTGTTAAATTTCGCGTGATTAATTTTCGTGAAAACCTCTTTCCGCGGGTCTTTAACTAATTCCGCGACTTTCATAAAATCGCAAAAATCGTGAAAATTAAGTCTTGCGAAAATATAAAGTAACAATAAGGTAGTAACAGTGCACTGGCAATTAACATGTTGGTTGCTATTTACGGTCTGAAAGGGTTAATCTAACCTACCAGCTCCACAAAGACCTGAAGGTCGCCGGCCATGATGAATCCAGTCTCTCTTCATTCTTGAGACAAGCCTCAGTGCTGTCATGGCAACATCATGCTCCTTCTCACCAAACTCCAATTTATGCGCGAAACGATGGATATACAGGCAAGGATCTGGTATAAAAAAAGAAACAGTTCTAGCAAGTTCTGCCAGGCATAACCACAATCTCAGGTGTAACCACATTCGTCGGCGACGACTTTTGAAACCACATGAAGTTACATGTAAAACGTCTTGGAAAAGAAAATCATACGAAGAACAAAGACCACAATAGGCCATATTCGTATTCTCGGTATTGAACTGGATCTAGCATGAAGTGGAGGCTCTTGCGGGGGAATCTTTTCACATGTAAACGTATTCCCCCGCAAGAGCCTCCACTTCATGCTAGATCCAGTTCAATACCGAGAATACGAATATGGCCTATTGACAGCCATCCTCGTACTCGAACCTCTGCAGTCAAAGCACGAGACTGAAACATATCTATAAATAGCATTGCCCCACAAAAATGCTGATAAGCCTGGACACCTCCCACTTATTTTACGCAAGTTCCTTAAAAATATCTAGTAAGTATAGTATAATCATTAGTCATAAGGCTGGAGATATCACGAGGATTAGAATGAACGCACCGTTGTCTACTGTTTTGACAAGATAAATTCACTTGGTATTTAGTGATGCACGGTGCAAAGTGCGAAAATTGAATGTTTGTTGGTCTTCAGTATAAGTTGCATAGACTGTTAATTAAAAAGTTAATACTTACCAACAGCAGGCAGGTTAATGTAAAGCTCTTGAGCCAGCTTCAGGTATGTTCTACCAAGCGTGAAAACGTCAATCTAAGAAATAAAGGAGGTAACTTATCATTAACGTTCATGTCACAAACCTAAAGATTTAGAAAAAATTCTCTGAGATTCTAAAACAAAATTCAAGTTTAAATGGCTTCATATCTTCGTCTGCATAAGTTAGGCAATGTAAGCTGGGCAGTTTTTTTTGGATGGGGTGCATACTTCTTACTAACCGAGTTCGAGGTCCGTACTGTAAGTTACGGACCGAGTTTTTTCCCCTTCGCTTATGGCCCAAGCGCGGGCCATAAATCAACGGGAAAAACGAGGATACGTAACTTACACTACAGACCGAGAAAACGAGGTTAGTAAGATATTTATTATATCTTTTTGGTGAATCAGGCGCGCGGGAAAAGAAACTTTCAAATTTAGCGGGCTGTACAGGGAAATATGGCCCGCAAAATTGACCAATCACACCGCGCGTACTAACAGAGAGATATAATAATTTAGAATTTAACCCTTTAAGCTCGACGATCAAAATTTCAATTCTCATTTGTTGTCCCTACACATTTCCTATAGAAGTGGTGTGGACAAATTGTTGAAACATCATTCAAGCGTATTCATACTCTATTTAGTATACACATCCCCCATGACCTCCAAAACCATCTCTACGCGGATGACTCGCAACTGTACGTCTCCTTTAAGATGGAATCACCGGATGATCTTTACTTGGCTAAGTCCAACGTTGAGCTCTGCGTAAGAGACATTGATACTTGGATGTTGCACAATGGCCTAAAACTCAGTCAACATAAATCTGAGCTGCTTGTTTTCACCTCGAAGTTCCTTGTTGCACCTGAGCTGGAATCTGTTGCAGTTGTTGATCAACTGATTACACCGGAGCCTAGTGCAAGAAATCTGGGGGTAACCTTAGACACATATTTGTCCTTGAATGATCATGTTGCAAAAGTGTGTAAGACTTCTGACTTTCATCTTAAAAATATTAGCAAAATCAGAAAATTCCTAACAAAGGAGTCTATAGAAATCTTAACACATGCTTTTGTCAGCTCAAAGATGTACCACTGTAATTCGTTATTGTACCAACTGCCTATCAGTTGAATAAGTTACAGCTTATACAGAATACTGCTGCTCTCGTCGTTTCGTTTGCCAGAAAATGTGATCACATTACACCTGTGCTTCAGAGTCTCCATTGGTTACCGGTTCAATCCAGAATAATTTTCAAGATTTTTCTCTTAGTCTACAAAGCACTAAATGGCATGGTTCCCTCTTATCTAAGTGATATGTTATGCTATAGAACGTCTACATGGACACTTAGATCTACTTCGCAGAAATTTCTTGCAGTGAGTCGAACAAACACCAAGTCGTATGGTGATCGCACGTTTTCAGTCGCCGCCCGAAACTGTGGAACCAGCTTCCAATGAACATAAGACAATACAGCATCGTGGACAGTTTTAAGAAGGAGCTACTAAAGACTTATTTATTTAAGTTAGCTTATGATGTTTAGTTATTGTTTTTTTTTTTTAACTTCTTTATTTTTCATTCCTGTTACTTTAGTTTGTTTTTTCTTTTTTTTTTTTTGTATTAGGTTGTGACTACTTGATACATGTAACATTTAGGGAATAGGTTTTCTATTAAGCATTTAAATCGCATTTTTTAACATAGAAATATTGCAAAGCGCCTAAGGCAAGTAGTGTTTAGGCGCTATAGAAATGAATTGTATTACTGTATGATTATCTTGCGTGATACTGTCCTTAATTCTAGGGACCACTCTGCTTTGTGAAGCATTGAAGTTGCAAGGAGAATTTTTATGCTGATCACTCTTGAGGGTTTAAAGGGCTCAAGCACAATTTTGTGAAAATGCCCCATGGATTCAAAAGATACAAACTGTCTTTTGTATTAAAAGAGACCTGCCACAAGACGCACAATCCTCCAAGGTTCTCACTAGCCTGCATGGCAGGTGTTCTGACAGAAGGGGAAAAGGGGGAGCAGCATGTGAGAAGGAAGGGAAAGGAACGCCTCCAATGATGCTATTGTTTGACCTCACAATTGGTTCACACATGTCCAATACACCGACATAATGAGATTCATGATACTTCACAATAGATACCACAAAGTGTCCCGTTCTTCATGTGCAACAAACTGTTACTGTTTAGTTACGAATTAGGGTTAGGGGACACCTTGTGACATCACAAAGTATCATGAATCTCATAATGTCGGTGTATTGGACAAGCCTCAATTGGTTAGAATTAGATACGTTCCAGTCGCCGACTTTATACATTGTTCCAATTGGTTGAAGTCAACATCACACTATTCCAATAACTTGATCAACCTTTCAAGCCCTGTTTCAAGCAGACATGCGGAGAGATTCTGATTTTGTCTCACGGGAAAATATAATGTTAGAAATTAGAAAGGAAAGGCCTTAATTTCAACTTGAAAGAAGAACAAAAGACAGTTACTGACAGTAATACTGTAAAACAATCTTTGTTCGAGGGGCCACCTGGTTTTGTTTTAATACTAGTTAAAAGGAAAAATGAAGCTGCTGTACCTGTGTGCTGATTATTTGCCCTTTGACCAGTATTCTTAAATTACAGCAGGTTGGATAGAGTAGTGGTAGAGAATTCTTAGTGATTTTCAGTTTTGAGGACTTCTTCTTGCAGGCAACAAAACGTTAATTCTTGATTCAATGTTATTTAACAATCATACATTTCACAGTTTGCATATTAATTAGGAGGCGGCTTGAAGAAAACAATGGTGTCATTGCTGGTGTTCTTCTCTTCCTTTACTCCTCACATGCACTCTCACATGCCCAAATTCCCCCTTCCCTATCCCTTCAAACACCTGCTGCACAGGCTAGGTTCTCACTGAAAATAAAAGTAGTCAAGAATAGCTAGAGTAATGTAATTAGGTACATGAAAACAATACTTTGCCGGAGAGTTACTGAAAAAATATCACAAAATTGATTGAACTGTATTGCCTAACATTTGATTATTACCTGCAGAACATCACTGAAGTCCAGAAGCATGTCTAGAAAAAGTGTCAAGGTGCGAATTAACAAACAAAACTTTGAACTCATTCTTCACTTGATTTCATATCCGCAGTTCACATATGATCTCTTTCATATGCATCAATCACTTAACATATCTTTCACGGGAACATATGAACCCAAAATTGACCTGCTCCCAATCTCAGTGGCTTCATAGCTCAGAAGGTAGAGCAATTAGCACCAGAATCGCGAGGTCATGGGTTCAAGCCTCGTTGAAGTCCTGAATTCCTCAATTTAGTAAACACTTGCAGATATTTACACCATGTCACAGAACATACTGCCAATCAAAACGCAGGAAAACCATTGGTATTCTACAGAAGCTTCCCATTTTGCACCATACTGATTGTGTAGGGCAATGTATTTTCGATGACATGGTATAAAATAATTATTCACAGCTTTCTTGTGATATATCCCACTTGTAACTTGCATTTTCTTTTGCATATACTCACCTAAAGGCCTGTGTACATATGACAAAAATGCTAGTGACTCATATACCATCAAAGCACTGTTTAACTAGTATATACAGTAACTGTGAATATTTCATAATATTTATTACTGATCACTTTCTCATCTCCTGAGGAACTGCGCACTCACTTTGTTGCGGAAACATTTGTGTGTGTATGTTACGTTCAGGTCAAATAAAAACCAACCCTGACTATCAAAATTAGGTTTTATCAACAGTTAATGAAAATTGACTACCAATAGGGGTTCTAAAAGCTGACGTTTCAGGCTAACACTCGAAACGTCAGCTTTTAGAATCCCTGCATGGAGACCAATTTACATTTATCAACTCTGTTCATAAAACCAAATTTTGTGTACAACTCCCCCACCAATGCAGCACCACAGTTTCTTTAGGAACTTAACCCCCTTGATTCAATGCTGACTACACTGGCTCTCATAAAGAAGGATACGTGGAGTTCGCTCTGTTCTGCAGACAAGATACAGGCAAGCTGCAACAACATGATTTGTTCTTCTACCCCTGGTAAGGCGTTTATTGACTGCAAGCTTATAGAAGTTGTATGCCGTATCAATGCAATGTTGATTCATTTGCAACTGATGTCCAACCATGTTAATTCTCCTCTTCCCTAATAGATATTAAAAGGTTAATACACCTCGAAATTAACTCACTTACATTAACTCTTCAAGCCCCAAAGGAAATGCAAGATTTTTCTAAAATAAGAACTATGAACCATTAGACCACATATCATATATATACTATTTGAAAGATACTTTGAGGGTAACTGAAAAGACTAAGAAGTGCATGTTCAAAGTAAAAAAATAAAAAATAAAAAAGTTTAAATTTCTCATCTGCCTTGTTCATGTAGGGTATACCCCTAAACTATAGCTTAAATTGCAGCTCTCAGAGCATTGGTTGTTCTCAGACATTGTATGTATGACATTGTGTATGATTGTATGCCTTCAATGTGCAGATCTTTCAGTGAATGTTTGGTTGTGAAAATTTCAGAACAACTGATCAAATAATGAGCATTTAATGGCATTTTGTGCCATTTTACACACAACATTAGAACAATTATTTAATTAAACAAGCTCCACAGGGCTTGGCTTATTGGACTTGTGATCAACATTCAATCTTAAGACCACTATGTTGTTCAGACACTTCCAAGTTACCATGCACCATGTACATTTTAGTCTCTATCCCTTTAAAATCCCAGGAGTACATGTAGTTAACATAAAACTTCTAATCACAATTTCAATATAAAGCAAACAGGTGATGAGAATAAACAAATTTATCAGTTGAAGGATGTTATCTTAATTTAGTATCACCCAACTAGTGGACTAATGCAAATGCTGCATTTTGATTGGCTATGCTACTAGAGGACTATTAGTAATAGTCCTTGAGTAGCAATTGAGCATGACTCTTTCTTTCGTTTTATTCCCAAATAAATATTTCTTCAACTTGCATTTGCTAACTTTACTATTGCCTTTTCTGTCCAACTAGCTGGGTGATACTAAAACAATTAGACCCTTCAGACTCAAGGGCCATGGGTCATTAGGCAATTTGGCTTTGCCTCATATGCTATTGACCCATAGCCCTTGCAGGCGAAGGGTCTAATAATTGTTAAATAACACCAAATTCTCTGAAGTGATAAGGGCTATGCACCCAAGGGGTCCCTCCAGAGAAACCTACTAAAATGCTTGGGTTAATAAATCAAAGAGACCAGGAAGCTCAGACACTGAATGATATCTTAGAAAACAGTTTGATCAGCCCCAAGCAAGCAATTTTGACTTAATCTTCATTACACTTGCTAGTTCTAAAAACATTGTACAAAGTTGTCTCTTATAAACTCTAATTAGGTACCTATAACTGCATTACTGTGTCACAGAAAAGACATTCATGATCAATTAAAGTGTATTTGGCAGGAGGTCACAGATTTGCTGCTCAAACAAAAATGGTTTTACAGAAGTGACAGAATTTTACAGCTTATTTAGACAGGACAAAAAAATGAGATAGACCTTCAATGCTTAAGGGAGGCAGAGAGCGAAATATTGATACCACAAACCAGCAGCTTTGGTTTAAATTGATTTCATAATGTGTCAGGTATGTCAGATTTGCTGACGGGAGAAACTTGGGTTTTTTGCATACGTTATCTCTCAAAAACGAAAAGGAAATCAGCATAAATAAATAAAACAGAGCAACATTTCTTAACTGGAATGAAGTCCACATTTCAGTTACTCTCGACCAAAAACTGGGAGAGCCTTTCAATTTTTTTTAATGATGGCACTCAGCAACACAATGCTTGATACCTAAATACATTATAATGAGAAGAGGGGGTTGGTAGAGCAAATACTGTTCAAACTCTATTCATGCTATCCAGATGGAAACAAAGTAAACACAGTCTCAAAACTTGCTCCACTGGTAACAAAAGGAGACAAATTGTGGGAAAGGAATGTTACTTATCAGCATCCATTTCAATATTTATTACTCTGACTACAATCCAATAAAGCCAACTTTATTAATGTACAATAGCTGGAGGAAACACCAAATGGGGACACTTAACCCTACCGCATATATACATTGTATGCCAACTCTCCTGGATTACCAGGGAGTCTTCTGGATACAGAGTGAATCTCCCAGTTTCCCAAATGCACGACTAAATTTCTCAGATAAAAGTAAAGTGGATCAATTCTTCACAAAAATCTAAGTTTTAAACTATACATATTTTCCAAAACTTTAAATCATGTGGTTTCTAATGCTTAATTACATTGTGGTTCTTGGTGTCATTTTCATGCATCTTGCATGTAATTGTCATAATTTGTCACATTACAGGCTTTGTTACTACTATATAAACCACAGTCTGATTGGATGAGCATGCAATCAATTAAAGTCCCTGAAATTAAATGTCTGTTCTTTTGTAGGGAAGGAGATGGGAGGGGAGATGGGAGGGGGGGGGGGGGAGGAAATGTCATTGAAGGAATTTTTTGGGGGAGGGGCATCAGTCAGATTAGGAGGGTTGGGTAGGGGGTGTTGGTGCAGGAGAAAAAATCTCCAGATTTGAATCTCCAGAGGTTGGCACCTCTGCTAACCCTATATTCAAGCCATAAACATTTACAGTTACATTGTGAATCAAAAGGAGTACACATAGAGCGGCCATCATAACAGAATCTACCAACATGCTTAAATCACATTTATGAATATGATTTTACAAATTGCTCATAAGGGTAGAGTTACACACGTGTATATAACGTTCAGAAGGGGTTTAGACTATTGAAAGCTGGGCCAGCAGTAAAGGTGACCTAAAATGTGCTTGTAATTTTTACCTGCCAACTTTTTCGGAGTCAAATATGTGAGATTTTCGTCTCCTCGAGACCAGAATTTCCTAAACTTTTCCGGCGGCTTCCAACAATTTCAGAACGTGTCTGATGGCTTTCGAACACTTCCGAAGCCATTTGAAGCTTCCAAGCATAACAAAGATGTTTAAATTAAGCTTTTGTGATTGTTATATTTTAGCGCGTTCCGATACAGTTAGGACTCAAACTCAACATTAAGCGCAGTTTGTTGGAACATTAACGGAGAATATTGAATTGAATTTTTGTTGTTAATGTGTTAAAGAACAATTCATCCGAATTTCTAATTCAGGCGTGAGAAATTCTCCTAATGCGTGAGATTGATGTCTTTGGTCCGCAGCCATGAGACTGACGCATAATGCGTGAGCATTGGCAGATATATAATTAAATTTTAGTGTTTTATTAATTTCTACCACAAACACATGCAGGCCTTATAATTCTCAGACTGACACATGTATCATGTTTGTCATTACAGATACTAGTGCTTTGAGAGGAAAACGGTGTTCTCTTTCATTTACCCTCATTTGGAGAGTCCCAGAGTTTCAAAGTTATCTGAAACACTGTAATCAAGTTCATTGTGATTCCATAAAAAAAGTGAATTACCATTTTGAAGTGTCACTGCTCTTGATTCTTGGCCAAGGCCATGACGAAACCCAGAACCTAGTCCAACTCCTGCCTTGTTTCCTGGAGGAAAAGTAAAGAGCAACAATCAGACGATCACATTGTTGCATTAAAAAAAAGAAAACTAGAAAATTAAAAAAAAATTAAAGAACGAAATTAAAAAGGCTTTCAACTATTGCTTAGTTTCGATGGTTT
>OX419342.1:17285966-17315966 GCA_948470475.1 Galaxea fascicularis
ACATACGCATGCGCAGTACGAGTCATTTTAAAATTAAAAAGGCTCTGGCAACAAGAATACGTCAAACAAGATGGCGGAGGAGGAAGCGTTGTTTGTGTTGATGTTAGTGATAATCCTTCGACGGAGACGACGTAGAAGGTTAAACACCAAAGTGGAGCAAGACGTGTATGGGTAAAGAACATTTTTGCGCGGAGAACATTGCAAGGGGACTTCCACAATCTCGTGCAAGAGCTGCGGCTTGGTGACCGAGAATTGTAGTTCAGGTAAGCTAATTAGGTAAAAAGGTTTGTCGATTTGTCATTCTGATTCGTTTAATAGGCCATTTCCGAATTACCTCAGGCCCCTTTTTCAAAGCGAGTCTTGTTGCTCATCCTTTCATATGCAAATCAATTTTCATTCACATGAAAATGAGTTTAATTTGCATGTGAATGCAAATTGATTTGCATTTGAAAGGATGACTATCAAGACTCGCTTTGAAAATGAGGCGGAAATGGTCTATTATTGTGCTTATGCTCATGCTTATTTCACACCAGTTCCCATAACCGCAATGAGCATGCAAGCACAAGAAAAAGGAAAATGTTTCTTTTTCCTTTGCTTATTTCACCTCAGTAAACGCACAGTAGCGTTTTCTTAGGAGCGTACAACTGCTCTATATTCCTGTCACGGCGTTTCCACAGACCGATTTATTTTTAGATTGCATTTGCCGCGAATATGGGATTCCCTCAGGAGTCCATTCTCTCGTGCGAAACTTTTCCTCGACCATTCTTTTGTTCTAAAGTTTCTCTGCGAAGCTGAGAAACTTTAGAACAAAAGAAAGATGATGATGATGCGGTATCACGTGTACCTTTTTTCACGGGAAAGATAGTCTAAAAATAAATCGCTCTGTAAAAATGCCGTGACGTAGGCTTAGTATGGGAGTTGTACGCTCCTAGTGATGGGCTCCTGCTTGTGCTTATTTATGCTTGTGCTTATCTCACAAGTGTGAACCAGGCTTATGTTGTCGGAGTCAGAAGCAGAAGCGGAAGAACCAACTAATCACAATGCTTGTTCTCACGCTCTGCGATTACAGTTTGATTCCAAAATAGCGCTTGGGACTCCGACAATCTAGTTTTCCCTAGAACATAAGTGACGGAGTCACAAGCGGAATAGCCTTCTGCTTCCGACCCCGTCGGTTTGATTTTCACCAGATCATGACGCTCTACGCTTCCTACTCCGACTCCGTCGCTAGTGAAAACCAGCCTTAAGCGTATGTTTAACTGAGAGTGCTACATGCCTTGCGAACGTTTGGCTAAGCGTGCCGACGATGTTCCAGTAAGATTCTTTGTGCAGCAAGTAGTACTATGAAGGGTGAATTTCCATATCAGAAATCCGAGAACTATTTCAGTTAATTGACAAGTTGACATAAAAGGGTCGTTACAGACTGTCCCTCCGCCTTTCAAAAGCTGCAGGAAGCCATAAGGGATCGGAAGCGCTAATTTATTTCCAGCCATCATTGACTTTTAAACTAAAAACCATAGCAAGAAAAGCGGTTCGGCTAAATTTCCAGCAAAAGTTTCGTATCCATTATTTATGGTTGGTTAATTGGCTCTCAGCCTGCAAAATCTTGCCCCGGGGGCGGATCCGTTGGGTACTCTGACTCCTGACATCATGTATACTCTATTTGAGTGTAATGCCTATACCAATTTAAAAAAAAAAGGAACTGAGAGGGAAGATAAAAACAGGCAATTTAACAAGTAAGGATAAGATTTTAATCAGCAGATACACCATGTTCGATTCTGTCCTCAGAAACAATCAACTGTTCAAAATGTCAAATGAGAGACGCTTTTTTAGGGCCCGTACGCACTCGGTTGAAAAGATTTGTTTGATCTCGACAAATTTTGTCTCCACCAAATTTTGAATTTTCTTATCTCGTACACACTTAAAAAACACCAAAATATTTGATAACCACAAGCTGCTGAATGAAAAGACTCTAAAGCTCGGTCCTCACTTGGGACGCAAGCATAAGCGTAAGCAGAGCAGCATAAACTTATGCACTAGTGTAACGCAAGGCACGCTATTTCCGTTCTCTTATTTAATTAATTACAAACCAACTAACAAAAAGATTTTACGTGTAATCGGAGCCTTCACTTGGCCACGCCACAGAGACTTGCTTCTGGAGTATTCTTGGGTTGCACCGTCACGCAATTAAAAAATAATTCGAAAACCATTCAGTGAATAAGCTCAAGAAATTATAATGTTACAGGAGATTAATAATTAAGACACTTCTCCAAGTTTCAGGTTTGTACGTTTTCCCAATCTTCAAATATTAGTCGAAATATTTTGCACAAATTTACAGAGCCCAGTATGGAGCCGCCATGTTGGTGTACCTCCAAGGAACACCAACATGGCGGCCGTAAAATAGTGTAAACATCTGGAACTTACTTTGGCTATCTAGGCCGCTGATTATCTGAACTGTTCAAGCACACATTTAAATAAGCCCTTTTCCTAATACTTTAACTTCTTAAAAGGCTAAATATCCCGAAATAAGTATATATTTTTCGATAAAAACGTTCATAGCTTTATGTCACGCACCGCCACAACTCTGAAATTTAAAATGTGCCTGTTTTTAGACGAAGCATGTTCTTGAGCTGAAAAGTTGTTAGACAGACATAAATTTATCCCCTCTCATGCCTGATAAAGACAACAACTTTGGTGGGTCTTTAGTTTTGGATTTTAGAAAATGATGACGTCACGTGCAACCCAAGAATTGTTAGAACGTTGATTAAGATTATCGTCCATTCTGATTGCAGCAATCATCCAGATTTTTTCCTTACCCAATCGAGCTAGGAGGTGGACAGTGTAAGTAATTATTTTCGTTTCGTTTTCCTTCGTCTTTTCTCTGTAGCTGATTGTATATTCGATTATTGTGATTGTAGTTTTCCCACCACGTGTCATGAGAGGAAATATTGTTCAATAAACCGCAGTAAATGTTAGAATTGTGGCACTTGGTTAAAGCGGCGTATCCTGACCCTAACCACTTACAGAGTTGGGAGCGCGACAAAACGCATACATTTCAATGCGTTTTCAAACAAAAACGCATCAGTGTGGACATGACCTGAGGCAGGACGACGGCGCTTTTGAAGTTTGGTAAGGCTTGACAAAATGTTGGTAGCACGAAACGCCGTTCGCACTTGCAGAACAGAACTGATGACAGATATTTTTGCAAAATAAACAAAAACCCGCCGAGTGCGTACGGGCCCTGAGCTTGCAATTAGAAACAGGAGAAGAAGAAAAAAGGAGAATCAAAGGAAAATAATTGTATGCCGTAGAAGGAAAGTCGCGTGGGGTCTGGAAAGGACACAATTCTGGTTCGAGCATGTGGTTTTTTAAAAATAAGTACGCAAATAATTTTTGGCGAGAATTATTCATGTTACTTCGCTTTTTCCGTGGCCAGAAGTGTTGCGTGAGGTATAAAATAGAACGCGTGTTTGACAGACTTGTCAAATGAATGACGGCAAGTTTCTTCTCATTGGCAGAAATTAATTGACGATTCGCTTAAGCTACCTGCATGGTTTAAATTTAACAAAGTTGTCTCAACGTCCGGCATTCAGAGGGCAGCCGGACAGAATTTTCAAAACACTCGGTGTCCGGCAGTCTGATTTTCTTCGCTTTCAGGGTAGATTATGCCAATTAGGTTAAGGATTAGAGCTGGGAGACAAGGAATATGGATGCTAATATTGGGTAATCACCGATTTGAAAATTCTGTCCGGCTGTCGGACATACAGACACAGCGTAAATTTAATGGAAATTCCATTGAAGTTTGCTCGAACAGCCAACTGTTTTCACGAGATTAATTTCCGGCCGTCATTTGCTCAGCGACTTGAAAAATCACCCCCCTCGTTAAGTAACGACAGACTGTCAGGTTTATTTGTTCTTGACATATGACCTCCTAATTTGAGGTAATCCACTTTAATAGGAGAGTTGTTTACATTTGGAGACAGATAGAATCTCAGATATATGTGCTGGAAGTCATGTCTTTGGTTGGACTGTATTCATGCACAAATATCTCAGCGCCTACTTCTCTGAGTATCACATCTGCTTCATTCTGTTCGATTCTTTCGCTGACAGCGGTGACGGGAAACATCCTCGTCCTTCTCGCCGTCGTCATCGACCCAAATCGCAATCTGCGATCGCCATTCAACTTCCTCGTGGCGAATTTAGCTGTAGCAGACTTGATAGTTGGCTGTTTCGCCCTACCTATGTCCGTGGAAGCCTACATTCGCGAAGCCTTGAGCGAAGATTATCAAATCCTTCCTCGAGATAATGCCAGACGTGTTGGGTACTTTATATCTTGTACAGCGTCGCTATTCAGTTTAGCGGCCTTAACGGTTGATCGCTTCATAGCTATCACGTACCCAATGAAGTACAGAATCAAGTTGAATTCGCGTCGAACCGCTGCAATTTCGCTCATTCTTTGGATAATCTCCATAGGATTTCCTTACCTGTATTTCGAAGTCGGCTACTTGAAGTATCAGTTCTTCTTTGCAAACACAGCTGTTGTGTCGACATTTGCAGTGCTTTGCTTAACTTACGCTAAAGTCTTCCAGAGCTTCAAAAGTCAAGTGAAGAATTGGGATAACCTGCATAGTGGCCCAGACAGCGAAAACTACGCCAAAAGAAGAGCGATTAAATGGGAAAAGAAAGTCACTAAAACCTTTATTATTATGTTGGCCCTCTTCATTTGCTGTTTTTTCCCATCACTCATCCTTATCTACATCATTAGCTTCTGTGGCAGCTGCAACTGTGTGTTTATCCACTGGGCCAGAGATTTTAATTATGTACTGATCATGGCTAACTCTAGCATGAACCCCTTTGTTTTCGCGTGGCGGCTTCAACCTTACAGGAAAGCCTTCGCGAAGATTTTAGCATGCCGCTTCCTTGTGACGAAACTGCGCTCTGTCTCAGAACACATAAACATTTCGATGAATTCTTTAGGCTCGTCAACTTGGACTTCAAGGACCAATGTGGACTCTCAAGATGTCACGGCGAGTTGAGTTCCATCGATTTTTCAACACGAATGTTGTAATTATTATGGGGCTTTTCATGGTTCAAGGCGGAAATATGCTTGGGGCAATTTTTGGCTGTCGCACATCAGTACGTGTCAATACTGAGCGTAAGCTATACGTATTGTACACAGGACTTCGATCACTAAGGATAGTATTAACCATCATACAGTCCATTTCCCTTTTACGATCCACAAATGAGAACACTTTCTAACCCCTTGGAGTCACTGTGATTTCGTGGGAATCATTGTGGGGAGGTGAAATACGGCGAGGGAATGTGGGATGCCATTCGAATAACGCCATATACGCGTCAGGTACCTCCCACCTCGTGGTTTAATTTCCCTCTTCGGCTGTAATTCTAAAGACTAAACAGAAAATTAGACTTAAAGGTTTTATAAAAGCAAGAAAAGACCGTTTCACTTTTGGATTCCCTTTGGATGTCTTAACAGAACCCAAATTCCGTTGAAAAATTGAAGCCGAAACCCCGTTGTCCTTAATTGAATTTGTTAAAGACCAGGAAAGATGCTAAGGAATTGACACCCCTTCTAACGCACTTTCGAAAGCTTTGACCATTATTACTAGTATAATAAACTTGATGGTTCGATACTGGCCTAACATGCGAGACTGTCTATGCCTGTTGTGCACTTTTCTTCCAGAGACCCAATAGACATGCCTATATTGCCTTAGTCAGCTTTGAAGACCCTTTTTCACTTCAACCATAATGCCCCACCGTCGTACTAAAATTTCCCAAGTTATCTGTCTCCATCTCGCAATTTGCGTCCAATTTTGGCCATCTGTGTATGTAAATAATATGTATAACTTATACTTTCCGAGATTCTTTGCTTTGTGGTGTGGTGGAAACCAATTTTGGTCGCCGTTGGAACTACTGTGGAGCGATGCCGCCGAAGGCTCGATGGCAGCCTTGAAGGAGGAAGAATTTAGACTACGTTTGGCCGCTAAGAAGATTCATTTTACAGCTTACGGAGGGAGAAGAAAGACAAGCAGGGTTTGGCAGAAATACCGTGAGTGAATTTGCTTATTAATATCTGCTGCACCGTAATAGGCTATCTTCCACGGTCTTCTGTGATGGACCAAGTTCGAAGAAGGGACGCAGTCAAAGCTTTGGTTTATCGCCAATTCAAGTCGCAAGTCAGTGATGTTCCTTGTGGAAGTTCTCGGCACTTATTTAGTTTATCAGGTTGTATTTCGTCACGGTAAAGTAATTATAATTTGCGGATTGCCCACCGTTTTCTTGTGTGGAATCCAAGCCGAAATATACAGTGCACAGAGCATGGCGGAAAGTGAAGCTAAGTGACAAAGGGTCTTTTGAGATAAAAGAAGGGACGTTCGTCGATTCGAATTGTTTTGTTGTCATCATGCTTATCATAATGATTCAAACACGCCTCATGAGTAATATGTTCAAAAACACTACTCGCGATTGTTTCAGTATAAAAAGCATAATGGAGATAACTCGTGCAGAAACATTTGTCAATATAAACGATCTACTAAATATAAATAAAAAAAAGTCTCGAAAGAAGCGGAAACGTAGTAAATTTAAGAAAAAGTACAACGTTTTTAATCTTAATCTTAAGTTGAATTTATAATAAATACATACAATGTTGATACACTTTATAAACTTCAACTTTGTACTTTGATGTAGAAGTTTTGTCGAAATAAAAAAAAAATGTACTTTTTTTTAAATTTAAAAAAGAAAAAGATCTTCAACTGCTCGTGCATTTTTCTTGTCTTCCCACGCAATCACCAAATCACAACAGCCAGTCGCATAATTTTCGTGAAGGAATGCTAACGCAGTAAAACGATGACACGACTACAAACCACGTGATGGCCGCCGGACCCATAGTTTTGGAGTGATCCTGTACTCTTCCAAACCTCCGTTTTCATTGGTCCCTATGACCTGTAGCTTCTTTTGTTATCAGGGCTAGGGGTATTGTTTGTGTTGTATCATCTGTTGTTCCGTTCTCTAATCACAGACCGCGTCCAACTGGAGAGCTACAGGCTTTCTCTAGTTTTGCGTATAGGTGGAGATTCTCCAAGTAGTCAGTTAATTTTCTAGAAACTATGCAATAATTTTTATTTCGCTGTGCAGTCAGGGTCTCTTACCGACTCATTAAGGTATAGTCAATTACATGAACTTCGCCGAAACTGCCTCAACATCATTCTGTAGCGCGCACGCAAGTTTACGTCACAATCGGGTTACTCAAAATGTATTTTAGCGCCGTGGATGATTTGTCAAAGGGAGCAACACAAAAGATTATTGCAGAAATCGCAGACGAAAATATGGATCACCTTCAGGAAAGTAAGTCTACGCATACCTACTGATGGTTACGACCAGCCTCGTATTTTTAGTGAGATAGTCTAACCAGACTCGCGCTTGTTGAAAATACATAAAAAGTGAATGTTGACTTGAGCAGCTCCTGTAGGAGAGAACCATCTGGGAAACAAAAACAACTGAGGCGATTCATATCTACGGTTAAAAAATAAAACGTATCATTGCCCATCAGTCGCTGGGAGAAAGAAGAGAAAATAAGTTTTTGAAAGGAATTAATCAAAAACACTACCAAAGGCAGATTTTCTTGTGGTGTTACAATAGGCCTTAGCAACGCGCGCGCGAATGCCACAGCAACTGAAGCGTCTCAAATTCAACACACATTTCATGGCTTGCGCGCGGGGTTTTCACTAACAGTTTTACAGACGTTCCGTCGATGTTGTGGAAAGTGTAACAGAAACAATTTTTTTTGCCGGTTCTAGTTCGTGATATTGGCACCACTGAGGGTTTGGAGAAATAAGGTTGAAAGTTACTTGAAGACCAAACACTGGCTGAAATATTATAGCTTGCGTCTGTTACATGAGGGATCTCAAAGAAAAGTAGAGCGAAGCAAAAGCTTCAAGTACCGGAAATTTAGGTCAGTGAATTTGGCAAAAACATTTTGCTTCCATAATCATCTCTCCCCTAAAAAGGGATGGAAAAATGTCTTCATGACAAACGCAAATCCTTTTTAACGCTTTATTGTATCCTTAACATCAGATTTTACCCTTCCATTAGTATTAAAGAAAACATTTCCAAACATATCAACAACAACAATAACAACAACACGCTTTATTTTCCCCATTTAGTTACATTACAGACTTTTTAAAGAAAGAGGGGACTGGCTACCTGAAATAACCATAGAGTTAAAGAGGGCAGGCAGCCAGTTTAATAAAAGTGATCATACTAGTTTAGGTCGGTACAGACACAGACAACTTGAACAAACATAACACACAGTGAACAAAAATAAGATTATGGAGAGAAAAAATACTATAAAATAGATAGGAGGAAACTAGAGTTAAAAATAGTACATAAAGTAAACACCAAAGGTATGACAAAAATTTTAATGCATGGTGCGGAAGATTATAGATAGTGTAAAACAGTTTCACAAATCTAATATCTCAGGCGCTTTCTAGGATCCTATCAGGTGTTACGGTGTTGAGAAATGTTACTTTCTCAGTGCCTAGAATCAAGAAACGCTGAAAATAATTGACCTGAGAGGACTTAAAAACCTCTCTTGTGCAACTTAGCAACTTGCTGTTGTCTAAATTCTTCCGAAATCTGGAATCAAATGACACAAATGAGTGCAGAATGCGAATTTATCTCAGGTTCAATAATGAGAGAGTTGCAGGTGTGAGTCGCTGGTCACTTTATTTGTACCGATGGCCAGTGCTAAATGCTTTGCTTGTTTTCGACATCATGCTGCGGTTCTTTCCTGAGGTTTTGAGATGGAAGTGATAGGACTTGTCTAAGTGGCTATGTTTGTTATTTGTGGATCTGTTTAGACGTAGGCGTTCCACAGTGGTGGTTTTATAGCTGAAATGGAGTGGTATGACTACGCTCGGGATAGAACTACCAATGGACACTGACGCATCGCCCGTTAAAAGTGGGAGTTCATTGTTCTAGCTTTGGTTTAAGGTCAGGGAAGATGCTACAGGACGGTAAATCAGCATTATCTATATATAGTTTCTTTTAAGGTAATTTATAAATGATCATTTAAGCTAAACTGGATACTATAATGTCTGTATTTCTGCTAACCTGGGTGCCAGAGGTTCTGCCCCTCGAGAAGCTCCTCGTACCAACACGGCCTGACCTATGAAACGAGCGCTAGAAATTACTCTCGGTATTGTTTGTGACAAGCTGGATGTATTTGTGCTGAACTCGCTACAAGATCTCACCTAGTCATTCATATAACCGCATGAAACTATATATCCAACCAAAGTTACGATCATGAAAGCGGTCAAATAAAACAAGAAAACAAACAAGGAAAAAATAAACACCAAGATACTACAAAAGACCAACGAAAGGTATGCAGAAGAGGAGCAACTTTCTTTTGAGAATTTGTCCGCCGGAGATGATCCTTACAGATGGGATATTTGTTTCGAACAGGGCTTTTTTTTAAAAAATTATTTGATATTGCAGGTTAGGCCCGGTTCAAACGTCGAACTTTTCATGCGCCGAATCAAATTCTCATTTGGGTCGACCCAAATGAATTTAATTCGACGTTGATTCAGACGTCGAATTAAATGTTACTCTTATGACGTTTTAAGTCTAACATGGCGGATGATGGATTATGGGTAGGAAATATATTAAAATAATTTATGTATTAGATTCGGCGCATGAGAAGTTCGACGTCTGAATCCAGAGTCGCACTTTGCCGTTTTATCCGACTGAGCCGGTCGAATTTAATATTTGGGTTGACCCAAATCAAATTCGTGGAATTTAATTGATTCAAACGTCGAACTTTTCATGCGCCGAATCAAATGATTTGATTCGGCGCATGAAAAGTTCGACGTTTGAACCGGGCCTTAGAATACAGGCAACTGATAAAAGCTGATGTGGACCTGCCTAATAATCAAATAATAGTAAAATAAATAAATAGATAAATAAAGAGATAGATAAATTGTAAATTTAACTATATATATATATATATATATATATATATATATATATATATATATATATATATATATCTACCTGGATTTTTGAAAACAGGGTCGCAGGAAAGTTATACTAAGCCTTGTTTATTTTAGTACTGAGGTGTGTCTCCCCCTTCTATTCTTCTTCGTCTTTGCTTGTGCTGGGGGGAGCGACGATGGCAATTAGCTGATTAGTAAGAGAAAGTTAACATTGAAAGTTAAAATACGCTCTCTCCCCCCCCCCCCCCTACCCTCCCCTCCTCCCTTTTAATACTCTTTATTTGGTCCCACTCTCTCTCTCTCTCTCTCTTTCTCAAGAAAATTTGCATGAATTTGAAATCTTAGCGTAGGCTTAGTTTCAAACGGAGTCAGTATATTTCGCTTTCCTGTTCACTTCCTAGAGCAAAGTTTTCCTTAGAGCATCATGAAGCTCAGTGAGGGAAAAATTCTAGCGAGATGCAGTGTCTGCCTCGTCTAATAACCTTCGTGCGTATTTATCTTGTCGGGGCTATGAAGTCGACTGTTAGGTGCAGTGAAGGTTATTGTAGAGCTTTGCTTTCGGAGATTGTTAGTACTCAACACATGGTAGTGTGCTTTGTTATCAATGTGTTGAATAATGAAACTATTATCCTGCTCAATCTTGCCGAATATCCCCCGATTTTAAGGTTGTGGCTCAAAGTGGTTTCGTTATTTTTTAAGACCCGTCTTTGATGCATCGATACTACCACAAGTTTTCATTTGTTTCTCTGAAGATGGTATAAAAATGTGCCCAATCATTTCTCAACAAGTTGTGATCATTTTTTTTACGTATAAGGTTACTATAGCAACACTACAGCCTCTTAGAAACACCCTTGATTTTAGCTTTATGAGCCTGTAACTCAAAAACGATTTCGTGACCCCCATTTGTTGTTATTGAAACGCAATTAACATATCAAGATTCATAGTAAGTTCTGCAAAGTCTTGCAAAAATCTGTAGTGTGCGCTCGGAGCTAATATAAGTTTTTCTTAATTTTTTCGATAATTTAAAGTTGCTTAACGTAGACTACAGATTTTTTAAACACTTTGCAGGAAGATGAACATTGGTAGGCTGATTACAGTTTGGAGGGGTGTGCAAGGAGTAGGAGAATGAGGAGAAACGGTCGCTCTCGCCCCAATTTTCGCGCGGCTTAGCCTGAGTATCAGGCCCTATCGGGGAAGCGGGGACGAGGGGAAGGAAGAGGAGAAGGGCCTGACACAAAGCCATTGATTCGCTTGTGTCCAACATCCAGATCCTGGATGTTACGCTACTTGGTCAAAAGACAATAAGAAACGTCACGTGAGTCAACCGGAAGTCAAGCTTCCAGCGCCGGGGTTACAGACGCCATATTGAAGTTTACTCTCATGGCACATGACAGTTACCGGAAGTGATTTTGATTGGCTAATTATAATACGCGCTGCGTGGGGGTGGAAGGCTTCTGAGAACCTGTTTGTGTCAAGCGTTTCTTCTTTCGCTTTCTCGCTCTTTTTGCCTTCCCCACCCTAGAAACGCCTGATACTCAGGCTACGCGCGGCTAGAATGTGGAAACCTTCGTTCGAACGGCAAGGTTTGTTACGCAGGCTACTTGCATTATAGATTTTTATTAGGCATGTTTGCTTAAAGGGTAGCGGGCCAGAGACAGCTCAGTGGGTACCGACAAAGTTAATAGAAATAGTTGTTTATGGAATCGGTTACAATTGTCCTTATTTTGTAATTATATCCTCTAAGGTGTTGCATTTTGCAAATTACGTTTGGCGTACGTTTTTATTACCACATGCTAAGGGAACAATAAAAAGCTGTAATTGTGACAAAACAGCGAAAAGCCGGTTAATTAATGCCTTTTAACAAATTCACCCGTCATTTTACATTGGACACCTTTTACAATGTATCTAATCATAGAGTTAAGAAGTCGATGCTGACAGGAGACTCACTGAATACCTTGACCTTAAATATTTGGTTCATGCTCTTTACTTTCCGGTTGTCCAACAACAAAGGTTATGATTTCTAGAACGCGGCTCCAGTTAACAAATAAAGAAGCCTCGCCTGTGATCTGTTCTGTTGTTATGCACACAGGAAGCCGATAGAGCACGAAATGTTTTTAAAATGACATGCTGGGACACTGAGTGCAGCTAATTAAACTATTTAATTTTTAGAGACCTCAATCAACTGTAAACTGAACGGCGAATTGCTTTGTAAACCCAGGTGGCTCTGGAATATCCTCTCGGAGGGGAACTGTTTTCATCATTGTACACGTAAAACTCGTAATATTCTGTGTTTTTCTTCTTTTAAGAACTGCAGCTGTCATAAAACTTCCCGCTTTCCAAAACGCAGATCAGAACATCACTCCGTTTGGATAATGCAATGATTTCTTTGAAATGGAAGGTTTGTTCCCCGTATTTATTTCAGAAACTTCGTAGTTTTCAGCTCGAAATAACAGTTTGTTACCTTTCATTTAATCTTGCAGCTGATTTTCTTCTGTGTCGCATTGCTACAAGAAAAGGGAATTGTGGAGGGTGAGTACAACTTAAAACAAAACATTGTGTAAGACGCTTTAACAGCGAGAAACGTGACGGGATTTAATGAAGAATTTTAAAAATAAGATGAATTTATACTTGGAGAAAGAAGGTTTTATTTTTCTAAAGTCGTAAATTGTTATACTTTTCTTTATCCGTAAGTTATTAGGAAAGACGTTGCTGTCCACCGGTCGGATACCGGCGAAATGAATCTTGTACGACTGGTGGGAGTTTATTCGCTTGTTACTCAGTAACTTTGGAACGTACCTTTCCATCTGGATTGTTATTAAATGAAAAAAAAAAAAGATTTTGTTTTTCGAATGAAAAAATTGTACGTATTTAGGTTCGCCAAATTAAGTGAGCCTAGAGCTTTTAGTCTGGGTAATTGCAAAGCAAAACTGAAAGGGCTAAAAATAACCTCTCTGTAAAGTCATGGGAATCAATGCAAAAATTGTCCGCGAGAAGATTTTAAAATCCAGTTGTTACTCTTTTGTTGTTTTCGGAATTTGCTCCACTAAACTTGCAAACAGGTTAACGCTGTATTGAAACTGTTATAGTTACAGCTCTCAAAGTTCACGGCTATGCAAGATGTCTTATTTCCCATTTGGGCTCATATGCATACACACAATTTCCTTCAAAAATAAACTTTCAAAAAACTGCATAGGAAATGCAGCACTGCCTAATTGAACTAAGCAACGAAGGAATGAAAAATGAAAAGGCAACAAAGATGGATTTTGTCGTGGTTATATTTGCATTTAATGTTGTTTGTGAGTTGTGAGTCCGACGGAAAAGAAATTGCGTAGGTCGGCGTAGTTATGGTGCTGATGCGCGTCCTAACTCATATGAAGGAGCTTAAGCGATAGAGAGCTTCAAGCAACGGCAAGAGCAACAAGAACGCTCAGAACGACAGGTATACTGATTTTAAAACAATTTCGAATATGATTTCTCCTTTTTGTAACTCTTTCGCCTTTATTGTAAGGTGTTATTCCAATTTGTTTCACTTGGAAAATGCTGGCAAACTACTCAGCGTCACCAGGTAAAGGAAAGGAAACTGTCGTGACCTCACCTTTTCACGTCCTCGAGAAAACTTAAAATTTGGTCATCACGATTTCACGTTAATGTTTTGCAGAGAACGGCAGAAAGATGTACGAAAATGTAAAACGTTCATACGGAGCGATTGTTTTTGCTCAATAAAAATATTGTTTTGGGATATTCTAGTTGTCGTTGCCAGCTCCCTATTTGTTTCACAGCGAGCAAATAAGCGATCACAACTCGCAATGAACTACGTATTGCAGGGAACGCGCAGCAAGTTTTCGAGTGGGGGGGGGGGAGGGCTAAAGAAGAATACGTGAAGGAAATTTTTTTGGGCGGGGGGGGCATGCTTGTGGATTTCTATTCAATTTCTCTAAAGTGACGGAGAATGCTATTATAACGATAATATATTTACAATTGCAACGACTAGTGCTTCATTCTGTCTATTTATCTGCGCGTTTGTCTTTGCCAGTAATTCTGGTCACTTTCGAATTCACGATTTTTTGCTATTTTTCACTCCGTTACTTTTGTTAAATTATTTTTACACATGTGTCACACATGTTTTTGTCAATTAATAAATTCATGTGGACAACAGCTAATATCGTAGCACGCACACAATCTCAGTTATTGTATAAAATAGAATGGACCTAGGAAGTTAAGTCTAAGAGAATTTTCGCAATTGAGTCAATTTTAACACTTCACTGTAGTACTGATTTAGGGAAGGTACGTTTTTTATTGGAGGGGGTGGGCTGGGACCTCGGAGGGGAGGGTCATTAGTAAATTTTTTAGAAGTTGGGGAGGGTTAAAATTGTTTTATTCTTAACCGGGGGAGGGTCACAGTCTTTTTTGGCGAGCAAAAATTACTCCATGTCGCTTCTATTTTGTATATACAAGCAAAGCTACCAGTCAAGATTAATCTAAATTATTTACAGATGTCAAAATATTTATACATAAAAAAACTTACTCCCAGCATCTCTCAAGCCGTGCCTGCTTTCGCCCATATTTTGATGTTTCCGCGTGCAGTTCTGTTATAAAATCAGTCTCCGTTGAGGATTTGTCACTTAAGCTACTCGGGCTTGAACCGACAACTCGATCTACTGTCACTTTGCGAGTCAGTTTCGACCTCGGAAAGTGATGAGGCCACTTGTTGCCTCACATTTTTAAGCGGGGGCTATCGAGATTATTGATGCTCCAATGAATTGTACGCGAAGCTGCCAATGTGCGCTTTGATCATTGCGACCTTTTCAGCTTTCTTCTCTTTGAAGGTGATCTTGTGAAAAAAAAAGTACAAGTAGAGCTCGTCCACCCTCAAGGACGACAGCTTATCGGAGTTGTAAAGTCCAGCCCAGTCAATGTCATTGTACTCACGGTTCAGCCGTTCCATTCGTTCCCTTTCAGTCTCCTCTTTCTTCTTCTTCGTGCGCATTTTTATCTGGGCAAGGTGCTCAACATACTCTGCCACAAGCTTTTCGGGGACAATGTAAGTAGCAGGTATGCTTAGCAGGGGCTTTTTTCCCGAAGTATGGAAACGAGGCCGAAGATGTCCGAAGATGACGTCATAGGTTCCGAAGGATTCCGACGAGGTGCCGAAAAGTTTCCGAAGATGTGCCGAGAATTAATGAGATGCAAGAATTGGGTGGGTTGAAAATTGGAGAGTGCCGGGATCGAACCGACGACCTGAGACTCGCAAAGTCCAAGTTCTACGGCTGGATTGATATTAGGGTGCGGGAGGGAAAAGGGAACACTTGTGGGAGGCGAGATTTTGTTTTTTTGGGAGAGAATGCGGCGCATGCGCACAAAGGACAGACACATGAATTGAAATAAAAAAAAACAGATATGATTGCCAAAAAATTCTACCATTTATAAGGGGGAACGTGTGGTGGAGCCGAGTGTCCTACCGTCCTTGACAAAAAAATGGAAACTGTTCATCGCCGCATGTAACTCTATTGTTGCTGGTAAATCTGGTCAGGTGGTATCATGAAGAGGGAAGTTAGGTCGCGGACGAGTTGGCCGATGTCGCACCACGGACAGAGATAGCACGGGTTGGGATGACTGTAGGTATTGACCGGTCTGCGTGTGAGAAAGAGAAGTTGTGTTAGGCACGTCAGAGGTGAAGGAGACGATGCAGCATCGCAAAGGGGGTGGAGGCGTTCGTGCCGGTATACTGGCCAATCAGGCGAATGGATAATGCAGTCCTCGTCGTTGCTGCAATCACCCTTTTGAAGAAGAAGAAAAGAGACCATCAGGAATCGGTGGAGAGCTAGCGCTGGAATTGTGAGAAGGTGGTGGTGGCGTTCACGTGGTAGTGGTAGCAGCAATGGGTGCAATAGAAGGTGCTGGCTTGGCAATGCCCGCAGCAGGGATGGTCGGGTGGTGTGAAACTGCAAGAAAAAAAAGGAGAGCGTCACTCGTCATCGTCCCCTCTCGTAGCGTCCTTCGGTGATGTGGTGGTATTGGCATTGGGAACAGTAGAAGGTGAAGAGGAAGTGGAAGGCGCTGCAACAGGAACTGTAAAGTGAGGTTGGGATGACTATGCGAGGGAAAAAGAAGAAGTGTCACGGTGAGCCTCTTTCAATCGTCCTACTGGTGGAATAGCTGTGGTGGTAGTCACAGTGGTTGCAGTAAAACGAGAGGATGCCATGTTCTTTGCAGCTCTGGCAATGGTACGGCGTGAGGTAGGGTCTGGAAGAAAAGAGAAGAAGGAACAAATCACAGTTGTCGGAGAATGGCAATGACAGCGGCTGCCATGTCTTGGGCTGTGGCATTCTCAGGGAGTGGCAATGTGAAGGCAGGAGAACAGTTGTCGTACTTGGCCTCGAACAGCATATTGCCGCGGACGCGCACGAGGTGCAGGCAACGGCAGTGGAAGCAGTGGTAATCACCCCGAGTGCTTGGGCAATGGCATTCTTCTCGTTTGCAGCCGTACCTGTATCGGAAAAGGAAAGGAAAGAAGAACATACCTAACATTTTTCAAGAATCGCGCGTGTAATAGTTGAAAGTGGCGAGGATCTCCGGGTGGTGATAACACTCGCAGTGCTAGCAGGCGAAGGTACCGTTCTCGCAGCATTTTTTGATTTCGTACCTTTGTCCCAGTTGTTTTTCTGTGAGGACAGTGAACCCTGCCCAGGGACAGATGGGAAGCTCGTTAATTTCTTCACACACCGCCTTCATTTGGTCCCGTTGTTCGGCCACGGTCTTCCAGTAGTGGATCCAGTTCTTCACTTCAACCGGCAACCAGTTCCAGAACCAGTCGGAGGGGCGATTGGTGGGGTCCTCGGGATCTCCCTCTTCGAGGACGAGCAGTCGCTGTTCGAGGGTCGTTAACTGGCTACGTGAGGCGACATCGTCACTGCCGTCGAGCTTCATCCGTTTGACCGGGGAGGATTGGACGGAAGTGGAGGCATCGGCTTCCAGGGTGCGCGTCTGGGAGCGGGTGGTCATTGTCCTCGACATGATTGGAAACACGAAGTGTGATAGAAAGCGGCGAGAGGGCTTCGACTTTTATAGATTGTCAGAGGGATCTATTTGCGCATGCGTTCTAAGAGGGGGATGGGGGTATCCCCAGAGAGTGTCGCGCATGCGCGGAAGGAGTGACGTGAGAGGGTATAAGAGAAGAGGAATTCGAATGTGGGCTCGCCGAAGTGAAATAAGATCAGTCATGTCGGGTGCGGGTGAAGAGATACCGATGCAACATGTTTTGATGCAGGATGATGAGGAGATACCCGTGATGGCACGCAACTTGGGAGTTTACCCGGTGAACTTTGTCATGTCCACGGCGGTGGGACCGCCCTCAGAGACCATTCTGGGCTTCGATGAGGCCGTAGGCATATTTTTCTTAGTGATCAACCCCTTTGAAGCCGAGCAGATGACGCAGAGAATGCCTCACGTCTGGGGAGAACAGCGGGCTAGGGTCCAGAACTGCGTGACAGAGACGGCTGCCATCATACGCCACGAACTGCATATGGGGAACATCGTGGTGGAACTCAAGGACTATGTGCAGTGTCCTTTCCGAGACACCATGTTTTGTTTGCGGGGCAGACCACCGACGGGGCACCATCGTGGTAGGCCCGTGACCTACAAGTGTTCGCGGTGTGGGGGATGGCATCGACCCAAGCACTGGCTGAAATTCAACGGACTGAGGAATTCTTTCGCTCCCACCAGTTTTCGACGCCACAGTCTATGAACCATGAACAATGAATCACGAACGATGAACAATTTTTATTACATTGTCATTAAAAGAAAATGTTTTTTACACGAATTACCGGGTTGTTGTTGTTGTTGTTGTTTGTTCATACACCTAGTTTGAGTTTGGCTTACATGATTTTCTTGACGATGCTTTCGGTCCAGGTTTTCCGACCCGATAAAGCCCCAATGCGTTGAATCATCTTGCGATCGGCGGCATGCTTGCCTTGGAGGGTGGACGTCTGGGCGCAATCAATGTCGTGTTGCTTGGCGATCTTGTCAAAGCGATTGATCCCTGGATCCCCACGAGCCAATCGTTTTTTGAGATGTGTCCCGGGTCCCATGTATTGATATCCCGACCAATGAAATTCAATCCCCGTCTTGCCCAGCCATTTCTGCACGTCGAGACCGCTCCCTCGTCGTGAGCGGCGGCGTCGTTGGCGACGGGTGGAAGAAGAAGGAACTCGCTGGCGTCGTCGTTGTCGTCGCTTAGTAGTTGTCCCCATCCAATTTGTGTCGAAGTTTCTTGCCTGCGTAGAAATCTTCCCAACCGGGACGAGGCCTCAATCGTTTGACTTCCTAGGCAGTGTCTGATTCACCCTCGATGGCTTTTCGTCTTTCATCCAGGGTGCGTCGCACGGCCGCTTGTCACTTGTCCTCGAAGGCAGAGGCAGCCTTGGGTTTGGGTGCAGTGGCCGAATGGGTTTCAACTTTTGGTGGGCTTGTTGCAACATCCCCGCGTCGAAGGGACGTTTGGGCGTCGCAGGTTGCATTTTGATTCGTTTGCGTCGCGGGGCGGGTACGGGCGGTGCGGTCTTGGGCGTCACGGCTGGACTGGGTTTGCGGGTCAGTGCCTTGAGCATGTGTCGCATCCATTTGTCCACAGCTGGAGTGACCAACTCCTGTCCTGATAGCTCAGCCTCGGATTCGGTGGGCACTGCACCCTCGGTGCCGGGAAGATCCAATTGACGTAGTTTGTCCGTGGCTTTTTGTAAGGCTCTGTTCACGGGTTTGACTTTTTGCATCTTTTGAGCCGGCATCAATCGAGGATCTTTCAACAATCGGGTTTGTTTGGCTCCTAGGGTCGCGGCTTTGGTGAGAAGGGCATAGAGTTCTAAGTGATGACGTCACAAAAATAAACATTTTGGAAATTATGGGATATGATGCCATATTCTTATAGAGCATCCTAAAAGACGCTCTCATCCTAAAAATTAGCTCCGAATTGCAATTCCCGGTAGAGATATGAGGGATCAAAGTTTGATGGCATCCCATACAAACCCTTCAAAATTTGTTTCAGTTCCTTCAGTTTAGAACTGACTCAAAATTAGAGGGATTTATATGAGGCAGTATAAATTTTCAATCCTTTATATTTCGGCTGGGAATTACAATTAAGAGCTAATTTTTGGCAAGGACCCTTTTTAAAGGATACTACATTCGAAAATGGGGCCCAATCCCATAATTTCACAAATTTAATTTTTTTGTGACGTCACACTTTAGAACTCTATTGTCCAACAACTTGGCTTTCTGCCTGGCCACGGCTTCGGGCCATTCTTGCGCCGGCACGACAATCATTTCCTCCATGGCTTCACGGTGGTAATAGTGTGGCATCGACCGCACCGGGGCTTTTCTTCCATTTCGCGGTCATCCCATCGGTCAAGACAGGTGGGACATAGGTTTTGAGCTTTGAGTCGTTCGCATTCTAGTTTCTTTTCGTCGAGGCTTTCCCAGGTCTGGGAGGCTTCGAGATTGGCTTCTTGTAGGAGAGTCGTGAGTTGCATCGTCGTGTCAGACATCGACACACGCGTCCGAGAGCTTGCCATAACCCGCGTCTTTTTTGTCCGTGGAGAAGTGCGCGACGTTTTTTCACGGAATGACTGCGTTTGGCCACCTCGTGCAACACACTTTTATGCTTTTTCAAACGGGCCACCAAATCGGGAGTCACGGGAACGCGTTTCTTCAAGGTGTTCATGACCAATTCGCTGACGGCATTGATCTGATCGCCATTGGCATGCCGTAGCACGTCGCGGCGATGATTCTGTTGGGCATCTTCCAACAAGGATCGTAGAAAACCCTATTGACGGCGGATTCGTTTCATCCTTCGAGCGGCGCACTACGTATGCTTGAGGTAATGCCTTTGAAGGTTTGTTTTCCCAACAACGCCCGCAAGGACGCAAAACTAGGAGCGGGTCCGGACAGGACCATACTCATGCCTTCGGCGATCTTATCGACCAATCTCGGTTTCTTCGGACGAAACCAGGCCCCACCGCGTTGTTTCTTTCTTTGCTTCCTCCTCCTCTTCTTGGGTGCAGTCTTCCTCACGCGTCGTCTCCGCATTGCCGTGTGACGCCCCGAGGTGTGACAGTCTCCCTTTTATCGAGCGCGCGGCAGGCGTTGTCTTCCATCATGCGAACCCACTCTTGGAAGTACGATTCACTGTGGTGCACCACGAACGGTTCGTAGTTTTTCTTCTTGGTCAAGAGAAACAGCAGATGACCCATATCGCCCAAATCCATGGCGTCGGCGTGCATCTCTTTAAAAGCGCGCAAGACGCGAGGAATCATCTGCGCTCGGAACCGTTGACGTGTGACGCGCGGAATGGTGAGAAAAATGAGACGATCATTGTTTGCCCCGTCGTTTTTTTCGTCTTCGGGTGACTGCCTCCAGGGCTTTTTTCGTGCGAACCCAGACGCCGAGCCGGTGGCTCCCAAGGCCGTGGCTTTACCCGCTGCGTCCAAAGTGGGAATGGCCGCGGCCAGAGGCAGGAGTCCTCTGCGTTGCTTGCGTCGTTTCCGTTTGGGTCCGGAGAGAGCCACGGCCAACCGCTGTCGTCGTCGTCGTCCCGCCATTGTGATCGGCCAAAACACGCGCGTGCGTCTTTTATTGCGTCACATGATGGTACAATCCGCTTTCTTGGCGTAGCCTTTCTTTTGGGCCCACGATTCGAAAGAAGCCCGGCTCCCACTCTGACGGTGTTTTCCCTTCATACGCGCCAAGGCCTGTTTGGCCTTCGTCTCGTCTATGGGCTTCCACACTCGAGGATCCGAGACGAGTGCGAACCCTTTCTTGAAATCCACTAGCCACGTTACGGCACCCCTGTGACGTGGGTCCCAATGGGCGAGGACGAAAGTAACAAAATAACACAAAATTGAACAAACATACGGCACAATTAGCACAGACTTCTTAAAAAAAACAACTAATGAATTTAAATACGATATTGACATGAAACGAACGAACACAAATAAAACTAATCTTACTAAACTAAGTATTAAGTATTTACAAAATTACAGTTATATTTGAAGTTCACTGTTCAGTTCCTTGATTCTCTCCAACTCCACAACCGACTCCACAAACCTCCTTCTCCTTCAGTTCAAAACTAAGCTCCACGTTCTCCCGTACTTTACTTTCCCTACGTCCACGTCCAGCTCCACGTCCCCTCGTACTTTACGTTATCTTTTCGTCATTTTCTACTCAGCACGTAGTCTTTCAACACAACTCAAGGGCTTCGCTCTATCGCCACCGGTGGCAAATGGGTTTCGTCAGGTTGTTTGCGGCTGGTGCCTGCCAATGGTTCTTGGCAGTGAGTTCACCACTCTTTTCTTCCTGACCGCTGGCCCTTCAATTCGTCTCTCTTTTCCCTTGCTTACTTCCTTCACCAAAGCTACTACTTTCTGATCACCGTTTACCACGCCTTGCTCCATTTATACGTTGAATATTGATTTACAATAATTAATTCTACTAACATCTAGCTTACATTCTACATTTACAACACTCTATACTAAATCAACACTTTATGAACAAATAAACTTACACGCTATTCTTCTCGTACTAATTACAGTGTTTACTACTAGGATACATTGACACCAAACAATCAACACCAACAAACAAACCATACAACTGGGAAAACAGAAAAAAAAGAATTTTTTTATGACAACCCCCTTGTTGTTGTCGTCGTCGTCGTCGTCGTCGACGTCGACGTTTGGACTTTGCGGTGCCTCGACGTCCTGCCATCGTGACGGAACTGACTCCAAAGTAAACGGGAACGTACTGTTTTATGATCCCCAATCCTTATTGATTGGGTGTGGACGTGCACGAGGACGTACGATGCACGCTGGGGGGTCGTCCATCTCTGTACACGGTCGTGATGGTGTTGGTATGCGTCACGGAAGCCACGTTACGTCCTTGCATGGATTGATGGTTGTCTTCGGCCAAACAATCGAAACGTCGCCTTAATCCATCTTGATTGAGAGGAGTGCCACTGTTGCTGCTACTGTCACCGGGACTGCTGTCATCGAGACTGCCCCGACCGCCACCACCTCCACGACCACCACGATCTCGACCTCGACCTCGACCTCGACCTCGACGCCGTACGGCTTCCAAATCGCGATCCAATGCATGCACCGTTCGGCCGGAAGGTGTATTTGAAGCATTCGTCGGCGAATCGTGGTCCTAGTGTCGTCTCATGAGGAGGAGGAAGATTTGGGACGAAAGACGCGAGTGGGTCGACCGTCTTCGACCAGGAGATCCGTTTACACGTGGTGTTGGTCGCTCGAATTCGGGTGTAGATAGAAAATCACGTAGCCGTAAGGACGATCCGTCACGCGCTTGTACACGTCCAGTAGATCCCTCCAATGATCGAACGCTTGCCTGATCAGGTTTTTAAAACCTAATTGATCCCTCAGGTTCTTGAAGGCCACGATGTAATGCGCATTGCGAGAAATGGTCTTGGCGTACTTGCCTACGGGAAACATGTCTTGACACAGATACAACACGGTGATGTTGCGATGATGAGAGTGTTTGGTGAAGAGATCCAACACACGTTGGTCGCTGCTGCCTTCGTTCATCAAATCGTCCAAGACCAACAAACCTCATTTCGTCGTACTGAACCATCGAGTAAGGTCTTCGGGAGAAGGTAATCCCTCGTGGAAATGAATGCGAGGGGACGTCTGTCGTTTCATGCCTTCGAATCCATCTTGCCAGGCCCCGTAACAGTAATGAATGTTAGGAATCCAAGGTCGAAAGTATCGAGCGGGATCTCGCAAAAGACACGAGACGAAGACCGTCTTCCCGCTCCCCGAGGGACCCACGACCGAAATACTGCTGGGTGTTCGAAACAATCGCATGACTGATCACTTTCCGAACAAGGGAGCCAGTTTTATACTACCCGCTTTCGTCTTCCGTAGCATGGAATTCAGGGTCATGCCTCCATTCAAGACTGTGCGTTGCGATTTTAACGTCTTGGGTAATTTCGACCACGGCTTTCAAGGAGATGAGTTTGAGTTTCTTGACGAGTCTTTGTCGTCGGCGTCGAATGAAATCCCCTTTGTACATGGGACGTCGTCGCTGTCGTCTTTTGGTTTTGACCGGTGCATGACGTTGAAAGACGGGACGTCCTCGTTTGTCGGGATCGGTTTCGTGACCCGGTTCCGCATACTGTTGCAAGACCTTTTCCCACGGCGTCGAATCGGTCATACTCTCGTCGAGGAGGATCACACCAAATGAAACACACAGGCGTCGAGTTTCCTCTTTTATTGAACAGTAAAAGAAAACAAAATGATAACAACGACCATGAACTCCGGTAGGATTCGAACCTACGACCTTTAATACACGGTATCGTTCAAGCCTGTAATGTCATCCTTGTCTGTATGATCTTCGATTCGCCAAGGCAGTCGCATGTCCATCAAACGAACAGGAACTCGATTGGATTGTCCGCTTTGATCTTTTGTCATAGTGTGCCAAGCCAAATCCCGTTTGACCATGCGTTTGAACCATCGCGCCACGCGGTAATCGTTCTTAACCATGTCGTAGGCACTGAAAATGGCTTGAAAACCTTCCATGCTGCCTTCCAGACTGCGATACACATAATACATCAAGGCGTACAGACCGCAACTTTGACTGTCGATGGCTTGCAACGTCTTGCGATTGATGCGCACGTACCCCCAATGCTTTTCGATCCACTCTTGCAACTACGGGTTGTCGTATCGGGCCAAGGGCAAACCAAAACTGTCCATATTTCGCACGTGGCGTCTTTCCCCACGGTCCACAGGGCGATCCAGTGCGACCCCGGACCATCGTGCTTGTCCACGTTCACGATGTAGCCTTGGGGAATGTCACGAATGGGTTCCTCGGTAAACGATCGCTGGCCAAGACTCCTGCGAAGTAGTAGTGTTCGGCCAAATGCGCCAATTGTTGCACCGTGGTCGGTATCAAGTCCATGGTGCGACTGGTCCTCTCTTCTCGAGGAGTGTCCTATTTTTTTCATCCACTAGATCCCATACAACACACCACCGTGCTGGGTGATTTCCATTACGTTCTCGAATTCTCCATACACGATGACGGTGGCGTTGTGAGTCAATCCGGCATTGAGTCGAAACTGCAGTCGCAGGTTGCCTTCGCGTTGTGGATTGAGCAGTTTGCTGTCGGCGTCCCCGCCACTCACGTTGTTGAAGAGGTATAGCGTGCAATTGGCTCCATTGCCCCATGCTTCGGGTTTCAAGATGCTGGGAATGCCTTTTTGCCAGTTGGACGTGGCTTGCAAGAGGCGGAAGTATCCCGCCAGATCTTTGTGACGATCGTTGTGATTGAGGGTCAAGGTCTGTTAAGATTAGTGATCGTTTCACATGTACCTCCGCAAATGTCATTTATTGCCTAACCTGTACGTTATGCAATAAATTATACATTGGCGAGACAGGAAGACGACTAGGCGACCGATTCCGCGAACACCTTCGCGATGTTGAGGAGAATGACAAGGGTGCATCTAAGCCAGTCGCTCGTCATTTTAATCTCCCTAACCACTCCAAACAACACATGGCTATCTGCGGCCTTTCCCTACATCAAGGTACGACGGAAAGCTGCGAGAATCTGGAACAAAAATTCATCTTCCAAATCGGCACCCTTAATCCCCACGGTATTAACGAACGCTTTTCATTTAACTAATGTATTCCTATTTTTCACGTTGCCATGTTACCACCAATAGCGTAGCTCCTACTCCACTATAAAAACTACACACAACCCATAATTCCTCGATTCGCTCTGACGAGGGGCTAACACTCGAAATGTCAGCTTTTAGAATCCCTGTACGGTGGTCAATTTACATTTATCAACTCTGTTGATAATACCAAATTTTTGTGTACTACTTCCCCACCGACGCAGCACCACACTCTGTTTAGAAACTACCCCCTGTATTCTTCTCCGTCGATCAACTGTTTGATCCATTCCAATCCAAATTTTTGAAACGCAGAGGGATCGTAATCGATGGTGCCGTTGAAAGAGTTGGCGTGCACCAGACCTACGACCAAGCGATCGTGAATCCGGTTCTGGAAGATCTTGTCTTTGTCGAAATCCACTTGTCCCGTGGGCAATGGAAAGGCACGCACTTCTCCTCGCACCAAAGGATAACGTATCAGGTGACCTTCGTTTCGTTTTTCCAGAAAGGAATCGTACAAGGGGGAATCTCAATCGCAAATAGCACACGTGGAAGGTCATCTTGAGTTCGTCGGCGGTCAGTCTTCCGTTGTTACCCACGCCATTCATGAAGAAGATGCTGGGATGGAAGAGGAACTTTGCGACGATTTCGATTTGGGGCGGTAAGGGTTTTCCCAAATGAAAGGCTTCGGAATGAGGTTTGAAGAACAACAAACGTCGAGCACCATCGTTGCACGAAGTTTTTTCAGCTTTCATGGCATTCACCGTGGGTTTCTGACTGGCCGTGAGTCCCCTGTAGGCTGCGTTGGTGGTGTCCATTTTGTTGGCGGTGATGGGGACGGGTGTGTCGAGGGCATCGGGCATGATGCCTTGCACGCGCAGGATGGACTCGGTCTCTTCTCGATTGTAATTCAGCAACGCTTCGATGTAGGCCTTGTAGGCGTAGGTGTCCGTCTGTGGGCTGATCAAGACGCCATTGAAGTACACGCTCATCTGTTTGATGATGATGTGAGCCAGGTTTTGGGTGGCAAACATGGTCTCCGCAGCGACGATGTTGTTCCCATCTGCATTGACCAATTTCAAGGACAGTTCGAAGTAGCTGTTGTCCAAATCAAGAATTCCGTGGGATTGATGTTGGCCATGACGACGGGAGGTGTTTCGACGTACCGTCGGAATTCGACGGCCACATCCGTATCGGGACGGTCGAACAATTGAAAACGTGGGTCAAGCCCATCCTTGGAAACGGCGTGTGCCATGGTTCGATAAACTGTGAGTGGCAGGGAAGGAAACACACGTCTCTTATACCTTTTTTTCACCGTCGACGTCGTCGTTTCACTTGTAATGGGGGAATGAACAAACCTCCGCATTCTTGTTCTTCTCGACGGGCATAAGCGGCAGCCCAACGTCGAGCATTACGGATCGGTTGGGGAGCCAGTCCAAAGAGGTTCCCTCCGCGTTGGTACGATCATCGTGGTCGTGGTCTTCCGAGGGTCGAACCGCTCATGCCTTGCAAACCCATGCGGGCACGGGTACGAGTAGATCGCGGATGATGCGTCGAGCTTTAGGCGTGACGACACTTTGGATGGCCTGTCGAGCCTTGCTTTTGACGGCTGGGGTCGCTCTCTTTTCAATGGCTTGCGGAAGACCGGTCTTCTTCAATAGGGGTAGGAGGAGACTTCTCCCGAAGCCGCTTCCAGTTTGGGTGGAAGTGTCAGTCCCTGCCTGACACGTCGATTGAATTCTCTATGCAAACGCTCGAGTTTTCCCGGAGCGTATTTTTTCGAATGGTACGTCTCGCGCACTTGCCGTCGAAAAGGACCGTTGGCACCCACGTAATGCTTCCACGGACGCGTCGGTTTCAAAGTGGTGCGTGGTTGTCGAGTCTTCCTTCTTCCGGGCATGGCGAAAGAACTGATCGGGATGGTTTCTTTTTTCCTTTCTCTTATACCTCTCGCCGACGAAAATGCAAGGTGACGTTGGTGGCACCCGTCCCCAATTTGGCGAAACGTCCGTCCAGGGTGGACACTTGAATTTCCATCACGTCGAATTGGGGTTGGTGCACCGGCAAATATTGCACGTGGTGCGGTTCGAAGTAGACCGTGCCATTACCATTAGCGTGAACTTCCACTTCTCGCAACAGATCGGTGACTTGATTGCCCACGATCATGCTTTCTTCCACATTGCTGTACACGCGTAGTGATCGAGAAGCCGTCCCCACGATGTCATCGAACCAACCTCCATTCAAGTCCAACCATTCCCACGAAGCTTGGTTGGTGAACCGCACGTATTTCACGTTGTCCTCCGTCAATTCGGACATGAACCCGATTCCTCCGCCGCTGGTCAGACCGCCCGACAAGGGAGAGAACCAAGGGATCAAGCGAAGATCGGGTCCTCTGTGGTTCTTCTTGGTGGTCGTATCGAATTGGATGATCTTCAAATGTTTGGCCATGGGTTCCAGGATGCGAATCCATAGTTTGGCATCCTCTTTTCCCGTCTTGCTAGCATCCCACAACACCGAGGTGGGGCTCGTCCATTTCACGTCGAACATGTATTGTTCGTTCGTGGTTTTATCGTACCAATCGTCGCGAACGGTATTTGATGCCATGAGGGCCTCTCCCACTTTATGTTGCAAGAGATTGATCATGCGACGTACGAAGGAAGCTCCGTCTTTCACTTCCTTGCTTTCCATGACCTCGTCGATCGTCACATAGTGCGTCAGACGTTGAACGAGTCCACTCGTGAGGCCATTTGATTTAGAGGGAAAATCCATTCGAATCAACTTCATGCCCGAAGGAAAAATGAATTTCATGGCGTATCGAACCACGTCTTCCACGGGTAGAGACAAACTGCTCAACCCCACTCCCATCCAGGACCATTGCAACGGAACGTGTAGGGCATCTGCACTTTGTAATCGTTGTTCTTGTTCGTCGCATCGAATTGAGGCCCTCCACCATCGCTCGGTAAGGTCACGTAACGGCTTTCGTCTTGGCTGTTGTTGTGGCCCAACTATCGTATTTGGCGGGCCACCCTTTCCATCTGATGAGCACGGCACCGCGCTTGAGTTTAAGTACTTTTTCTACCCGCCACAAGGTCTCGTCGTTCACGATGACTTTTTGCAGATCTTCTCGGTAAAAGGTTCCTCGCAAGGGCGTTCCGTCCATTTCCTCGACTTTGTACGTCGTCACTGCTCCCGGCACCACGCGTGCAATGACGAACACGTCCTCCGTCCATTGGGGCAAGTACCCTTTTTTGAAGGTGCGCACCCGTTTGCTCAATCGCACGTGATCGCCTGTTTCGGAAGGCGGGTCGTTTTCCATTGGCCATTCGTTTTCCGTACAATCGATGCCACACGTCCCCTTCGTTGTCCAAGGTCACGTCTTGCGGGGCCATCCCGATACTTCGATGGGGTTCGTCGTTGTACGTGCGAACCAAGTCGGGTAAGACGTCCAGGTACTTCATCGTATTGGCTGCCGTGAAGTACCGATACATGCGACTTTTCAACGTGCGATTGAAACGTTCGACCACGGCCGCTTTGGTGGAAAAATGATGAATGCCTCGTTGTTTCAACCACCGTTGTACCGTGGCATTGTAAAACTCCTTGCCTTTGTCCGTTTGCAATTGTTGAGGTTGATGCCCACTCTCTTTGACGATCTTTTGAAACGCTTTCACCACACTGGTTCCCGTCTTGTTCTTCAAGGGTTGGACCCAGGCGTACTTGGACAAGACGTCTACAACGGTCAATAAGTACCGCGTCCCACGATTTCATTTGGTTGTGGTCTGCATTTCCACTAGATCCCCTACCCATTGTTCGTCTTTGTTGAACACGAGCACGGGTGACGTCCGCACCCGTCGTCGTGGTGGTTTGTGCAACGTGTACGACAACTCTTTTTCCAAGGCACGTCGAGCGTCGGGGACCGTCAACCCACGTGCACGAGCGTAGCGCATGACCCCGCCCAAAGCTCCCGGAGCCGTTGGATCAGTGTACCTCGCAGACTTCGCCATCCCCACGACATCAACAACAGTGTGATGGAGGGAATGCGTTCCCCCTTGACTTTATGCACGGTTCGCCAATAGACGACAGCTTGCGGTGCCCCGTAAGTGCGAACCAACCACACCACAAACACACAATACCCACCCAAATGAAATCTGGGATCGTTCACGAGACATTCCCAGGCACCCAAGGGTTCGGCCTCCTCGTACTCTTCGGGGGAGGGAATGGGATGGGTACCCACGTACTTTTCGCACAACCATCGGGTCATACCCCAACGCGCCCGCCATACCTACACGCTACACATCGTTCAAATGAGTTTTATTGACATCACACGCTTTCTTTTATACAATGCAAAAAAGTCAGTTTTTCAATCGGGTGAAAAGGATCCGTCGCAATTAACGCAATCGCGATCGACCCAATAGGACAAGGCAATTCTCCGGCGGCCCTCTGCAAGTGGGTCATATCTGGCTCTTTTTTGGTGGTGGTCTAGGAGCATACCGGAAGGAAGCGCGTTTCCTCCGTTCTGTGGTCTCCCTGCTGTAGGTATTTCCATTCACTTCGTGATGAGCTCGAATGGCTTTGCGATCTCTCGGGGTATCTGCCCATTGAATAAAGCGACACTGAGGGGTCTGTTTGCAAGTCAAGAACAGACGACCCCTGTTGCCTCTGGCACTGTTCCTGCAAATGACGATCTTGTAGGGTTTGTCGTAGAAACATCGTCGCAAACTTGCGATCGCCATTCCATAGTCACGGAAATGGCGTCCTCTTCGGCACACCAGAAGGGACATCCCTCTTCGAGACATTGCATGTACGCCCATCCGCGTTGAGAAATGTTGTGGTGCAACGGAAACTCGTGGATGGGACACTTGACCACAATCCCACCGGTCGGACTGGATGAAGGAGGAGAACGTCTCGGTGGACTGGGAGGAATGCCTTGTGGGTATTCGCCTGGCGCCCATCCTTCGTCGACCACTTCCTCTTCGTAGGCAGGAAGGGTGTCCTCCGGTTGCTTTTCCTCCTCCTCTCCCAAATCGGGTAATTCAGCTAGGAGACCTTCCAGACTCTCCGAGCGTGTCTCCGACGGTGTCTGGGATGGTGGTGGTGCTGGCGGGGGTCCGTGCGGGTACTTCTGCTGATCGTACGGCATGTCCTCCATGATGGATAATTCCAAGTGGTTGTTCACGACCACTCCCTCCCCGGTCTTGGGTTTCTTTTTGACTGCCGTCCGTTTCTTGGGGCGGGTCGCCGTTTCCCTCCGATCCACAGTATGCCGGGTCGGTGCTTCGATCATGGTCCTATTGCTTTTGCTTTCGCCGTCTTCTCGTCAGTGACAGAACC
>OX419342.1:17323466-17363920 GCA_948470475.1 Galaxea fascicularis
CAGTTGGACATGGATAAAATTCGTTTCATTGATTCCATGTCCTTCTTCTGGATGCCTCTTTCTGCCTTTCCCAAGACCTTCGGACTGACGGATCTGGCCAAGGGGTATTTTCCCCACAAATTCAATACCCCTGAGAACCAGACGTACGTGGGACCTCTGCCACCCATGGAGGATTACCTACCCGAGAGCATGTCCGTCAAAGGGCGTCGGGACTTTGAGGCATGGTATGCCGAACGATTGCGCGATCATCCCGAGTTCGATTTCCAGCACGAACTCGAACTGTATTGCAAGTCGGACGTGGCCTTACTCAAAGCGGGAAGTCTCCAATTCAAGGAGAACTTTGAAACCAAGACCGAATTCACCCCCTTTGACCACCCGACCATCGCCTCCGCCTGCAACCGCGACTTGCAGATGAATCGCATGATTCCCGACACCATCGCTTCCGAACCCCTGCACGGCTGGCGGCGCTCCACCGCCATTCTCTGGCAGCCATGGAATGGCTCATGTGGGTCGAACACGGACTCCAGCAAGCCGCCTGGGACACCCTCACCCCGGAGGAACAAGACCAGTACGACCAATTGGCCTTGGCGTACCCGGATGCCATTCACCTCGAACATCCCCTGCACAAGCAGCGTCTCCAGCACACGCGCAATGCGGTCGAATACCGCATCCGCAACACCTGGTACACTGCAGACGGGTACGACATTGACACCCACACCATTTACGAATTTTATGGGTGTTTCTGGCACGGGTGTCCGACCTGCCATCGCCAGCGCGCAGAGAATCACACGCGTTTCCTCCATCGCAGCATGGCGGATGTCAACAGCCTGACCTCGAAACGGGAAACCGAGTTGCGCACCTTGGGGTACACGGTAGTGACCATCTGGGAGTGTCAGTCGGCCCAACGCAAAACCGAGGATCCCAACGTCAGAGACTTTGTGACCCACCTCGATTTGCAAGCTCCACTCGACCCACGGGACGCCTTCAAGGGAGGACGGACCAATGCCACCCGTCTGTACCACAAGGTCGATCCCGAAGCGGACGAAACCATCTGCTACTACGATTACACCAGCCTGTACCCGTGGGTCAACAAGCGGTGCAAGTACCCCGTGGGCCATCTGCAGATCCTCTTCGACCCTCCCAGTGCGGATCTGTCGCACTACTTTGGGTTGGCCAAAGTCACCATCCTACCTCCTCGCCACCTCTTCCATCCAGTGCTTCCCTTCACCCAAGAAGGCAAGTTGACCTTTCCGTTGTGCCGAACCTATGCCCAAGAGAATGTCGGTCTCCCTCTGCACGACATGACCTACCGGTGCTCTCACACCGACGATCAACGTTAACTCACCGGTACGTGGTGCACGCTCGAGTTGGAACGCGCCGTTGCTAAGGGGTACGTCCTCCAAACCATCCACGAGGTGTGGCATTTCTTCAACACCCGAGTGGGTTTGTTCCGGGACTTCGTCGACACCTGGCTCAAACTCAAGGTGGAAGCCAGCGGTTGGCCCCGTGCCGATATGTCCGAGGCAGAAAAAGAACGGTACGTCACCGACTACGAGACTGCCGAGGGCATCCGCTTGGATCCCGAGAACATTGCTGACAACCCAGGGATACGTGCTTTGGCCAAACTCATGCTCAACAGCATGTGGGGCAAGTTCGGCCAACGTTTGGACGGCCGAGAAGTTAAAGAATTGTCGACCCACAGGACTTCTCCGAATTCCTTGACAGTCACCAGTTCGACGTGCGTTACGTCAGCGTCCTGTCCGAGCACCGCGTGGAAGTTCATTACGCCACGCAAACCAAAGACATTCCCGTTGCACCCAACTTGAACATTTTCGTCGCGTGTTTCACCACCTGTTGGGCGCGTCTCAAACTGTACGATGCTCTCGACGTACTACGGGAACCGGTGCTCTACTACGACACGGACTCGGTGCTTTTCACCCAACGCCCACACGAACAGCCCCTCCTCTTGGGTGATCATTTGGGCGAGTTCACCGATGAACTGGATGCTGGCGACCATGTCGTGGAATTCTGCATTGCCGGTCCCAAAAATTACGGGTACCAAACCGCCCGCGGTAAAGTCTGCTGCAAAGTTAAGGGGTTCTCTTTAAACAGCAAGGGATCCGCGCAACTAAACTACGAGGTTATGCGCGCCAATGTCCTCGACGAACTGCAACGTCCTCTGGCCACGCCGCGTTCTATCCCCATCCGCCAATTCCACGCCATTCAACGCAAGGTCAAGATCTACTCGCTCTTCACGCGTCCTCTCGTGAAACAGCACCACCTCGTGTACTCCAAACGTGCCCTCGATCCACGCACGTACTTCACGTACCCCTTTGGTTACGAGAGCGATTCCGACGAGGACCAATGAAATCGCGCTATCAGTCTACAAAAGAGACACACTCTCTTGCATCCTCGCACTCACAAAAACATTCTTGCTTACCCAACATGGCTCATCGTTTCTACTACCGCGACCTCAAACGCGTCAAACAAGGCATGGCCGCTGGCTACACCTTCAAACAATGCCACTCTCATTGGCTGCAGGATTTTATTCGGCCAATCTTTAAAGTCCAGCTGCCAAAAGATATTAGTAAAAACAAATAAGAAACAAATAAATCACAAAGCTGTTAAAAATAAAAAAAATAAGAAAACCCCAAAAAACAACCATTGGAGTAACTTACAAAACCAAGACACAAAAAATGCAAAATTGAATAATGCATATGAAAGAAATCATATGTGAACTGCAGATATGAAATCAAATAAAGAATGATCGTCGCAGTTATGATCGCAATTGCGTAAAAAAGCCTGAAAAAAATTCAGGACTTCAACGGGCTTGAACCCGTGATTGCGTGATTGCGGTACAATGCTCTGCCAACTGAGCTATGAAGCCACGTTGGTAGAGCATCGCACTGGAATCGCGAGGTTACGGGTTCAAGCCCCGTTGAAGTCCTGAATTTTTTTCCGGCTTCTTTACGCAATTGTAAAAATTGCGATCACAACTGCGACGATCATTCTTCATTTGATTTGAAATGCAAAATTGTTTATACCGAACCGTGTCATAGATAGTAGGCAAGTTTCCCCTTTCCCGTAAGAATGATGAACAATTATTAACTGCTAATTATCTCGTGGGTATCTTTTTAAGTGTTCTTTGCTTGTTGGTGAGTTTTGCCCTATAATACTATACGTTAGAAAAAGAGCTTCTGTTTATAAATTAGGGGTCGTTCTCTTTAATTTGCAGATATCAACGAATGCCTTTCGTCGAAAACTTACAGATGTCACAACAAAGCGGATTGTGTAAACACCAATGGATCTTATAACTGCGTTTGCAAAAGCGGACTTACTGGGAATGGAAAAACACAATGCTCAGGCGAGGATGCATCAGCTATCCCGTCCCCTACCACAGTAGAACGTTTTCACATGAGGTCACGGCTGCCATTTTGGTATACCAAAACAAAGGAAGGGCGGCCATATTGGTCTACCAGGCAAACCCTCTGGGAATTTAACTGTATTCCTATGCAAATGCCTTCCTTTGTTTCATTAAACTAATATGACCGATGGTCACACGAGTGAAAACGCGCTACAGCAAAGTCTGAAAGCTCGCAATGTCGTCCATAATTTAAATCCAACAAGGCCTTGAAATGACAAGCGAATAGACAGGCGGAAACACCAAACAAACGTGGAAAGAAACAAACAGAGAGGTGGAGTATAGATAAACACGCTTACATTAAACCCACAAAAAAAAGCAAACAAAGATAAATACGTACAAACAAGGACACAAAATAACAAAGAAGTGGAAAGTGATACCCCATAGAAATGAGAGTATTCTTAAAGTGCAGCCTATTTGAATCCTTGGTTGAATCCTTGCTTTTTTGTGAACAGCCGAAGTAAAAACAATCTTAGATACTAATTTCTCTGTTTCTTTTTAAATCCTAACATAGACATCAACGAGTGCAGTTTTATTCCATATGTTTGTCATAAAGACGCCCAATGTAAAAACGTTGAAAGAAGCCATCACTGCGCATGCGTTTCTGGTTATTCTGGGAACGGTACGAAGTGCACAGGTACGTAATTTAATACTGTGACATACATTTGAATATGTTTGAGATTGTTTTTCTAATTAGTCGCCATGATTAGGGTCAACGTCATTGGCCCTCTTCTGGATCAGAACATATATTTATAGTAAATATTCTCAGCAATCATAAATGTGTTTTCTTTTTGTTAAGTTTTCTTTCAACTCTCGCCTGCTAACTCGTATTCCCAAATCTCCTTGCTTCCTCTCTTTTCTAATGTGCTCCCACCTCTGCTAACAAACAAGGTTTGTAGCAGTAGTAGGCTTTCTGTATTGTTCCTTCTTGACGTAGATATTGTATTAATTTTCTTAGCCCCAGAGAAATGCAGGGTTCCAGTGGACCTGTTCTTTGCAATAGATGCATCGGGAAGTGTTAGAGTCGACAATTTCGAAAAGGAAAAGGAATTCGTCAAAATTTTTGCCAGCAGATACGATCTAGAGAACAGCAGTCGAGCTGCTGTTATTGTTTTCAGCAGCAAGGCCACTAATGTGATCACACTGGGCACTAAAAAAACAGCATTATCGTTTGCTAACACAGTGGACAATATCCCTTATAACGGAGGTTCAACACGCATAGATCTTGCAATGGACCTGATCTACAACACATATTTTGCATCCAACAACTCGAATGAAACTCAGAGACTGGTGATTTTGTTAACCGATGGAAAGCAAACTCGTAACAATTACATGAGGCCAGCATACATCCCTATAGAGGGGACTGCGCAACTTCCTCGTTCTAAAGGTGCTCGCATGTTTGCTGTTGGTATCGGGCCTTTTGTTGATATTACCGAGATGAGACTGGTTACTGAGCAAGAAGACGATATATTTATGCCCGAGGGATTCAGCGACTTGATCGCCAAATCTGATCTGATTGCTAAAACAACTTGCACCGTTGCTCGTAAGTAACAGTTGTAAACATGCATTTTGTATCATTTCTAGTTCATTAGACTCGACGGCTTCTTCAGTTGCAAATTTAATTGCTTTCCCTGAAACAAAATTGTTCCTCCACGGCGGATTAACCGACTTAAAGCCCTAACAATGACCAGAACCTAAATTCTCCTTACATTGTTACCGCGTGATTTAAAACACAGGTAATAAGAATAGAGGAAATGATAATCAAACATAAAATGTCTTCATGCTCAACCAAATTCTCTGAACTAGTACTTTAATAAAAATAAGAAGACCATTAAGAGGCTAGTTTTTTTGCCTGCCATTTGTGTGGTGCCAAAACGGGTGTTTTGCTTTTTTGAAAGAAGTTACATCGTCGCTATGGATACCTACTCAATGGAAAATACGCTCACATAGTTTTAATTGATGAATTAGTGAATAGTTACAAGAAAAAACATTAATAGTATAAATTATTTGTTTGAGACCAAGACGACTTATTGTAGGAATGCATGCAAGGTATTGTAATATATTGTTTACTGTGAAACTAAGAAAGCGTAAACACCTGAAATATTTCAAGGGTGTTTAATGTGTTGCAAAAGAAAATCAATCAAACATAAGATTGTTAATCCGCATCCCAACGTTGATCCCTTTCATGGTTTGAGTAAACGTGGTTGCTTCTTGCGGTTTCATCCCGATTCGATTATTAAATAAACGTTCTAGAAATAATTCTTAGTGTTCACAGTTTTCTGAATTTCGCAGTAATAAAATTTGTATCACAAAAGTCGTCACAATAATAACATTTCATTATCTCTTTAACACGCGTAGTTCGAGCCGAGGGAATTTCCGTTTGCAGTGCTGATGCTGACATCACAAGTTGCCACTTTGTAGCGGACTGCGTCAATAAAAGCAACAACTTTTCCTGCATCTGCAGGCCTGGATTTGTGGGTGACTTTCTTCAGTGTCAAGGTGAGACGACTAAATAAGTAAAATTTACAAACAAGACAAGATAAGACATATAACTCAGGTATGTAGATACATGACGAACTTTAGCAAGGCTCTTTTCGCAAAGACGTGGCAGATTCGTCGACAAGGCTGGCTAATGGGTTTGTAAATAAGCATCTCGCAAAGGTTAACAAATATCGCTGTCTCCATTTTGTTGTGCGAAACCTAGCTCGTGTCTTCCCAAGCTCATTTGCAGCACGTTGAACTTGCTACTATCTCCGTCTTCCAATACAATGTTTCCAATTTAACGGCCGCCACCACAACTCCCCATTCACCCCTTTACCTCGAGCAAGTTTATCTATTATATTACCTATACTTTGATGTCTTTTCAAAGTAACAGTTGATTCATTTGATCTTCAGAAGAAGTTCCAATAGGTCTCGAGATACGAGATAATGGTATATTTTGAGAAAGACTCAGTCATAAATCATGCATCCTTTGTACATGTATTATATGAAATGAGTCAGAAACAAATTAAAAAACGTCCAAACAAAACTCAAGTAAGCTTGTTAAAACAAGCTTCACGGAAGACAATTATGCGCGCATTAAATTTGAAAGAGCTGATCTGATTGGAATTCTAATCTAAATTGTGTGAATCCCGTTATTCCTTTGACTCGTTCTTCCGCTCTTTTTCTTTCAATACTGGAACTGGACGATTAGCATTCCTTTTCGAGAACTAAAGCAATGAGGTGTGTGTAAAATCATACACAAGTAGGACAACTTCATAGAGGTATTTCTAGACTGCAGTGACTGAAATCAGAGATAACTCGATAACAAGACTTCGACTTTCTCACAAATCTCACAAGACAACATTCTCAGAAAGCTACAAGAGTTCAAGAGTTCAACGTTCAGTTCGTGGGGGGTGTCACGTGAAAACTCACCTGACAGTTAGATTCAGTTTTCGGCAAGGTGAAAAGGGGGTGGGGAGAGTTGTTGGGTTGGGTTTGGGTGAGAGAAAGGTTAGGAGGCCCTAGTCTTTTTACGTTTTTCTCCTGACTCCGGTCTTGCCGTGCTGTTGATGGCTTGCACTCTTGTCTCCAGAAAGTATAATTAAATTTAGTTTTTCAAGGTCTTGAAAACATGTTTCAGATGTGAATGAGTGTGTTGATGGATCTCACACTTGTGATAAAATTGCCACTTGTATGAATACACTGGGGAGTTACCGATGTCAATGCCCGTCTGGATACCGTCTGAATGGCTCAAGATGTGACGGTGCGTGTCGTTTATTTGCTTTATATCTAAAATAATGTAACTCAACAAATCAGCAGCCGGATGACGCAATGGGGAGAGCACGTGCCAGCAATGTGGCCCGGGTTCGATTCCCGTACTCGGTAGTCCGGTTTTCCCCTCTCCTGAAAAGCCAACACTTCGACGTAATTCGAAGGGAGCCACCATGTGGAAGGTGGATGTCCACTGCTAAACCGATTACCCGATTTTATTCTAAGAAACACCAGAAGCAACCCCTTACCCCCTTTCTCTCATTTAGAATACAAACTATTTACTAAACGGTGTAACGATTGTTTGGAAATAACGAATTTAATCCATTAATTTGTCTTGTTATTTATTTGGTAGATATCAACGAGTGTGCTCCGGACTGGGACTCTTGTGATCCAACTAAGTCAGTTTGTGTAAACACTCCAGGTTCCTTCTACTGTGGATGTCCTGATAAAAATTACGCTTGGAATGGACAATCCTGCGTTGGTAAAGACAGGCATTTTTGATGTTTACCGCTACTTGTGATACTCTAAAAAAAAGACGACACGAAATAACATATTAAGGAGGGATGCCGTGCGCAGTTTTGTGCGTATCTTCCCAAGCACATATGGCACCCACGGTGAAAATTCGGTTGAGTTTCTTTTTCTTCGTATCCACAAATTGCAATGTTTTTTTTAAAGTTTTCCGTACCCCGTTTCCCGCAGGAAGTTTTATGAGAATCAAAGACATCTCTCTCCAATTGTCCCATCCAGAGGTTTGAACCCGCACCCATTGGTTTGAAGGGCGTGCGTACTGCCTTTACGCCACCAATACATCTAGCTCTGTAGCGGTCAAATTTGACTTTTTATCCCTCGGGCGATTGCCAAGATGGCACCCGCGTTTACAGAGATAAGAGTTGACGCCAGGAAGCAAATCTCTGCTCTTTTCTCTCGTACATGTGCGGAATTGATGAGGTAAACTTTGTTCTTATAAGCTGTACAAAACATTCAACAGGAGTGAGACAATAAGATTGGCAGATTCCTGACCACCAAACCGAGAAGCGACATAAAAAGTTGAGATTGACCGATCGTACACAAAATAACAATTGATAGAGCAATGCATCCCACGGAAACGCCTTTAGGCGTCTTGTTTTAAAAAAAGACAAGTCTAAACGGCTGATGTGTCTGATGTGTGCCATTTCTCTTAAGCTCAGTCCCATTTCTTTGTTTATTTAAAAGTAGGTGGTGGTCAACTAGAAAGCCTTTGCTACTTTGACCCCCATACACATTTTATAATCTGTATTATATTTATTTTATCTTGTAATCATCTGTTGTAATTATACTTTTCTTTCTATGTTAATTTTATGTAAATAGTGTGAAATAAATGAACCTCAAAAAAGATAGCATGCTAATGGCATGGTATTATTATAGGACTACTGCACTTTAAGACCAATTTCATTATGCGATAATCTTCCATATAACATGCTGTCCAGTGCTAGTTTTGATTACGGGTTTGACTTTAAATGTTTTTAAAGACAATTGATAGACACACTCCAATAAGTCCTCCTAACTATGTCTTTCTTCCTAACTCATTTACTTGACGTATTTTGACGAATGCTGGCTCTTTATGTTGCAGATGTGGATGAGTGTGTGGAACGTGGTCGTTGCGCTGAGAACGCGACCTGTACAAATCTAGATGGATCCTATGACTGTAACTGTTCAGCAGCGGAATCTCATTTTTGCTTTGGTATGTTTCATTTACGTGGTTGTCATATTCACTTATCGGACCACGAGACGGGAATAGGACAGCGTAAGGGTTGTAGCATAACCGACATGGGGCCTATACCCACGTTAGTTACTGGGGGAGACCTTGTATAATCCAGACTACTTTTGGCTAGGCTGTTTTACAAGAATACATTGAAAGAGACAAACGAAGGGCAGTTTCCAAGGAAAAAAAAGCTGTGTTTGCCTTTGTTGGTTTTAGGTTATTACAGTGCAACTACTCCGACCAAGGCCACCCAAGAAATTTCTTTACAAATTGGCCAAAAAATAATGTTCGAGTGATGAAACAACAGAATAGCCTCTGTTTGAATTTTTTTGTACTTCGATAGTGGGTAAATTTGTCATACATAATTAATTTTGTCAAAATCCATTGTTCTGATGAGAGATTCTCATTGGCTAGTTTGCAGAAAAAGTAGTCGCACTGTAATGTACCGCAAATGCCATGAAGTCTTTTCGTTTGTTAGTTAAAGGGCCTCTTTGAGACAACTCGTGAATTTCATTTATTTATTTAGTTTTAAATCAGAACTCAAGACCCATCTTTTTAAACAAGCATTTTTAGAATAATTGTAAGTTTTTTTTTTACTATTTTTACTATTGTAAATATTGTTATGCGTGTAATTCTTTTTCGACAGTATCAATAGAATTGTAAAGCGCATTAGATCATTACGTCATGGTAATGCGCTATAGAAATCAATGAGTTAAGTAGTTAAATTATATTAAGTCGCTGGTTAATAGAAGTACAGAAACAGTTTTTCACATCTGTGTGTGGCGTTTCGGTTTGTAATCGAAAGCGATGGTACAATTAAAGTTCGGACGGCTTGTAATTAAGCTATGTTGGAGCTTTGATGTGAGTTTTCTCGCGTAACTGTAATAGCCTTTTTCAAAACAAGTCGACCTTCAGTTTTTGCTTCCTTTATGCAGGACAAAATTATCCGAAAAACAAGAGCCTACTTTTGTGCATATTTTTTCTCAGTCGTTTGAAGTTTCCTGTTAACGTCTTTTTTGAATCGGCCGTTCACAGCCATGATTACATTTTCGTTCTTAAGTAGACGAGGTGATCTGTTCGCTATAACGTCCTTAAGTGTATCTGATATGAAATGTTGGCATTCGCCAACTAATCCAAAAGTGAACAACATCTTATGAGCATTGCATAAGGATAATTAAATTCTAATGAAATTAATATAACAATTACGACCCATCGAGTGGGTTAACGACCGACGGCTTCTCGGCCCCATCACTAAAACTCACTTACTTTGTTGCGCAAGTGCAATTCACTAGTGACGTGACGAGGTCCACCAAAGGGCGTAAGATTATTAGAACAACTGATCATTGAACTTCAACTTTGTGTGGCCTAAATGCTAATTAATCGAGTATTTTTCTCACCAGTGTCGACGCCCTCTTCATTGATAATGAACTTTATACAGTGTGCCGGAATATTTTACTTAAGGGTATTGCCACTTCCCTCCCAATAGTTCTACCGTTTGACCCTTTGCTGGGCAAAACTGGTTCTGTTTGTTTTTCCAGGGTTTTTCTTCTGTGATAAGCCACGCGCCAAAATAACCAATATTGGTCGGACCATTGAGAATCCCAGTGTAGTGCACTTGAGCTCATTGTACACATTTAAAGCAGAGATTGAACTGAGATGTGGCCGAATAAATTCCAAGAACGTTTCATGGATAATAGCGGATCCTTCGTGGAACGACACACACGCCATTAAAAACGGGACTGCTTTATGGAGTAACGCGAGCGACTGGTCCCTCACGGAAAACCATATAGCGTTAGCGCACGTGTTACATGCTTTGTACCTCTCAGTTATTGTTATCCAAAGGGAAAATCAAACAGAAAAGGTGTATGATAGAGGATATTTCAAGATACGCCTCTCACCACTTGTGGCGGTAATAGCAGGAGAAACGGAAATAACGAGAGGAAATAAACAAAGTTTTATCTTGAATGGATCCGAGTCGTATGACCCTCATGCTGGACCAGGAAAACTGGAGACACTGAAATTTCACTGGCTTTGTAGGAAATCACATGAAGTATTCCCCACAGAAAACTTGCTGGAGATTAAAATTGTTCCCATTCCCCTAAATAGCACGAACGGGACAAGCGGAGGCTGTTTTGGGACTGGTATTGGAAAACTAGAAACTACTGAATCAGTCGTAGTGTTAAACGCCTCGGTGATGGATAGTTTGTCCACCTCGTACGTCTTTAAGCTTGTTATAACGAAAGATGCCAGATCATCTTCTGATGCTAAAACAGTCCATGTTGTCGACGGAGACCCTCCTCAGGTGTCGATGAAGTAAGTGCATTTCAAACATATGTTACACTATAGCGATGTTTTCTGTTTACAAACACTGACGTCATATTTCTTTTGATATTCACATTTGTCAACCACCGAACAATGGTATGCATTGTTTCAACAGGCAATAAACCTCTGGTTGGCACATTAATAATAATAGGTGACGTGCGAGAAACATCGCTATTAAGCCTGTGAGCTCATTTTCAAAGGAAATCAGGGTTGCTTGGTCGGCTTCGTCTTTGCAAAGATCTTAATCTCAGGGCCCTCCGGGCAATTTTTAAAGTAGTGGGGGGGAGGGGGGAGGGGGGCTCTCCCGCCTCTCCCACTGAGGAGAAGGAGCTGACTCTAAAAATGGTTAAAACGCATCTAACTTACTAACTTATACCCCATTCACACCAACTTAACATGTTTAATGAAACCAGGTTTAGACAAAATGAAAACTATTAAAGAAAAACTGGAACTCAGGCTCTTATGCAGGATTTAGATGGACATAAACATGTTCTTTAATTTGCGCTGAATTTGAAGTAAAACAAACATCAGTATGCAGCTTTTATAAAGAAAACAATTTTACACCGTGTTTAACTAAACAGCTTTTGAACATGTTTAAACTTTGGTGTGAACGGGGCATTAGTTTAATTCATAAAACTTATTCCGTCAGGGTTGAGGTCCACTAACTTTAGCCAACCACTATTATCCCGGGAAAGTACTTTTCACTTTTGGAGATGTATTTTACCAAATTTATTATTAACTTTTTCTTCAAAGTCCCACTGATACATTCGATTCACCTTAATTGTTTTGAAATGTGACCTGAAGGCGTCACTATCACCTCAAACGTCGTAGTTGTTGTAAGAGTTCAGTTCTTAATTCTATGCAACGTTAGACGAAATCGTAATCCCATGTCTCTATGCTGTTACTTTCCATAAACTCTTTTGGTAACTAGGAGAACAGTACAAAGGCTAATTCAGTTATCGACAGTTCGGGATAAAGTTCTACGCTAGAAGAAAATAGTACCTTCGGAGAGAGAATGATTGCATTTCATGGCACAGTAGAGGACGTGTAGCGTGCTAGTTTTCTAATGATAGAAAAGCGAGCAAAAGACTTCAGCACGTGCGATAATGGCTCCCGCGCGTCTTGTATCCACGTGGGAGGTAATTGTTACGCTTGCTCGCGTATTTCGCAGGTTTTTCTTTTCTTAAGAAAAATAAGGGACTGTCGCGGTCTAATTTATTGTTGCGTTCTAAGGGTTTTGGTTCAAGAAGCGAAAGAGCTAAAAAAATTCAGTTTGTTATAGCTTTGTGCTAAATGACCGCTTGAATGTCATTCCATCGGCTCCGCTGACCATCGCTGCTGAGTACGTGGGCTCATCGTGTGATGATTCAGTGAAATACATGTGGCTTTTGTTCAAAGAAGACATAAACCGCAAAGAGTGGACCATCGTTGTTAACAATTCTGTTAGTTCGTCAGTGTTGGCAATCCAGCCGAATATTCTTGAAGACAATACTGTGTATCGATTAGAATTAGCGGTTCAATTTGCTAACGGAACGGCTTCTACAACTAACTATACAAGTCTTCAAAACTGCTGAACTTCCGAGAGACGGTACCTGTTCCATAACACCAGACTCCGGTGAGGCTGTTTACACCTCGTTTGAGATGGTTTGTTCAGGATGGTTTGCGGCCAATGAAACTTTTATTTATGAGGTACAACTTCGAGGGAGTGGAGATATAAATTACATCTTGTCGCACGGCGTCGAAGAAAAACATCAGTTTGTTCTACCGCAAGGGGATGCTAATCGTGGATACTTGTATGATGTTAAGGTTTTCATTTTAAGGAGCAATGGTGCTACATCGGAAAAAGAAATTCCAGTTACGGTAGGAAATTTCTAGTATGACAGTTAAGCATGTATAATTAATGTACGGGGCTGTGTGGAAATATTTCCTCATAGGGTTAATTATTCCAATCACATGCAGGCATATTTAAGGTGAGGTATCGTAGGGCTGTGGTGTGCTTACTTAATAGCGGTTTGTCATGAATATACCTATCACGGATATCCATTTCTAGGATTTTATGAGCAAGGGGAAAAAGATAGTTTTAGTTAAATAATTAGCTTTAACTGATTACAAGAGCCACTAAAATGTTATCAGTGGATTATTGCCTTGTTTACATATTACAGGTAACCCCACCCGAGACAAGGGAACAGAAAGATCTGTTTGTCCTTCTCGAAAAGAATCTAAGCTCCTTTGAAGCACATCTTAATAGCATGAATCCAAACAAGGCCTTGCAGCTAATGACCGCGATGTTATTAACTGTGGAGAGTCAAGAATCAGCAAATAGTGGCTCATCTAACTCGACTGTATCGACAAAGCAGAGAACCAACGTAAGTCATTTTGCAGTGACATGTTTGGAAGGTAACGCTCGATTTCCATGAATTTTGTCTTACTAAATCAACTAGAGCAAAACGTATAACTGAAAAGTAAAAGTTGGAGTGACCGTAATGCACGAAACGAAACTGAGCCAACTAATTTGAGCAACGGAGTTCTTGACCTGTTACCAGGGCGGATCGCGGCCAATCAGGAGCGAGCATTATGCCCTCTACAAAAATCAAAAGAAAAGCTGTGCACTTCTCCTTGTTTGTATCGATCAGCATTAAGAAATTCTGCTTCCCATTTTTCAACATTCAACATTCAACATTTGTCTATATATGAATTGTTTTAATGCAGCTCAGAGATGTCGCCCTTAAGAGATTTCAGCTTAAAGAAATTGACGCTCTTCCAAGCTTGGTGTTTATGTCCGCCTTTTTGGCCTCCGCTGGAAGAAATGTGACGGAGTTATCCTTCTACAGCAAGGTAGTGTCTTATTGCTTATAGGTGTGGATGAATGCTTGGATTGACGTGAATGAATGAATGAAAGAATGAAGGACGGAAGGAAGGAAGGAAGCAAAGAATGAAAGAACGAATATACGAACGAACGAACGAGTAAATGAATGAATGAATGAATGAATGAACGGGATGGATGAGCGGCTAGACAGATGGATGAATGCACGAATGTACGATGACAAGAATGCAAGAGTGTATGGATGCGTGACTGAATGGGGAGCGTGAGAACGAATATGTTTTCTTGAATTCCCCGCACCCAAAAAACTGACAACCAGAAATGCGATGCGGGATAAGCAGACAATTCTTAGCCCATTTATTGAACTAACCAACTAATCACAAAGCAAAAACAACTGTTTACACTGTTTAGACACCAAAAAATGAAACAAACTGTATACGTTTGATCTGAGCTGGCCAAAATAAATGAATAAACAAAACCACTTATAAAAAATTTCAAATCATCAGGAAAACGCAATTAAAATCGTTACTAGGAAATAGATTACAGGATTTCAAACAAAATATAAAAAAGAACAAAATTTAACTGTCCGCTGTAAAAATCCACAATGAAACTTGTTTACTGTTCAGGGAATATATACATGCTACTTTACATATCACACTTTCTTGCCATAATCTCATGTCGGCACTTGAAACACACTGCCGACAAATGCACATGTGCTCGGGAATTCAAGAAACCATTTATCTTTTGTTTCATTACGCTTCGCTGCATTCAGGCAAAGATAAATGAACAATTTGTTTAGGTATAAGTATATGTCAGGCTATGTCAAGAAACTATCAGGATCGTATATACTTGTGTGAGGATCCAGGAACATTCTTATACAAACAAACGAATGCAAACCCTACACGGGCCAGTGCACACCCATACATATCGATATCCTTCAACGTCCGTACATTTCCTTTTTGCATCGGTATTGAATCGAATACTAAAGTCAGTATAACCGCAAGCGTTAAAATAAGGAGATAATTATTATTGCGCACAAAGTAATGCACTTGTTGTGCTTGGCTTTTGTAGGACGTTCTACCAGAAATTTTGGCCAACATGAGCAATACACTACACTCAGTTGCTGAAAATATGTTGGCAAGAGATGAAAGGTTTATTTCCCAAGGGACTTATAATTTACTATACGGGACAGTGGAGTTGCTTCTTGTATCTGCAGAGAAGTCAGCAGTAACGGGAGGCAGCGGAAATGCGAGTGCTGATCAACTGAAGGTATGTTGGTTTATCTCGTAAAGAAGGAAATGTCAATGCTTTTGTCTTTGATTGATTTGTTTTCATAGTTTAAAGCACCAAAGTAAGAGAAGGGAAAATCCGTAGCTCTCTGTAACTGTGAGTAACTACATGTAAGAATGGGCACGACACTGTAGCTAATGGAATGTTGTGTTAACATGCCACTTGATTTGTAGTTGCTGTTTCTTGAGTTGTAGGACCCATTCCCGTCAGACGTCCACGGATGATTTGTTTTTCATCCGTAAATAATATCACAATCTTATAACTTTGCTTGATCTCGGACTAAATGGGATGGATCTGAGTAAGTCGAATAAGGGGAATTGAAATGAGGGAAAGCAAGAAAAGAATAAATTTCCACGACTTTTTTAAAAATGCTAGTTTTTCAAATAACTAGCAACAAGTCCACGAGTCCAGTAGATATCAAACCGTTGCTTGGCGACAGTGCGCGTCCTAACCAATTTCTGTATGACAAGAAGTGTCATCTACGTTTCAAGGGTAACTTAAGGGTAACGTGTAAAAAGATAACGTTTTAATCATCCTGAATTTGGCACACTATCCATTCTGAAAACCATGATATACAAATTACTGCTCAGATAGCAGATTTGCGTAGAACCAGTAAAACGTCATTGGGTTTTCAAAGCAGGATCAGTTACGACGTAGCATATATAGGTCGGTTTGGTTTCATTAATTTTCTCCTTCAAATTAGTCATCTTGCTTCTGGGCTTTAGTCGCATAATCAGAGTTTCAGCTGATGACATTACAAGAGCACAGTGCTTCACTGATTTCGCTGATTATCGCTGCCTCGTTTTTATGTCGTTACCAGACAAGGGAAGTTGTCGTCAAAACAATCAACATCATGAAAACGTTACTCCGCACGCTGGCGTCAAGAACAGCAATATCCGGATCAGCCAAGGAGCTGCAAGTGCCGGGCTTACAAGTCACTCTGGGACGAGAGACACCCTGTGGTCTAGCCAAAAAAGATTTGAAAACACCAGAAGGACAGGAGTTTACTCTTCCAGACAACATAAAATATGCTTTTGGTAACACAAGTGTCGAGTGGGTGGAATACCATGTAAGTGCGTCAAACTATCGATCAGAATCTTTTTTTTTTTGCTCATTCTCTTATAAATTTCCTTTTCCGTTTAAACCCCACAAAATGGCCCGCATATTGAATAAGAGCTTTTTTTGCGAAATATTGCCGCTTATTTGTTGTCCGCTTATTAACAATTGCCCGCTTATTGCCTCCTTCTTCCTTTCCTTCGTCCTTTTCTTTTTCTTATGCCTCAACGAATCCCCCTTTCTCTTTACTTTATTCCTCGAGGCAATGTGTTTGTCCTTATCTGCCACGGCCATTAGACCAAATTACTTTCACTAATATAATCTTGCCTCCCTATTTCTCTAATTTATTATGGACAGTGTTCTGGCCTTCGTACACTAGTTACTTACCTCCATTCGTAGGTCCGTTTCATTCACCTTCATTGTACTGTATTCCCTTTGCACATGTTTGGACTGTCTATCTTTTCATGACCATTGACAATATTTAAGATTAAGATTAATTTTTTTGTTATATTGTTCCCCTTTCTTTTAGATGACGCGCACGGCATTCAACCCATACAAATGGCACGAGAGCCACAAACAAATCAAATCTCAAATATTGAGCTTGGACTTCACAAATGATAAAGGAGAGGAAATACCTATCAGGGGAGATAACTTGAAAATTGATATTGGAATTCCACTTAATTCTGCAGTCAACACATCAAATAACTTCTATGTCAGACCACTCACTATGCGCTACCATACAGTACAGCTAGAGAACAGATCTGATTCTATGATCGTCGAGGTAGAACCAATCAATAGCACTCTAATGATGATTGTGTATGTTAGAAGAGGAGAACGTCCAACAACAGAAACGTATGACCATTTTGCAGTTGTACCTGATCACACGTTCTGTTCGTGGGTGGATGTTAATGGTAGTTTGGCGGCGAACTGCACAAGGAGCCCTTACGCAATTATGACAACAGAAGACTTCAACGAGACAGGCGTATATTTTCTTGGCATTTTCTACGTCGAGAAGGATAAATTTAAACTGAATCATACTCGAACAAAACGTTCATGCTTCGGAAGGAGGAGGCAAAAGCGAGACTGCGTTGAACCAAAGCCACCTCCTGTGAAGGGAGTTATTCCTAACAGGACTCTGATTTACAATCCTGCCCTTGATCAAAACTACAGCATTAAAGTTCGAAAGTACAGCTGCTACTACTTTAAATTGACGCAGGACGAATGGAGAAAAGATGGATGTCAGGTAAGCATGTGCCATTAACAAGTAGGTTGGTTATCACAACCACACACACGCGCACAAACTTCCGAAATATCGCTCAGTCACTCTGACTCTTTGCGTACTGATGAAGCTGGATAACTACTTTCTTTATGGCCTGCCTACTGGACCGATAACTCACATAGTAAATTGCGCTTAGTACCAGTTAAAGCATAAAATATGCCTAGTGGAAGTTAGTAGAACATAGGGGACTTATAGTTTAGTAGCTGTGGACACCAACCTTGTTCTTCAGAGTTAATGACACCTGCACTGTGGTGGCATTCTTCTAATCCGATTCAGAGTACATAAGTACTTCGAATTAGATGCACAAAAAAAAGCATAGAAATCAGAATACTCTTTCCACCCCTTCCTCTTTTGTCTTCCTTCAGAGAAACAACAACAGATTAACAAAAAAAAAACATTTTATTGTGAGTCATTTCTTTAGAATTCATGAAATCGAGAGCTCGGCTTAGGGACACACTAGTTCGCTAAAGAGGGGAGGTTAAGACAAACAATGATGAACAGTTGTTTGGAATAAATGGCCACAAATGTGACGATTTTAACTAAAATGAAAGCCACATGCAGCTAAAATAACTAAAGGCAAGACAAAGAAAAACAAAAACAGTCCGCAGGTAGGAGCCTGGGGCCGAAGGTGGGGAAAATTTCCGACTTCGCGAGGATAAAGTTGTTCATGGCGATTGTTGATGGCGATAGTAAAAAGGGACGCCTAAGCCAGATAACAAGTCTTTTATTCGGACGAAGGACGCTTGCCGACTCCTGATTGGTCAGGTAAACTACAACCCGCGGGATGTCAAGAAACGTAACATGAAATAGATGCCTCCCAATAAAATGACGTTATGATTGCATTCATTCATCATAATGTTTGTTTCTGGGTATTCTGTTTATTCTTCTCGTGTTGGTTTCGAGAAGCAGAATGGACGGAACATTACTTCCTTCATTTCGGCTATAAACTAGGTTTAAGAGCGGTTTTCATATTGTATCACCAAGTGATAAATGAGTTTGCTTTGACTTTACATTGCTTTGCTCAGTGATTGGTCGGCACAACTCGCGTCACATTTTCAACCAATGAGAATTAAAACCAATACCATCCGCGACTTACACCGGCTCATTTTCCCGCGCTTCGCGCTGGCTACGCTTCGTTGCTTTTAGTTCTTATTTCCTCATTGCATTGTTTCAGTCTGTTGTGATTGGCTGGAGTAATTTCTTTGATTTTAATTTTACGATACTCAGCTGAAAATCAAGAATAGGACGAGTATTCGTACAGTCGAAAAACTGCAACCTTTTTCGAACAGCATGATACCTCCTGCTAAAGGTATGCAAAAGTTTTACTTTGAATTTGTCTAGGTCGGAGATGAGACAAACGACAAACTACTTCAGTGCCATTGCAACCATCTTACATCGTTTGGTGGTGGTTTTGTGATAGCTCCTAATCCACTTGACCTGGACAAAATATTTACAGAATTCACAAGACTCGGCGAAACTGGAAATTATCTGGTTCTCTCAGTTGTTTGCAGCATCTTCGGTGCGTACATTTTGCTGATTATTTGGGCGAGAAAGGCTGATTTGCAAGATCAGAGCAAGGTTCGTATTATTTTTACACTTATGAGGTACTCTGCTTTGAAGATTTTATTGGTCGGAAGCTTTTTCTCTCTCTTTGTACTTACAGGCAAACCAGCTCAAGCGTACCCTGCATATTACTTTAATGAATCGAGTATTTCAGACTTGAAACCGGTAATCGTTCAAAGAATGCTTTCGTTTTAAAAATGAGTAAACAATGTTCGAATCAGAATTTGATTTCTGAAACAGGTGGTAAAGCAAACTGTTCACAAATTTCTTTCGGGGAAAATCTTATTTTACATCTCCCGACCATAGGCTTTTGGTTTGCAGTGTAAGCTTAAGGGCGTGTTTATAACTTGAAATGGCGAAATGATATTGGTTTTAAATCGTGATGTGATCGAGAAATCAAACTTTACCGCCATTTCGAGACGAGACTGGACAGTAATCTCGTTAATGATTAAATTTACTGATCAACTTCCGGTCCCGTCGTGCATCGTCGTAAGTTGTGTACAACTCCCCCATTGACGTAGCACCACAGTTTCTTCAGAAACTACCCCTTTGATCGTCGTAAGTGGTCGTTACGCAACATCCGAAGATGGCCTCCAATAGGTCGAACTTTTGTAAACCAGCTCCATTTTCCATATAAGGAAAATCCCTTATTTATATAATTTCCAAAATGAATGCATTCTCTGAAGAACAAACGGTTTCAATTCTCAAATAATCGATTCACTAATGCAATCTTCAGGGGTACGCTTGACCTGTAGTTCGACTGTAAACTTCCTAAATCAAGGAAACTGATATACAGTTACGTTTCTTGCATGTTGAACTTGCAGCAACACCGGTATCGGTACTACAACCTCTAACTAAATTCCATTCTACGCCATCGCCCTTCCCTTCCATGTAAATCTGGTTGCTCATATCTCTATAAAAAACATTTTTTTTCTTTTGTATATGGAAATGGCAAACATTAACTAGAGACATAAAAAACTTGTACTTGCAACTGTTACCAGACGTTTTTCCAGAACGAGAGTTAAGAAAAGTTAGGAAACACCACATTCAGATCATAAAGCGAGTAATTTAGGTGTTTTCCACCTGTCCTTAGGATGACGCAATAGAATGTGCGAATTTCCTCTATTTGCTAAGCTTACGTAAGTGCATGAGTTGTCCAAATATTATTGATTGCAACTCGTACATGGCAATTAGCCTGTCAGTAAGAGCTTTGAGTTCTGCCTGTAAGGAAATGAGTGAAGATCTCCAATAAACGCTATGTTCTTGAACGAAGGTCGGGTCCATCACTTCTTAAAAGATCCCGGAAGGCAACAGGGCACCTCTCGCTCAGCCACGGAGCTAATTCCCCCTCAAAAGCCCTTGTTACACAACAATCAAAGCACAAGAATGTGCCCCAATGTAGTTAAAAGGGGAGCCTAAATTTACTGCTGCTGTGCATAGAACCTGACTAAAAACAGGATCATGGGGTTCAGGTGGCGACTTCTTGAAAACGCTGGACAAACTTGTTGTCACACTATTATCAACGTTCTCTCCTTTCATTTTCTGGCGTTCTCTTGATTCGGTTTCCTTTTTATTTAGAGGAATTGCGTCCTATTAAGTCATAATACTGACTCGTTAACCATGTTTTATAATTTTATTTAGCTGGGCCCTACGGTGGACGTAAAAATCGCTGAAAGCGGCTCACACAAGTACGATGTAGCTGTAGTCACAGGCGTTTGGAGGAACGCTGGTACCACTGCTAGCGTATTTATGACAATCTACGGAACGGAAGGTACTGTGGAGGCTGTCAACTTGACCAAGTGCTCCCCACCGGGAAGAAAAATGTTCGGAAGAGGAAGTATCAGTACGTTTGTTTTTCACCTTGAAAAATCCCTTGGAACCGTGATAAAAATAGAGACGTGGCATGACAATTCTGGAAATAATGGTTCTTGGTTCCTGGATCAAATTCGTATTATTGAAAGAGGTTCTGGTGAAAAATGGGATTTTTTCCATCACGAATGGCTTGCTGTCCACCTAGGCGATGGATCGACAAAGGTCACCCTTAAGTCCAACGACCCATGTTACCATGGTCCTGGATTTAAGAACTTGTTTTATTCCATGTCCTCAGTAGATCTTGCCGATTATCACCTCTGGGCATCAGTCATGACAAGGCCTCCTCGAAATCCTTTTTCTCGAGTTCAAAGAGCCTCCTGCTGCCTTTGTCTCATTTATTTGGCCATGGCATGTAACGCGATGTTTTATGAAGTCACCGGAGCATCAAGTGATGTTATTGAGCTTGGACCTCTCAAGATGTCAATACGACAAGTAATAATCGGAGTCCAAAGTGCGCTTATAGTCGCGCCAGTAAGTCTGGTGGTCACAGGGTTGTTTCGCCGCCGAAAAGCTAAAATGACTCCCCGAGATAAAAGTAAAAGGTCGCCAGGAGAGGATGATCGGCCAGAAGGTTCAAAATGGAAGCAGCCTTGGCTCTTGCCCTACCCTTTTGTTTATGTTGCGTGGCTCGTTTGCATTGTAGCAGCAGCGTCTTCTGCCACTATCACAGTATTCTACAGCCTACAATGGCGAAAAGACATTTCAGATCAGTGGATGGGGTCTGTTGTTGTGTCGTTAGTAAAAGACGTCTTTATATGGCAACCTGTTAAAGTTCTAACATTTACTCTTGTACTGATCCTAATCTTCAAAAGGCCAAAGTCACCTGATGATGAAGACACTTACTATGGGTCATCGTTCTCAGAGGAGATGAAAGAACTTCGCGAGTACGAATTGCAGAAGTCGAAGTTTTTTGGTTGCACGCGAGAGTTTGTTGCATTTATGGTGTTTTACGTCCTGCTGATGATAGTTGCCTACGGAAACAAAGGTTACGACAGGTATCTTATGAATGAGGCGACTCGAGATGGCTTCAGATTCTTCGACAAGGTTTGTGTTACAGTCATGTGTCTATCTGTGCTGTGCGCTGCTCGGCAGGATAGCATTACAATATTTAGCTTAGCCTTTGCTCCTAAGTGATCATAAACCCTTGTATTTTAAGTATTTTCCAAGTGTTTACAGGCATAAGTATGTTTTGTGCCCTTCTCAGAGTTCATTTTAACCCTCTATAGCGGCTCAGGCTTAAATAAGTCTGAATCGGCTCCAGCTGAAGACATGTTTATTCCCGCAAACATAAACACTAATGTTTTAGTACAACAGGATTGCTGAGCCAAAGAATCTAATATTTAATTGGAGTGATTTCGTCAATTCAAGGATATTTTGAGTGTTATGACCAACATCACACGTCTGATCTTCATGATAGGTGGACACTGGCGATAAAATGTGGATTTACATGCTGGGAAACTTTATTCATGATTCTTATGCTGGTGAATGGTACAATGGCCAATGGGAACAGACGACAGAGTACATCGGAAATAAAGTGTCCATGCTCGTCGGAATGCCTCGGCTTCGGCAACTGAGAATACAGGAAGGTAATTTGTGGACAACAGTCTCCGGTCTTTTTTATGATGCCAGCTATAAAAATGGAGCATAGTGTATCTGCAAATGTTTTGCATTGATTTTTAAGCGCCAATCACCAAAAGGAATCTGCACCCCACAAACAAGCGTGTAAACTGAATCAAAACAAACGAGCATGTAGACGCACATGTCAGTAGCACCAGTGCAAAAGAACGCGCCCATAAACTTATCCGTTTTAAAGTGTATATGACAAGAAATATTTTATGAGCTTATTAGGAAGAGCTTTCAAAATGATGAAGAATGGCGTTTATTTTATTGTAATAGCATTCTTGGTTGCTGAGTTATTATGCAAATTAGAGGACTTGTAACATCATTAGGCGGACACAAAATGAAGTAAAATCACAAAATATGGAATATCTGTGCAAATACTAAGTCTACTGGGTTGAAACTTTGCAGGGTTGATGTGCTGCCAGAACTGCGGATTGTGATAGTGGTTATAATGTCACCATAGCAACATACTCGTTACCAGACCTGTACCTTCCCAAACTGAAAAATGCCCTTATTTGTTGCTTCAGAGACTAACAGACTATCTTATACTTGTGCTTTGTAATGTCCATATTCGCTCACACCCTCTGAATGAACATCAAGAGCAAATAGCACTTCTTGGGGAGGGAAACTCTGGATGGGAGGGCCTGGATCCCATTGTTTGGCATGGAAATGTCACAGTGGACGATATCATGGAACTTAGTGATGAATATAACAACTGTAAAAAGTTTTAGTTCTACACAGAAAAAAGTCTTCAGAGATATTCCATTTTTTGTGATCTTACCTCATTTTGTGTCCGCCTTGTGGCGTCACAATTCCTCTAATTTGCATAATTTGCTAATTTGAATAACTCAGCAACCAAGAATGCTATTACAATAAAATAAACGCCATTCTTCATCATTTTGAAAGCTCTTCCTAATAAACGAATAAAATATTTCGTGTCATATACACTTTAAAAGAAAAGGTACCTTTGCTTGCGTTGCATTTATATCTGTAAACCAACCCTGACTTTTCTAACATATTTGTTCCATGCAGATTCTTGCATGGTTGTTAAAGAGCTTCAACCTTGGATCGACAAATGCTATGATTTCTACTCGATGTCAGAAGAGGACACAACTCGTCTGTATCTTCCGCACTGGATTCATTTGTCTGAATCACAGCTCGCCTGGAAAAACCTAACAGAGCTGTGTCCGAGGCCGTGGCGTTATTCAACAGCCAAGGAACTAAATAACTTTCCGTCATTGGCGCAGCACCATTTTTACGATGGAGGTGGATATGTTCTCGATTTAGGCTATGACCAACCCACTGCTATTCGCATGATGGAAGGCGTTAAAGACAAGGATTGGATAGACAGAAGAACCAGAGCTGTTTTACTTGAATTTCAAGTCTTGAACCTGAACACAAATTTAATGAGCATTGTTACGTATCACTACGAGGTTCTACCGTTTGGCTTTGGGCTCACTTGGGAGAGAATTGACACCATCAAAATATTTAATTTTCAAAGTCTTTCTTTTGGATTTTATTTAACTTGCCAAATTCTTTTCTTACTGGTGGTACTGCTGTATATAGCAATTATTTTAATAAGGCTTTATCGTCAAGGTTGTGCATTTTTCAAAGCTGGGTGGAATTGGATAGATATTGGGCAGATCATAAGTGCAACACTTGCTATTGTATTTTACGTGATCAAGTCAAAATTTCTGCATGATAGCATAAGCAAGTTGCGAGAAAATCCTTTCTTAACAGTGAGCTTTCACTTTGCAATATTATGGACCGACATGGAAAACCTTGCTTTGTCTGCAGCATTGTTCATTGCTACTTTCAAAATTCTCCGTTTCATTCGCTTAAACCCTCATGTACAAATGTTGGTGTGGACCATACTTTCCGCAAAAAGCGACATTTTCTCATTTTGTATTATCTTTGGCATCATCTTTGTCGCACATGCGCACCTTGCTTACTTAGCGTTTGGTGGCTATGTGTACTCTTTCTCGTCGTTTCTTCGTTCGTTTGCCTCTGAGTTTGAGCTGTCGCTAGGCAACACCAATCACATTAAAGGGCTGAATAATGTCAATGGAGTATTAGGTCCAATGTTTGCAACCAGTTTTATGGTGAGCCTAGTAATTCTCCTGGTCAATATTTATATTTCTATTTTAGACATCAGTTTGCACGAAGTGAAAGAGGATGAAGAGAGGGTTAAGGAAGCCTTTGGTATGGGCGAGTTTGTAAGGACGCTTTTGTTTGGGTTCAGAACAGGAAAAAAGAATGACAATAACGACGAAAGTCTTGAATTTTACAAACAATTCAACAACCTGTAGGTAAACCAATGCTCTAACTAATTCCCCATCAAAATTCGCCTTTGTTTATAACAGCAACTTAGATAATAAAACTAACACCAAGGTAATGGATTTCTGGAAAGTACGAAATTTCACAAATCTACAGTAGTGAAAGACACGGCAAAATAGTACATTAGCGATGCAAGATGAGCATATCCAAACATTTAGATTTTTTGTTAAGCTTGGGCTGACTTATGACAGTTCTCGGGTGTCATGGTAAATAAGAAGCTTGAAAATGTCAAATCGGTGCAAAGGGTAAATATTGGAATCTACGTCATGCCCTTTTCATACGGGCTTAGCCCAGAACTGCAAGAGTACGACTATACTCAAAATTTGTTGAATTATTGGCATTATTGTCAGGGTGTAGAGCGCTTTTCAATTAAGTGTTGTAAAACAAAACCCAATGCAGTGACTCACACCAATCACAACGGATGCACACAGCGCAGGAAGCTAATCATAATTCCAAGCAATTACTCTGTTTAACCGGCGTAATGCGCGGGAAAATGCTTGCGTGCAAGTCGAGATTGGTTTTGCTTCTCACCGGTCGAGAGAACGGCGCTAGTAACCAAAATAAACGCTATTTGATTTCGATGCTCAATAGAAAACCGCTTATTGCTATTCTTGTCATAGGATTAGTTTTGTTGTTAAGCAAGTCAACAATTACATGATTTAACAATGGTTCAATCAAAAAATAAAGTAATCTATGTAAAGAATGTTTCATGAAGTCCTCGAGATAAGGTTCCGTCCTACCACCCTTGTTCATGATAACTCTGTGGGACCTAAAAGAACCCATACTCAAAGTGTAAAAAGCAAAGTGTAGGGGACGTTGCTCCTGGTGTTGTGGACTGGCCTTTGTTCGTATAGTGATGGTTTGGGCGGGTGATCATAATAACCTTCAATAATCTATCCAGAAGTTCCATAACTCACGACAACATCAAAAAACTTCTCAGCCACAACCTTCCTCAGTAAAGCACGAGAGTGTTGACTGTTTCCCTATTAATTACGTAGACGAAAATATGTTTGTGCTACCTGAGAAAACGGGCGCCTGGATTCGAGCAGGAATAATTATGTTCAGGTTCTGTCTTCCAGCGAGACAGAAACAAGTGTTTGGGACATCTACACTGCAACCTCTGGAGAATTAACAAGATGTTAAAGCAATTTCGCAGACCTTTGGCAGCCGTTTGTCGGGATGTTTTTAAAGTGAAACCTATGTCCGATCTATCTACCTTTTGCAACAGTTCTATTTGAAAGTTATAGTAATAAAATTCATGTCTTTTTGACCCATCTATACTCTACTAAGGAGAACACCACCAAGCCTGACCACCCAGACCTCCCTAAGCAGGAAAAGGCCGACTCCGCAAAAGTACAGCAAGAACATTTGGACTGCACTCTGTCTAGAAAGAGAATCACAGTAAAACAGAAGTAGCCATGAATTTCGCCATACAGAAGCAGATACCAATTTAAACAAAATTCACGAACCATTTCACTCAGTGGCACTGTGCACCACTCCTTTGACTAGAAGTGCACTTCCCGAAAATACCAATGCAACCCGAATCAATCTAGTTATAGTAGACCTTACGAAACAGTGGTATATTTTGGAGTGATGTGTGAAGCTCTACCACGTGACTTGAACGTTTTAATAGGCGAAGCTGCTGCTGCGGTAGCTAAGGGAGCCAATGCAACAATAAGTTTAGTACGTTCACAGCTTTTGCATACATTGTGATCTCGGGAGACAGACATTTACTTGCATGATAATTTTTTTCCGGAGAAAATAAAAACGATTGCTTTGATAGCACGAAGGATTTCCACTAAACTTAACACAAACTACTTGTATCATAAAGCACAGTTTTGTGAGCCTGGAACTGAGCATTGAAACTTAAGAAATTACTAATTTAAAATGAAATGCTATTAAAGCGACATAGCGAAACTGTTGATTCATTTGCGATTTTCGCTTAAAATCACATATTTTTGCACGTCTATGTATTACAGTAGAGCCTTAAGCCTGTGAAAAAGAAAAAAAAATCCCTGAACTTTATACAGCAACCATTTATTGCGCGGCAGCTTGTTAAAAGAAATGACTTAGGACTGACACGTTTCGATTTTCCTAGCATTCGTTTTGCATAAAAACAAACTAAAATTGACTAGAGAAAACTTCACTCCCCAAGTGCTTAGAAGTTAGTTCCTTAAGGAGCATGGAGCTGTTCAAAAGCGAATCATATCCTTAGGTCTCAGTGATTTTGAGACCGCTCAAGTTAAGATATTCCACTGAGTTGGCTGGCGTTACCACTGGTATGGTATAGTATTGTATGGTTTAATTTTATTTAGCTAACCTACTAGCCACCCACAACAAAACCTGGTTTCCAGGTGGGGCGTAGATAACAGTATGCAAAATGAGTTGAAACTATATACTTACATTTTGAGACCCAGCAGAAGGCGAATCGGCAAGTTTGCGTTTAAACTCGGAAAGCGATTGCGCGGTTTTTGCCCCAGAGGGAAGATTGTTCCAGAGCATTGCACCTCCAGAATTAAAACTTAGCGGATCGATGCAAGATTTAAGTGGAGCAAGTAAAACGGCTGATTCTCAGCTTTAGCAATTGGCATCGGAGAAGACTTTGAAGAAGATGAAAAACATATGGGACTAAGAAACCGTGAAGTTGTCCTCGGTATGCGGCAGACGGCTGGACAAAATCCATTCGGTGACAGAATGTTTTATGTTTGTATATTTCATCGTCAGCACCTTCCTATCTTCCTCCACGTTTTCGCACACGAGGGCCATACCGATAGCAACCTATGATCACCGTAGTTTGCTTCCCGCAAACTATGTTTTTCTTTTCGGGTTGTCTACTGTATTGAAAATTACCACTTCACTATTGAGGCTGGTTTTCATTAGCGACGGAGTCCGAGTCAGAGCCGTAGTCGGAGTCGTAAGGCCCCTTATGACCTAGTAAAAATCGTAACCGGATTCGTGCTCGACGGAATCGGAGTCGGAAGAATCAGAACGTTTCCATTTTCTTTCGGCTCCACTTATGACTCCATCGCTTTATGATCCAGTGAAAACTATAGCCTGGTTCACACTTGTAAGATAAGCACGAGCATAACCACAAGGATGTTTACACTAGTGACATACGTACGTATGCGCAGTGCGAGTCATTTTAAAATTATAAAAAAAGGGCTCTGGCAACAAGAATACGTCAAACAAGATGGCGCAGGAGGAAGCGTTGTTTGTGTTGATGTTAGTGATAATCCTTCGACGGAGACGACGTAGAAGGTTAAACAACCAAAGTGGAGCAAGACGTGTATGGGTAAAGAACATTTTTGCGCGGAGAACATTGCAAGGGGACTTCCACAATCTCGTTCAAGAGCTGCGGCTTGGTGACCGAGAATTGTACTTCAGGTAAGCTAATTAGGTTAAAAGGTTTGTCGATTTGTCATTCTGATTGGTTTAATAGGCCATTGCCGAATTACCTCAGGCGTCTTTTTCAAAGCGAGTCTTGGTGCTCATCCTTTTATATGCAAATCAATTTTCATTCACATGAAAATGAGTTTAATTTGCGTGTGAATGCAAATTGATTTGCATTTGAAAGGATGACTATTAGGACTCACTTTGAAAATGAGGCGGAAATGGTCTATTATTGTCCTTATGCTCATACTCACACCAGTTCCCACTAGTGAAATAACCGCAATAAGCATCCAAGCACAAGAAAAAGGAAAATGTTTCTTTTTCTTGTGCTTATGCTTGTGCTTATTTCACCTCAATTCACACTAGCGTTTTCTTGTGCCTATGCTTGTGCGTATTTATGCTTGTGCTTATCTCACAAGTGTGAACCAGGCTTATGTTGTCGGAGTCGGAATCAATCACAATGCTTGTTCTCACGCTCTCCGATTTCAGTTTGATTCCAAAATAGCGCTTGGGACTCCGACAATCTAGTTTTCACTAGAACATAAGCGACGGAGTCACAAGCGCAATAGCCTTCTGCTTCGGACTTCATCGGGTTGATTTTTACTAGATTATAACGCTCTACGCTTCCGACTCCGACTCCGACTCCGTCGCTAATGAAAATCAGCCTTTAGCGTATAGCCTGGTTTTCACTAGCGACGCAAGCATAAGCGCAAGCGCAAGCACAAGAGCGCTTATTTCGCCGTGAAAACGACTTCAACGCAAACATAAGCATAAGCGCAAGCACAAGCACAAGGATCAAAATTTTTCCTTTTCTTGTGCTTGCGCTTGTGCTTGCGTCCGTAGTGAAAACCAGACTTGGCAAATAAGTGGATTAGTTCCTCTTATGTTTCTGCTTCTGCTTCTGCTTATGTTGCTGCTGTTTTCACTTGCGCTTGTGCTTATGTTTGCGCTTATGCTTGCGTCGCTAGTGAAAACCAGGCTTAAGATTATTCGTGCAGTAACTAGCACTTTGAAGGGCCTAGGGTGAATTTCCATATCAGAAGTCCGAGAAGTATTTCAGTTAATTGACAAGTTGACGGAAAAGAGTTGTTAAAGAAGGTTTTACAGACTCTCCCTCCGCCTTTCAAAACCTGCAGGAAGCCATAAGGGATCGGAAGCGCTAATTTTCCTTCCAGCCAGCATTGACTTTTAAACTAAAAACCGCAGCAAGAAAAGCGGCTCGGCTAAATTCCCAGCAAGAGTTTCGTATCCATTATTTATGGCTGGTTAATTTGGTCCCAGCCAGCAAAATCTTGCCCCGGAGGCGGATCCGTTGGGTACTATACTCCTGACATAATGTATACTCTATTTGAGTGTAATGCCTACCTAAAAAAAGTGACACTTTTCTACTACGGTACCAATTAAAAGAAAAGGAACTGAGAACGAAGATAAAAACAGGCAATTTAATTTAAGTAAGGATAAGATTTTAATCAGCAGATACACCATGTTCGATTCTGTACTCAGAAACAATCAACTGTTGAAAATGTCAAATGAGAGACGCTTTTTAGGGCCCGTACGCACTTGGTTGAAAAGATTTGTTTGCTCTGACAAAAATCTCGACAAATTTTGCCTCCACCAAATTTTGAATTTTCCAATCTCGTACGCACTTAAAAAACATCAAAATACTTGATAACCACAAGTGTAGGCTTCTGCTGAATGAAAAGACTCTAAAGCTGGGTCCTTACTTGTGACGCCAAGCATAAGCATAAGCATAAGCTTATGTACCAGTCAATTCCAAAACCGCCCATTCCCCCTCCCTCCCCGGGCAATCCCCGGGCATTTGACTCGCGTTAAGCTCCGTACAGGTGGGAGTTTGACCCAAAATGAGGCCCGCCCGGTGGGGCATTTGACTTTCGTGTCAAAACGTCTGTCAGCGGTCGGAAACAAAAGGATTTCGCGATTCTTTGATTCACTACTGACGTGAGCCGCTTTCACGGGTCATTGCTCTTTTCAATTCCACGTGGATTTTTCTGTTGTTGTCGTTTTATATAGTTAGTTATATCGTGGAATATGCCTTTGTTTAAAGTGTGGAGCTGAACAAGCTGAACAAGAAATTCGTTGTGGCTGAAAATTTTGCTGAACTTGTTTCCAAAGGTAAGCGATTCTGTTTATATTCGTTTATTTCATGAGTGCATGGCGTGACAGAATGCTGCATGCCACGTGTGATCTCGCAGATTATACCTCCGTATAAAGATGAGAGACTTTGGATATTACAGTTGTGTTTTTATATAGCAGATCACTCTATTATCATTAAAATTGCAGTTAACACAAATCTTAATCCAAACAGTAGCCAATTGTTTATTACAGAACATGTACATTTGAATAGACGGTTTTACGCATGGAAAAACGTTTTGCACAGTTGCTTTAACATGCCTGGAGGGTGGGGGATTTGACCCTCTTTGAAGCTCTAACGGGTGGGGCATTTGACCGTCTAAACTGGCAACAAAAAAAGACAAATGCCCTGGGGTTTGCCGGGGGGGGGGAGATGGGCGGTTTTGGAATTGACTGGTACATTATGCACTAGCAAGGATGGCCGTGACATAAGCATACGCGTAAGCATAAGAATGTCAAATCTTTGCGTTCTTCTTATACTTATGCTTACGCTTATGTCGCTGTTATTTCCAGTGAGGACATGGTTGGCATAAGCATAAGCATAAGCGTCGTATGCTTGTGATTATGCTTATGCCTGCGTCGCAAGTGGGGACCGGGCTTAAAAAGCGAGACCAAATTTCTTGTAAAATCTGACAGTTTTGACGCTTGACAAAAAATTGTCCTGTTCTGAAGCAGGACGACGGCGCTTTTGAAGTTTGGTACGGCTTGACAAATGTTGATAGGACGAACGCCGTTCGCACTTGCAGAACGGAACTGATGACAGATATTTTTTCAAAATAAATAAAAATCTGCCGAGTGTCTATGGGCCCTTAGCTTGCAATAATATTAGAAACAGGAGACGAAGAAGAAAGGAGAATAAAAGGAAGATAATTGGATGCCGAAGAAGGAAAGTCGCATGGGGTCTGGAAAGGACACATTTCTGGTTCGAGCATGTGTTTTTTTTTAAAAATAAGTACGCAAGTAATTTTTGGCGAGAATTCGCTCTTTCCGTGTCCAGAAGTGTTGGGAGAGGTATAAAATAGAATGCGTGTTTGACAGGCTTGTCAAATAAATGACCGCAAGTTTCTTCTCATTGGCGGAAATTAATTGACGATTCGCTTAAGCTACCTGCATGGTTTGGAAATTTAAAAAAGTTGTCTCTACGTCCGGCATTCAGAGGGCAGCCGGACAGAATTTTCAAAATACTCGGTGTCCGGCAGTCTGATTTTCTTCGCTTTCAGGGTAGATTATGCCAATTAGGTTGAGGATTAGGAGACAAGGAATATGGATGCTAATTGGGTAACCACCGATTTTAAAAGCATAACACTAAATTTCGGCTGCCGGACATCGAGTATTTTGAAAATTCTGTCCGGCCGCCGGACATAGAGACAGCGTAAATTTAATGGGAATTCCATCGAAGTTTGCTCGAACAACCAACTGTTTTCACGAGATTAATTTCCGGCTTAGGCTCGATTACCAGTCGCTGTTTGGGGGAGGAGCCCGCGCTCCTCCCCGAAGGGACCAGACCTGACACGAGAGAGCGGCGGAAATCGAGCCTATCATTCGCTCAGCGACTTGAAAAGTCACTCCCCGCGGAATATTAAGTAACGACAGACTGTCAGGTTCTGGTTTGTTCCTGACATATGACCTCCTAATTTGAGGTAATCTACTTAGGAGAGTTGTTTTCATTTGGAGACAGATAGAATCTCAGATATCTGTGCGGGAAGTCATGTCTTTGGTTGGACTGTATTCATGCACAAATGTCTCAGCGCCTACTTGTCTGAGTATCACATCTGCTTCATTCTGTTCGATTCTTTTGCTGACAGCGGTGACGGGAAACATCCTCGTCCTTCTCGCCGTCGTCATCGACCCAAATCGCAATCTGCGATCGCCATTCAACTTCCTCGTGGTGAATTTAGCTGTAGCAGACTTGATAGTTGGCTGTTTCGCCCTACCTATGTCCGTGGAAGCCTACGTCCGCGAAGCCTTGAGCGAAGATTATCAAATCCTTCCTCGAGATAATGCCAGACGTGTTGGGTACTTTATATCTTGTATAGTGTCGCTATTCAGTTTAGCGACCTTAACGGTTGATCGCTTCATAGCTATCACGTACCCAATGAAGTACAGAAACAAGTTGAATTCGCGTCGAACCGCTGCAATTTCGCTCATTCTTTGGATAATCTCCATAGGATTTCCTTTCCTGTATTTCGAAGTCGGCTACTTGAAGTATCAGTTCTTCTTTGCAAACACAGCAGTTGTGTCGACATTTGCAGTGCTTTGCTTAACTTACGCTAAAGTCTTCCAGAGCTTCAAAAGTCAAGTGAAGAATTGGGATAGCCTGCTTAGTTGCCCAGACAGCGAAAACCACACCAAAAGAAGAGCGCTTAAATGGGAAAAGAAAGTCACTAAAACCTTTATTATTATGTTGGCCCTCTTCATTTGCTGTTTTTTCCCATCACTCATCCTTATCTACATTATTAGTTTCTGTGGCAGCTGCCATTGTGTGTTTGTCCACTGGGCCAGAGATTTTAATTATGTACTGATCATGGCTAACTCTAGCATGAACCCCTTTGTTTTCGCGTGGCGGCTTCAACCTTACAGGAAAGCCTTCGCGAAGATTTTAGCATGCCGCTTCCTTGTGACGAAACTGCGCTCTGTCTCAGAACATATAAACATTTCGATGAATTCTCTAGGCTCGTCAACCTGGACTTCAAGGACCAATGTGGACTCTCAAGATGTCACGGCCAGTTGAGTTCCATCGATTTTTCAACACGAATGTTGTAATTGTTATGGGGCTTTTCACGGTTCAAGGCGGAAATGATGCTTGGGGCAATTTTTTTGCTGTCGCACATGCATATCAATACTAATAACTAAGCGTAAGCTATACGTATTGTGCACAGGACTCCCGTAATATATATCACTATCGGTTAATACTATCACGAAGGATAGGATTAACCGTCATACAGTCCATTCCCCTTCCACGATCCACAAATGAGAACGCTTTCTAACCCCTTGGAGTGAATGTGATTTCGTGGGAATTATTGTGGGAAGGAGGTGAAATACGACGAGGCAAAGTGGGATAGATACCATTCGAACACGCCATATAAGGGTAAGGTACCGCCCACCTCGTGGTTTAATTTCCCACTTTGCTGTAATTCTAAAGACTAAACAGAAAATTAGACTTTAAGGTTTTATAAAAGCAAGAAAACACCGTTTCGCTTTTGGATTCCCTTTGGATTTCTTAACAGAACCCAAATTCCGTTGAAAAATTGAAGCCGAAACCGCGTTGTCCTTAAATGAATTTGTTAAAGACCAGGAAAGATGCTAAGGGACCTAAGGAATTGACACCCCTTCGAACACACTTTCGAGAGCTTTGATTATTACTAGTATAATAAACCTGATGGTTCGATACTGGCCTAACATGCGAGACTGTCTATGCCTGCTGTGCACTTTTCTTCCATAGACCTAATAGACATGCCTAAATTAGCTTAGTCAGCTTTGAAGACCCTTTCTCACTTCAACCATAATGCCCCACCGTCGTACTAAAATTTCCTAAGTTATCCGTCTCCATCTCGCAATTTGCGTCCAATTTTGGCCATCTGTGTATGAAAATAATATGTATAACTTATACTTTCCGAGAATCTTTGCTTTGTGGTGTGGTGGAAACCAATTTTGGTCGCCGTTGGAACTACTGTGGAGCGATGCCGCCGAAGGCTTGATGGTAGCCTTGAAGGAGGAAGAATTTAGAGAACGTTTGGCCACTACAAGATTCATTTTACAGCTTACGGAGGGAGAAGAAAGACAAGCAGGGTTTGGCAAAAATACCGTGAGTGAATTTGCTAAATATCTGCTGCAACGTAAAGGCTATCTGCCACGGCCTTCTGTGATGGACCAAGTTCGCAGAAGGGACGCAGTCAAAGCTTCGGTTTATCGCCAATACAAGTCGCAAGTCAGTTATGTTCCTTGTGGTAGTTCTCGACACTTATTTAGTTTATCTGGTTGTATTTCGTCACAATAAAGTGATTATAATGGGCAGATTGCCCACCGTTTTCTTGTGTGGAATCCAAGCCGAAATATACAGTGCACAGAGCATGGCGGAAAGTGAAGCTAACTGACAAAGGGTCTTTTAAGATAAAAAAAGGGACGTTCGTCGACTCGAATTGTTTCATCATGCTTATCATAATGATTCAAACACGCCTCATGAGTAACATGTTCAAAAAGACTACTCGCGATTGTTTCAGTATAACTATAAAAAGCATAATGGAGAAACACGTGCAAAAACATTTGTCAATATAAATGATCTACTAAATATAAATAAAAAAAAGTCTCAAAAGAAGCGGAAACGTAGTAAATTTAAGAAAAAGTACAACGTTTTTAATCTTATCATTAGTCATCTTCAGTTGTTAATGCATAATAAAGTTGAATTTATAATAAATACATACAATGTTGATACACTTCAACTTTGTACTTTGCTTTAACAACAGAAAATGTAGAAGTTTTGTCGAAATAAAAAAAATGTAATTTTTTAAATAAATTTAGAAAAAGATCTTCAACTGCTCGTGCATTTTTCTTGTCTTCCCACGCAATCACCAAATCACAACAGCCAATCGCATAATTTTCGTGAAGTAATGCTAACGCAGTAAAACGATGACACGACCACACCGCACCACGTGCTGGCCGCCGGACCCATAGTTTTGGAGTGATCCTGTACTCTTCCAAACCTATATTTTCATTGGCCCCTATGACCTGTAGCTTCTTTTGTTATCAGGGCTAGGGGTATTGTTTGTGTTGTATCATCTGTTGTTCCGTTCTCCAATCACAGACCGCGTCTAGCTGGAGAGCTACAGGCTTTCTCTAGTTTTGAGTATAGGTGGAGATTCTCCAAGTAGTCAGTTAATTTTCTAGAAACTATGCAATAATTTTTATTTCGCTGTGCAACCAGGGTCTATTTCCGAAATGATCCTCGCCAAAACTGCCTCAACATCATCGAGTTACTCAAAATGTATTTTAGCGCCGTGGATGATTTGTCAAAGGGAGCAACACAAAAGATTATTGCAGAAATCGCAGACGAAAATATGGATCACCTTCAGGAAAGTAAGTCTATGCATCTCTACTGATGGTTACGACCAACCTCGTTGTATTTTTAGTGAGATAGTCTAACCAGATTCGCGCTTGTTGAAAATACATAAAAAGTGGGTGTTGACTTGAGCATTTCCTGTAGGAGAGAACCATCTGGGAAACAAAAACAACTGAGGCGATTAATATCTACGGTTAAAAAATGAAACGTATCATTGCCCATCAGTCGCTGGGAGAAAGAAGAGAAAATAAGTTTTTGAAAGGAATTAATCAAAAACACTACCAAAGGCAGATTTTCTTGTGGTGTTACAATAGGCCTTAGCAACGCGCGCGCGAATGTCACAGCAAATTCAACACACATTTCATGGCTTGCGCGCGGGGTTTTCACTAACAGTTTTACAGACGTTCCGTCAATGTTGTGGAAAGTGTAACAGAAGCAATTTTTTTGCCGGTTCTAGTTCGTAATATGGGCATCACTGAGGGTTTGGAGAAATAAGGTTGAAAGTTACTTGAAGACCAAACACTGGCTGAAATATTATAGCTTGCGTCTGTTACATGAGGGATCTTAAAGAAAAGTAGAGCGAAGCAAGGCTTCAAGTACCGGAAATTTAGGTCAGTTAATTTGGCAAAAACATTTTGCTTCCATAATCTTCTCTCCCCTAAAAAGGGTTGGAAAAATGTCTTCATGACAAACGCAAATCCTTTTTAACGCTTTATTGTATCCTTAACATCAGATTTTACCCTCCATTAGTATTAAAGAAAACATTTCCAAACATATCAACAACAACAACAATAACAACAACACGCTTTATTTTCCCCATTTAGTTACATTAGAGACTTTTAAAATATTATAATGTCTGTATTTCTGCTAACCTGGGTGCCAGAGGTTCTGCTCCTCGACAACCTCCTCTTACCAATACTGCCTCACCTATGAAACGAGCGCTAGAAATTACTCTCGGTATTATTTGTGACAAGCTGGATGTATTTCTGCTGAAATCACTACAAGATCTCACCTAGTCATTCATATAACCGCATGAAACTATATATCCAACCAAAATTACGATCATGAAGGTGGTCAAATAAAACAAGAAAACAAACAAGGAAAAAAAATAAACACCAAGATACTACAAAAGACCAACGAAAGGTATGCAGAAGAGGAGCAACTTTCTTTTGAGAATTTGTCTGCCGGAGATAATCCTTACAGATGGGATATTTGTTTCGAACAGGGCTTTTTTTAAAAAATTATTTGATATTGCAGGTTAGGCCCGGTTCAAACGTCGAACTTTTCATGCGCCGAATCAAATTCTCATTTGAGTCGACCCAAATGAATTTAATTCGACGTTGATTCAGACGTCGAATTAAATGGGTCGAATTAAATGTTACTCTTGTGACGTTTTAAGTCCAACATGGCGGATGATGGATTATGGGTAGGAAATAAATTATATTAAAATAATTTATGTATTAGATTCGGCGCATGAGAAGTTCGACGTCTGAATCCAGAGTCGCACTTTGCCGTTTTATCCGACTGAGCCGGTCGAATTTAATATTTGGGTTGACCCAAATCAAATTCGTGGAATTTAATTGATTCAAACGTCGAACTTTTCATGCGCCGAATCAAATGATTTGATTCGGCGCATGAAAAGTTCGACGTTTGAACCGGGCCTTAGAATACAGGCAACCATAAATAAATAGAGAGATAAATTGTAAATTTAACTATATATATATATATATATATATTTACAGTTAAAACTATATGCAATTATATACAAGCATAAGAAAGTAAAAAAATATTAAAGTTACCAACTAGGAATTTAATTATTAAAAAAAATAAAACAAAATAGAACAATTAAAAATATAGAAAGTCATCAAAATCCTTGTTGTAGTTCATGCAGGTTTCTTTGACGAATGAAACCTTCTCTAGTGCTGCTTTGTTGGTAAGTAGGTGATTTAAGAACTCTTGAATATATCAATGTTCTTGCATTTTCGCGCATTTTTATCTAAACAGTTCCAGATAACAGGACCCCGAAATAAAAGACTTTGCCAGTGAACACGCTGTAATATGTCACACTCCATAATATTCTTATGTAAGCTATGTAAATTTTGGTCACTCTTAGATGCGATCGATCAATTTCCGCCAAAGTAGTGGGAGAACAGCTTCCCCACACTGATATGGGGAAAGTTACGTGCGGAATTATAGTCTTGAAATACGGTATCCTCCAAAAGCTTGGATGGTATATGCCGCATTCTCTTAAGCATATTGATTTGATTACAATATGACTTGCACATTTGTTGCACTTGATCCCTCCAAAGCGACCTGCAATAAATTACTACGCCCAAAGATTTAATCCCATTGAACAGGAAGTAGGGGCCCAACAAAGATATTCTGTTCAAAATCATCACTTCCAATTTGCCTGTGTGAGGAGTCAACTTGTTTGAATTGCACCAACTACAGATCTCTGCAAACAGTAAGTTTAGTTTTCTCACAACGTCATCAGTGCTATCACCAATGACAAAAGCTGTAGTATCGTCGGCATACATATGTAATTCACCTTGTGATAATAATTCCAAAAGGTCATTAACATAAATTGAAAACAGTCTGGGACCCACAAGGGAATCTTGAGGAACCCCATACTCAACTTTACGAAGGTTTGAATTGGTACCATTGATTTCTAAAAACTTTTGGCAATTTGTTAAATAGCTTAGCAACCACTCCCAAAGACTACCAGATATTCCACAGGCTTTCAACTTAAAGCCTATTGTCTAAAAAGTCAAAGGCTGTTAAACATGTCAAATTTATTGTAACAGTGTCATGCTTCTCTTTTGGAGCTTTCAGTAACGATTTCCGACAAAGAAATCAAACCCTTATACCCGCGAGTGGTTTATTGTTCATTTTCCCACTTTAGTGGCTAAAAGACACTTCGATTGGAAGTGGAATGGGGAGCTTTGAGTAAATAAGGTCTCAATTTCTTTGATAGACGTTTGAAAGGATGCCGCTGGATCGAAATCAAGATATTTGAGATTGTTAGTATTCAACACATGATAGTGTGCTTTGTTATCAATGTGTTGAATAATGAGACTAATATCATGCTCAATCTTGCCGAATATCCCCTGATTTTAAGGTCGTAGCTCAAAATGGTTTCGTTATTTTTTTAAGACCCGTCTTTGATGCATCGATGCTACCACAAGTTTTCGTTTGTTTCTCTGAAGATGGTATAAAAATGTGCCCAATCATTTCTCAACAAGTTGTGACCATTTTTTTACGTATAAGTTTACTTTTGCAACACTACAGCCTCCTAGAAACACCCTTGATTTTAGCTTTATGAGCCTGTAACTCAAAAACGATTTCGTGACCCCCGTTTGTTATTGTTGAAACGCAATTAACATATCAAGATTCATAGTAAGTGCTGCAAAGTCTTGTAAAAATCTGTAGTATGCGCTCAGAGCTAATTTAAGTTTTTCTTAGCTTTTTCGATAATTTTTGAACGTACACTACAGATTTTTTAAACACTTTGCAGGAAGATGAACATTGATAGGCTGATAACAATTCCACAATAAAAGAACGGAGGTCACCGAAATAGTTTTTGAGTTGCAGGTGCATTAAGCTCAAATTAATGGTGTTTCTAATAGGCCGTAGTGTTACTGAGGTAAAAAAAAAGCGAAATAAATAATGATTTAGGAGTGCTTTTCTAAATGACTAATGTTTCATTTCCGTTGAGAATGCTTTATTTCGCTGTACTTGAAACTAAACGTTTCTTTTCACAGATTACCTTACCGCGTTTTGACCAGGCGAAAGTTGAAGGGGGGGGGGGGGGTTGGGGGTGTGTGCAAGGAGTAGGAGAATGAGGAGAAACTCGCCCCAATTTTCGCGCGGCTAGAATGTGGAAACCTTCGTTCGAACGGCAAGGTTTGCTACGCAGGCTACTTGCATTATAGATTTTTATTAGGCATGTTTGCTTAAAGGGTAGCGGGCCAGAGACATCTCAGTGGGTACCGACAAAGTTAATAGAAATAGTTGTTTATGGAATCGGTTACAATTGTCCTTATTTTGTAATTATATCTTCGAAGGTGTTGCATTTTGCAAATTACGTTTGGCGTACGTTTTTATTACCACATGCTAAGGGAACAATAAAAGCTCTAATTGTGACAAAACAGCGAAAAGCCGGTTAATTAATGCCTTTTAACAAATTCACCGGTCATTTCACATTGGACACCTTTTACAATATATCTAATCATAGAGTTAAGAAGTCGATGCTGACAGGAGACTCACTTGCACATTTGGTTCATCATGTTCATTCACTTTACTTTCGGGTTGCAAAATATCATGTCCAACAATAAAGGTTATAATTTCTAGAACGCGGCTCCAGATGTTTTAAAATGACACGCTGGGACTAAAACTATTCAATTTTTAGAGACCTCAATCAACTGTAAACTGAACGGTGAATTGCTTTGTAAACCCAGGTGGCTCTGGAATATCCTCTCGGAGGGGAACTGTTTTCATTGTACACGTAAAACTCGTAATATTCTGTGTTTTTCTTCTTTTGCGTTATTTTAAGAACTGCAGCTGTCATGAAACGAACCGCTTTCCAAGACGCAGATCAGGACATCACTCGGTTTGGATAATGCAATGATTTCTTTGAAATGGAAGGTTTGTTCCCCATATTTATTTAAGAAACTTCGTAGTTTTCAGCTGGAAATAACAGTTTGTTACCTTTCATTTAGTTTTGAAGCTGATTTTCTTCTGTGTCGCATTGCTACAAGAAAAGGGAATTGTGGAGGGTGAGTA
>OX419342.1:17366620-17369120 GCA_948470475.1 Galaxea fascicularis
TTGAAAATCTGCGATTTTTTAACTAACAACGAGAACTGCCTTTGAGGGACAACATATTGCTGGCATTTCCAATGCTGCAGCTGTTAAAAATCGTGTTTACGCTTGGCAATGAGATGTTGATTACTCTTTGCGAGTTTCCAATAATGTCAACAAAGCGATACCGAGGATATAAACCGTCCGGACTTCGCTTGGCTTTTCTTCAACCAATTCTTTGCCCAAAAAATGAGCGACAGCAGGGAAAACGAAGAATTTTAGGATCGAAAATGAAATATTGGATCGAAAATATGCATTTGGAAAAACACGAGCATTTTTTAGTCCAAACAGCATGAAAACAACAAAAGGTAAGAAAACAAAGAACGATCCCGGCGAATGTTTCTTCGGCGTTCCTCGTAGAAATTGGAAAACTAAGACAAGTAACAAACATAACTCGTAGTCACAGAGACAAATCACCATATGTGGTATAAAAGACACACTAACCTGCGGACAGTTTAAGCTTAAGTCAGTCAACAATCACTCCGAACGCGAAGCTAAAGCAGAAGCCGTCAGTTTCACACAAAAGTATTCATTTGCTAAGAAGATACAAATCCTTCGCGGGCCTTGGAGCTTTTCACCGTCACTTTGTGTTACTTCCCATGTCTATCAAGGAAGCTTCTTCAATTAAAGATTTTTAGCGGCAAAACCGTCCAGTTTAATACACAGCAAAAGTCAGCAATCGAAGACAGCACCTGCATGATTAAAACCCTGCCAAACCACTCGATCTTTTCTCTCGAAGATCCGTAAACTATAAAATAGCAGAGCCAGGGCAATCCAATTTGCTGCTCTTAACGTCCAAAGGCTGATCCTCATCGGTTTAAACAAAAAAAAGAACTGAGAAGTAGTCAAGGTAGGCGGCGAAAATTGCTTACGTACAGGACAAAGATCTGTTGATCGATTCTGGCGAAAAATTCAGCCTCGTTTTGGCCTCGATTGAGCCTGCGATCGAATTGAAAACCAGTACCTGGTCAGCGGTCAACTTCAAAAAAACAGCTGACCTCGACAGCTCATAACTTGAGCCCGCAATATGGTCACGTGATACTGGTCAGCGGATACGTTGTTTTGACAGGTGTCAATTGATATTGACATGGATGTCTAATATCAGAGATGTCCGCTGTAAACTAGATGGTCAGCTGGAGTATGGCCGCCATGTTGTATTATTATTATTATTATTAGGGTATTATTAATTATTGTGCGAGGTCGTCGTCGTCGTCGTCGTCGTCGGTCGCGCCCACGAGCAAAACCGCTAGCCAAGATTACCATGAGAAAAGCAGTTGACGGGTTTCTATAGGTATGGGGCTCCGCTTGGCGGCCCTTCGGGCCGCCGGAGCTCCGCTAAAAAATAATACCGCCAACGACTTGTAGTCAACGTTTGTAGTTTGCAATATTTGTAGTTGATCGAAGTCAAGAATAAAGCCATTCTCAACCATTTGCAGTTGATCACCTGAGTTGATTCATGGCTTATCGTGCCGCAGTCACTTTTCATAACGAAAAGTTAAAGTCATTTTCGCTTAATGTTTTTCGGTGCTATTGTACAAAGGCCACAGACGGCAGTTTTCTATCGTCTTTACTCTCATAGATCACAAAAATGACTCCATAAAACAGTCAAAACAAGGCGAACAAAGTACTTTTCTTCTTTTTTTGGGTGATGTCGAAGAGTACCCACTTTGAGGTTTTAACATTTTGTTTTGTTGTGGAATATTCGGTTTGTTGAGGTTAAAATGTCAACGATACATGTTAGAAAATTTGTGACTTAGCCAAAGCACATAATCGGTTGTGATGTTGGATTTAAAAGTGAGTCACTGGGACTGTTAATCTATAGTTTAGAGATTTACACCATTTGTATTGAAATGTAATGGGATGTAATTAAACTGTGATGAAGCAAAATCGTTTATGCTCATAGTCATGTAGTTCCTTGATCCAACGTGGCAAAGACCGATGATAAATCGAAAATGTACGTTAACACATGTTTGAATGGTGGCTGTGGCTTTGCAGCAAAACAGTAAAAACTATAATCACAATGCAGAAGTTCTTACTAGAGTCCTGGCTCGAGTCCTGGCATTGATTTTATTTTATCAGTAAATGCCATACAATAAGGAAAGAACTGTGGAGTTCCGCTTTTAGGCTTGCCTAAATATATATATTAAATTCATGTGGACAACAGCAAATATCGTAGCACGCACACAATCTCAGTTACTGTATAAAATAGAATGGACCTAGGAAGTTAAATATGAGAAAATTTTCGCAATTGAGTCAATTTTAACACTTCACTGTAGTACTGATTTAGGGAAGGTACGTTTTTTATTGGAGGGGGTGGGCTCGGACTTCGGAGGGGAGGGTCATTAGTAAATTTTTTACAAGTTGGGGAGGGTCAAACTTGTTTTATTCTTAACCGGGGGAGGGTCACAGTCTCTTTTGGCAAGCAAAAATTACTCCATGTCGCTTCTATTTTGTATATACAAGCAAA
>OX419342.1:17379120-17406620 GCA_948470475.1 Galaxea fascicularis
AAAGCCAATTTTATCAAAGTCTGTCCTCTTTTCAACTGCATTGATATTTTACACCGAACAATACATTTTAATGGCGATTGCTCGAATTTAATGCTGCGTCTAGATCTCTGGTAGCCGGACACAAACTGGCCCTATCCACACTAAATAAATGCGTTTTCAAAAGGATCCGTTTTCGGTGTCATCGAAAACGTATCAATAGACCCGCGTACACACTACTGTTTTCGAAGCGTTGTCAACTATCCACACTAATGCGTTTTCGAAGATATCCGTTCTTGGTGTCATCGAAAACGCATAAATACATATATACATACTTTAATTGTCATGTAGGTCATTAAAAGGCAGTTTTGATCAATAGATCATGTTTTCATCAATAGATCCGCGTCCATACTATCGTCTAAATGACATGGTGTGACGCAGGTTAAACTATGAAAACCAAGATGAGATTGAATAAAGCAGGGTTAAGCTCCAAACAAGCTATTAAATTTGCTAGTAGCGTCGGCAAAAGCATGTTTTAATTTGCCATGTTTGGTTTCGGATGACGTAAGCGTTTTCAATTCGATGCGTTCTCACGTATCCACACCAGAAACGAGGCGTTTTCAAAACGATAGGTTTTCGAAATACTCCACTTTTGAAACCGTTTTCGAAAGTCTTCGTGTGTGGCACTCTCTAATTTTTCCCATCCGGTCGACGTATTCGATTTTTACTATATATGCTACGCCGGCTTACAGCTTACGGCTTACCGTCATTACATATTTGTAATCCGAATTTTACGGTTAACTTCGGCACTTAAAGCAACTCTCGGAATCATCAAACTTACAAAATGATAACAAGTATAATTCTACGTGAATTCCTTAACCCTTCACCTTACCTAACCCTGACCCTAAACCTAAACCTAACATTCGTGTCAGGATGCCGGACATCTAGACACCTCGACAATTCCTCTTTCAATCTCAAACCTCAGGGGTAGGCTAAATACATAATTCTTAAACAACCAAAGTTGTTATTTTTTCCTTTATTAGACATCAACGAATGTAGTTTGAATAGGGATGAATGCTCAAATCTGGCTACTTGTTCCAACACCCACGGTTCTTACGTGTGTAAATGTATCTCAGGGTACACTGGAAATGGTCGCGAGTGCTCAGGTATTATTCTAGATGTTCATTAGTTGTTCTCACTGTAGGAATGGAAATAAAGATATTGTTTGGTCATCTTAGGGTGCCTCTTTTTCAACATGAGGAAACAACTTTTTCAGAAGAATTAAGAAAAGAGCCCACCATACAGAGATCGAACACTCTTTCCCCTTGAAACAAAATTATAAAAACATCGTAATGGGAGAGCTTAAAGTCTCAGTTATATAGGAAAATTACAGCGCTGAAACCTCCTGTGATTCAAAGTAGAGTAGCCCATAAGAATTGTCGCACCGACTGATTTTAGTCATAACTCAAATTTTATCTCTCAGGGTTGAGGTTGATGTATAAGACTCACAATGACAAACTTTCTTTTGAGAGTAAATTGTTTAGGTCTCAATGTTGAAAGGGTGTTAAAAAACGATTTTCTTTGACCTTTAGATCTGAATGAATGCAGTGCTGGGGTACACAGATGTGAGAATAACAACGCTTGTATTAACAAAATTGGAACATACGCTTGTAACTGCCGTACTGGGTTTCAGTGGAATCCAAGCAAGATGAAGTGCAAAGGTATGCTGTGAGGATCATGCCATAAAACAAGGGAAATGAAAATTATGACTGAGAGCACATTGAAAGATTTCAAAAGAGGGTAGAGAAGACTCGAAGCAACCAAAGTTGAAGTTTTTAACATCGCATTTTACGTGAATGCATCGCTTAGGTTTTCAGGTTTTGGCTGGGGGCGATGGATATTGTGATATTTTGTTAAGTACTGTACCATTTTACTTTCTACATACTCCACCACCACGATCCCTCTCACTTATCACGATGATAATTTAATATATGTTTTATTTGAATTAATGTTTTTTGGAGGGTATGTCTTAGCATGGGAATTTGGTTTCCCCTTACTGCCGTCCTTTTAACCATTTTTGCTCGATTGTATACGCTAGTATTTGTCCATTTGTATCAGTTATGTATGGTTACGAACTGTGATTAAAGATTAAAGATGATCATTACTATCATCAAACATCCTTACCAACATATTACCAACAATATGATCATCATCATCGTCACTATCATCATCATCATCGTCATCATCATCATCATCATGATTATCATCGTCATCGTCATCGTTATCATCATTACCGCCATCATCATCATCATCATCATCATCATCATCATCATCATCGTACTCGCTATTGCCATCGTTCCAGTTATCATCATCATCATCATCGTCGTCGTCGTCGTCGTCGTCGACGTCTTTATCGTCATTGTAAGCACAAATCTACACAGACGTTCGGCGTTTATTCTTGTATCCCACAACAATCAGGGCTAAACAAGCAGCAAAAGAGCATCGAGAGCGTCGTTACTTCGAGTGAATTTTGCTAAATCGACTTCGCGAACACATGCATCTCCCTTGCATAAAGTAACTACGCGCAACAAAAATCACTTGACCAAAATGGCGGGAAGAAAGAATAACAGGCAACCCAGCTGCAACAATTATCATAAGCATCATAACTACGTGTTTAATATCCATTTCTCTCCTTTGGTCCTAGATGTCAACGAATGTAACTCAAAAACAGATAACTGCTCAACACTGGCTAACTGTGCAAATACCAATGGTACTTTCCTGTGTAACTGTGTCGTGGGATTCACAGGGAATGGATACAATTGCACAGGTACCCAATTTTTTCTACTGATCTCATGCATTTTTTAGGAAACTAAGTTTTGTTGGTTTTCTTCGTTTTCAACGAAATCAAACTTAAAAAAATACCTGACGAACGGTCGAATAATCTCAAAACGAAACTGCATTTTGATGGCGAAATATACCAACATGGATAATAGTTGCCCCACCGAAACTCAGTATTTTATCCAAAAACCTGGAGAATATTCTCATAGACAATTGTAAAGTTAAAGACATCAAGCCTGGGTGAGGGGTACAGAGATTCCTTCGCCATGTTAAAACGTACGTGTTTAGGCGGACGTTTTGTTGAGAGAGAGCAGGGATTAACTGGTTTGCTAAAATCGGAAAACGTTGGAGGCCATGCCGTACCTCCTGATCGTTTTCCAGAAAATACTATCACTTTTGATTCACTGAATTTGCATTCTTTTTCTGTTGTCCATTGTTTAGGACCCTCACCTTGCCCAATCTCCTTGTACGCCTCCTTTCTGCTCAACACTGCAGCCAACTATAGAGACTTCAACAAACAGAAAACATTCCTGAAGCTAACAGCGGCCAAATTCATCGTGGCTAACGGAAATCGCTTGTCTGTCAGTGTTTACAGGGACACAACGCTTCATCACATCACTTTAACTGCGTCAAAAGACAACAAAGATTTTGCTAACCGCGTTGATAAGCTCTACCTTTTCAATGGAGAATATCGTCTGGATTTAGCTCTAAACAGTGTTCTTGATGAATACTATCGTCCTGGACAGGCATCACTCAAGGCAAAAGTTATAGTGCTTGTTGTCGGTCATAAGTTGGTCCGCTCGCCCGATTTATGCGAATCGTACATCCAGCCTTATGAATTAGCAAGTAAACTAAAGGTGGCGGGTGTCAGAGTCATCATGGCAGTTATTGGTGTGAATGCGAGTGAATTTTCCAAAGAGATTGTTGACAGCGATGACGAAGTTTGGTACTTTGCTAATTATGATGAGCTGGTTTCCTCAGCTAGGGATTTCTCCGTGGCCATATGTAGAACAGCAGGTAACCTTAAACCGTTTAAGGAAAAAACAAATAACGCAAACAACAACAACAACAACAACGACAACAAAACAGAAAACAAGCCACATGAGCAAAAAGCATAAAACAAATAGCAAAAAAAAAAAAAATAATAATAATAAAATAAAAATAACGTAGTCTCAAACAAAGGATTTAGTTAAAGATCAACTGCAAAGTGTTTTAGCACGTTATGACTGTTATGTCATAATAACAGTAGTTGCGTTACCAAAATGCGCTATACACAGTGGCAACGAGAGAAACATGTAAACTGCATTTGTTAGTCCGCTATTTTAAAGTAGTCCTAGCCTCAACATCTCTCGAAGGTACTTGGAGAACTCGGAATTTTTGTTTCACTGACGTACGCGTGAAGCATTAACAGAAAAATTTTCATTTTCCAAAATAACTTCTTTTATCTATTGCGTTCCTTAGAACTGTGCTAACTCTAATTTTCGTCATATACATCATTTAAACTGTGCTGATCTGTTCTTTTATTGCACACAGCCCGTAACCTGGGCACCCCTCAGTGTTCTTCAGGAGGTGATTATTGCCAAGCAAACGCTGAGTGTATCAAAGAAGGAAACATTTACAGGTGCCAGTGTAAAGCGGGATTTTCAAAGAATGGAGCGGTTTGTGTTTGTAAGTGCAAACATATCTGTGGCTTTGTTTCAGTGAGCGTTTTTTGCATGACAGGACATCATCCTTATATCTACGTTAAAAAGAAATCAAACGAATAAATTAAAAAAAAAAAACGAAGTCATATATGCTAGAAGAAAGTTTTCTTTAAAATCATAGTGAACTGTTTTTGTGTAGAAGAGAAACGAAGACTTGGAATGAGGTCTGAGTCGTATACATATTAAAATGGTTCGAAAATAAGACGTCGAGGTAATGCCGCACTCACGTATTCAGTGGTTGAACTAGATTGTTTTGATGATCAGTGAACTTGTTTTTAGGGGCAATAAGAATCGAGACTACAATTCTCTTGTTTCGTAAATCTGAAAGTCACATCTCCTGTAGGGCGGGAAGAAGGTTCCAGTAAGGCAAGGGCCTTGCTAACGTTCTTATTGACATCGCCGTGGCCTCATTTGCTTGTCTACTCGTAAAGACACACTGTAGCTGTGGTCTGCATTTTTATTTTAATAGAGTTTTAAACGTAATATTTAAAAGAATAGAGTCACAAAATACATAATCAGCTGATACAAAATTCCAAAAAATCAGGGAGATTTCTTGAAAAATGTTATGCTTTCCTTTCTATAGCGTCTGTTTGCCCTGTTGGATACGCAAAGCAAGGTGGCATCTGTCAAGGTAAGCGATGCCGTGTGGAGAAATTTAGTTTGGAAAAAAACATTTCTTAGAAAATCTAATCGAGTGAACATGAATTAAAAGCAACCTAGACTAGTGGTCAAACACTCCCGTATACCTGTGGACGTTAGCAGTTGAGTTCTTTTCGATCATTTTTTATTTTCATTCTCTGGCGGAATTAAGTTTTCGGACTTTCTCATTTGTTCAGTAACAATTTGAAAAGATATATATGTTATTCACCGGCTGGGAGGCCCGTGTAGGGAAAAACTGTGCTCGAGGTCTTGAGTACGACTTGTACGGCTATGTGATTGTTGTCCGTCGAGGCATTGGAACGGATAAATGCTAAAATAAGAAAACTAAGCGAGAAAACAGGTTGTCATAATAGTCCAGTATGCCAACTACAGAACTTTGCGATGTTTTTGTTTGACTATTTTAGCCAATAATCAGTACATTTCTTTGAGTGAAGGAAAATGGAACGAGATGAAAAAATTAAACTCCGAAGGAAATAACGAATATCAAACGAAAACCTAAGCTCTGAAGTTAGCCGTATTCAGTTTTACGGCGTGTCGACAACAGTTCAACAGCAACTCGAATAACAGCAAAGCAGCAGAAAAAGTGAACACTCGCCTTTTTAGGAGAATAATTAAGGTTTATTCCACTAACACTTCGCAATATTTAGTAAGTGAACATTTTTATTTTAAGAGCAAAAAGTAAAAGTAAAATTCGGGGCGGTCCGTACTCGGGATCCGAATGTGAAAAGCGCGCGCCATCAGCCAATCAGATTCAGGATTTAAGCCGGATCCAAAGGGTTTCAGCAAATAAATTTGCCGCATAAGATTCGGGCAAATTTTCTCATGTACACGAAGAAACAATCGCAAATAAAAATTGTCACAGAAAAGTCGTCACAGAACAATTTGGTCGTGTGGATGCGGCTTTAGGATTCCGCACCGCTGAGATGCTTCAAGAAAAAAATAAGGACCAATATCACCGTTTTGTGCAAAACGTTGAGGAACATTTTGATTTTTTTCAAGCTTTTGAACTATTTTATTCTCCCCCCGTACAAAACCATGAGCAACATGATGTCTCTAGATATTGCGTACCATTTATTTTTTTTTTTGTTGTTGTTGAAAAATTTCACCTTCAATTTGATGAAATTTGAGAAATCCGGGACTTTCAACAGTAGTGCTCGAGTACTTCTTTTTCAAGGGAATCCAAAATGAAAAATAGATAAAAGTGAACCGGGATTTTTTTCTCGCCCCTTCTTCGTAATGCCATGTTTTTCTTATCATTATCAGATATCAACGAATGTGCACCAAACTCGAATACACTTCAACTCAATTGCAGCCAAACTGGAGACTGCTTAAATACTGTGGGATCATACGCTTGCTTTTGCAAAAAAGGTTTCGTGAAAGACGGATCATCTTGTGTTGGTACGCTTATGTGATTTTGATTATGTTAAATTTGGAAACTGTAAATGTTGCCACGGCTAATTTATAATTAATACTGGACAACCATAAAATTTTATTACTTCAGTTCAGTGTTTATACAGTGCCCACCTCTGCATACCTTTCTCCATATCTGTTGCGTCTTTGCAAGGCTTATAGGCATTTCGCTGCACTGATGAGTATAGAGATGGATTTGTTCCTAGGCCTTATTCAGCTTGTTATGTTTATTACTTGCCGTACTAGCTCTTGTGGCGAAAACGATTATCTCTAAGGCCACCACCAATCGATAATGTTTTCACTTCTACCTTTTCTTCCCTATTTTGCGCACGTCAGTGAACTAATGACATTTTTTGGTGCTTTGATTTTCTACTATAATTTGCACTGTGACACTGCTGATAAGAAACTGATAAGATTTCTGCTTTATACTTCAGATAATTCCAATAACAGGGGAGGTAAGTGAGAAAAAAAATCAATTCTTAGTATTCAAACAGGTTTTTGATTACTCTAAGAATGAAAATTGAAAGGAAAAGCTAACTGAATGGACAAAACTTTGGATAGACATCGACATCTAACCAAATTCTCTCATTGTGTCATGAAATATCTTCGTATATAGATCTTCCCTATACGTTTAATCCTTTACAACCTGTTTTGTTTGTTACACAACTTTATGTTGGCTGGAAAGAGGATTTTGAGGGCCTTACTTGCCGGAAAACCGGATTATGCGTTTTTGAACCCAGTTTTAGTATCTCAGAGTGCGTTTGTGTTTTAGAAGTAAATTTCGAATTTTTCTCCGCTATTTTGGATAAATTTATGTAAAGTAATCAAATCATGGTAAAGGTCAGCTTAACTATCTAATAGTAAGTTAAAGAGGAGTAAAGCTGCAATTAGCCTTTCTTACGTTCCATAATCCATGAGACTGCGTTGTACTTGATACACCTATTAATTATCAGAGTTTGAATGCCTATGAAAGTTCCCCAGAGGGGTGGGAGTTGGACATGGAGGTGGGGAATTGTGGCTTCCCGGCCAAGTTCTGGAACACAATGGCATTCTTGTTGTAGTGAACATTTTCGATCAAAACACTTTCTTTGGGTTTTTGTTTTCTTTGGATACCCATTATTCTTAAAGGAGTCTACAGAGAATTTTATGCCTCAACCAATGGAGATACCGTTGAAGATCTTCTTCGTCACTCCAAGTTCCCTAACAATCCAGATTACGTCGAGATTTTAAAGAACTTTGATGTTACTCTTGGCGTGTATGACAGTGGTTATGGACAACGACTTTCTGCATATTATGTGGTAGGTAATTATTCTCCTCAATCCAGTCTACAGTTAAAAAAACATCTTTATTTATAGCCTGCTCTGCATATTATCATCAGGCCTTGTAAGGGTGGGTAATATATAGTTTGTACATACATTTTTTTGGTAGTTTTACCATTCCAGAACTCGCAACATGGTTTGGCTTCTATTTTAGCGCTCGCCTATTTAGATTACTCCAATTTATATCAGGCTCCAGCTGATCAAACACTGGATGGTCTAATCCAACGAGAATAGTCGCTATCCAGAGGCTAAAAGATATCCAACGGCCAAAAATGAATCAACTACAGTAGTGATTCATCCGCTGGATATTGTTATCCATCCTGTTAACAGCTTGGGACAGATTCACACCTTTGTTTCGTCCCCAAACTCCAAGGAAGCCACACTGAGGTAGTGCTGTTAACAATCGGTTAATTGCTGCCAAGTTATAAAGGGTCGTGTACAAAGTGAAATAAGCAATAAAAATAATAGATATTTGTTACTGTTGACTTACAGCCATCATCTACTGGCCTTCACATATTCTTTATGTCTTGCGCAACCTCCTGCGAGTTATGGATCAGCGGTGATGATTCAGAAAGAAACATGACGAGGATCATCAAACTGGAGCCTTGGGAATTCACAGCCTATCAACAGTGGAATAAGTAATGATCCGTTCGAATAAATGATAATTGACAGTTACTTTACGCGTGCGCCATGAATTTGAAACTATATTTAGACATCGAGAAACAAACGTGTTATTGGTGCTAACGCGATTTGAAAATACGTTAAGAAAGCCGGTAAAAGGAGGTATGGAAACTGTTTCCATATTTGGCAACATTTTGCATATTTTTATTACGTGGAAGCAATATTCCACATTGCTTGCCCTTTAACAAAGTCGATAATCGAGCATGTCGAAAAAGGACGACTGTGTACAGTGCAACAGTTAAGGGAGTGAAGCGACTCTTGTGGTTGACATGATGTAAGGTATTGATGTTCAGTTCAGTGAGGAAAATTTAATGTCGTAGCAAACCGTATGACGATACATACAGTTACTCCTATGATAAAACGTTCCATTCTTTTAGTATCAGGATCATCTACATAAACTTATATAGTAGGGTTCCCGCCTTTCCTATAGTCCATATCCCGGATGTATGACCCAGGCCTTCACGCTCATCATTACAGTAAAGAAAAGCGTTTGTAGATTGCATGCAGAAGTGGCCTAAATTCATCGATCTTTCACACCCTGTAATATTTCTTACTTTCCTCATTAGAAAGCAATTAATCACGGTCAATTTAGCGTCTATAACGTCTTGTCGGTACTCCCTCAAACTTGGGCACTAGAGCGCGGAAATGGGGTTTATGAGTTGCATACTACTCATTGCGTTAAACTCAAAACGAATACCAGCGGTTTGTATGTAGTCCACGTTACTGAGACCCAACTTCATGTATCGGCGCGATTGTCTTTACGTTAAAAGGGTACACCACTCGATTTTTCATGTTTCATTATACATACATCCCTTTCATTCCTGCAGATACCCAGGCAAACAAGTTTCACGGTCACTTCAATTATCCAGTGGACAGCCTTATTTACTCAGAGTTTACATGAAGGCCGGCTCTGGAATACAAACTGGTCACGTATCTGTGGGTGTGCAAACGCCGTCCGGCGTTTTTGAAAGACCGCTCTCAAATAGAACCTTAGAGTACTGTGAGTAGATAGACTTGTAGAGCGTGTTGAACAAAATCAAAGACACACAAGTCTGAAACCAAAATATCGGGAACAGGCGCGGATCCAGGATTTTGAAATGGGGGTGAATTTTTGTAATAATGTAATAGAACCAAAGCCTGGTTAAGGTGTTTGAGGTCTGTGCATCAGCATGATTGAGTTCCGATGAAAAAAGAAAGAAGGGAGCTCAGAAAAAAAGGGGAAGGGGGGTTGAAAATTCACCCATTTCACCTCCCATGGATCCGCGCCTGCGGAAAGTGTGTTCGTCTCATTTTGAAAAACGTTTAAGCTTTTTACGTTGGGTGTCTTCCCTGGTATTAGAATGCTTTATAGCCGTTAGTCTGTGTATAAAGCATTTCCGTCGGATTTTTTCTGAACGGGTCGAAACTGGGATGGGATCAATCTACTGTTCCCACCTAAAAAGCATGACGGCAACGTTTGCTATTTAGGCTATCAAGCTACCAGGTAAGTACGGATGGCTTGAGGCTTTTCATTACAATAATAATGCAAACATAAACTGCAACTTAATTTTGAATATTCTTCGTGGGGCTGTGCTACAATTTACACAAGCAAAATCAGTTGTTGAGTGTTTTGTGATAAACAGGCCTTTATGTAATGAAAAAAAGTTCAAGATTCAAGATTACAAGAAAGGAAAAGCCATTAACTTTTCGACGTCAGCAATTGCTGAAAATTATGTCAATATACTGGACAAGTAACAAATAAACAAACAAACAAACAAATAAAACAAAACAAAAGACTACAAACAATCATTCTGATCCTGTTGCAACTCTCTTCCACTGGGTTACACAAATACTTTAGTTATGGCTTTACAGTTGTGGTGTATCAATATGCTGATGAGCAATAAAAAGAAAAGAGAAACTCTATCTTGTTCCAAATTAATTTTTAATATTTATTATGCTTTTTCGTTACTGTTATCATGTATGTTTTTTAGGTCCCCTTTGAAAATCATGGTGTATGAATAGGGCCTACTGATAATTCTAATTCTATTGTACACAGATCATGATTTTTGCGCTTCTCGACCAGGCTACTGCCACGCGGATTCTGAGTGTATCAACCGCTTTCATGGACCTGATTGTACCTGTGTTCCTGGGTTTTACAACCAAAGTGGCACGTGTGGTGGTGAGTCAGTTATGCGCTAACAGTTTAAGTAATTGTTCATGCAAGAGGTTGGCATCTGAAATGCACGGCACGGTGTCCGCAATTAATGATAAATATCAATTAAAATCCTGGCTCAAAATGGTCGTAATAAAACTCTCTGACCATCTTTTACCTTTTCTTTGTTGTGTATTTATGTAGCACCTGAGCAGTGTCCTGTTCCAGTTTCGGTGACATTTCTGGTGGACACTTCAATAAACGTGTTATCACCGGAAAACTTTGAGAAGCAAAAGCTGCTGATCCAAGGAATCTCCAGTAGATTTAATGTGACAAACGTAGGGGGCATCAAAATTATTCCATACAGTGACCTCGCACATCTAAGTAGGATTTTCCAGATTCAACAGAACAAAACATTTGGAGAGTTCGCTGAACGCATGCGTGATCTTCAGTACTTGATGGGTGGATGTTGTCGATACGATTTGGCGTTAGAGAAGGGACACAGCGATATTCAAACCCAAGTAGCACAGGCAAATGTTCAGAATGTCATTGTATTGCTCGCAAGTGGAATGACTCCTACAAATGTGCATATTGGAAACACGGCTGCGGTTATTAAAGAAGCCAAGATTCTGACATTCGCTGTTGGAATTGGAGACAGTGTTCGATCCAGTGATTTGAAAACCATTGCGACAGACTCGTCAAAGGCCTTCACGTTTGCAAACTTTGACAGCTTGGCGGTAAATGACATCTACAAGGACATATGTAGAAGCACGGGTGAGTTTCTATCGCAAGCACTGGAATAGTAGTAGGCTAATCTTTCATGTTTTGCGATCAAAACTGGCTCATAGAGGGAATACTCGGTATAGGTAGAACTATAAGTAGTTTTGCTAACTTATACAAAAATTCAAGAATATAGCACTTATCGATGTTTCGTCACCTTCTGATGTTAACGATAAATCAGAAGCGTGCGACCAGTATTCATGTGACATTATCACCGTAGGCGGTATGTCTTTAACACCCTCATTTTTCCACTAACGTGGCCGCTACGCCATTGTCATTTGAATCTCTTGACATAACTATTAATAATTTAGGATCTGTTGAGATAAAGAGTTCTTAGGTTTTAAGTCTTAAAGTTAACATGGCTACAACAAATTAACATTAATTTCTTAAAAGAGTTCACTTAGAAATAAAATTTAAGGTCATTTGATGTACAGTTTTTTGAGGTGGCTGAATTATCTGTCGACTAGATTGGTTAGAAGGAAGAGTGTTATAGCTTTAATAGCCTTCGAGGAATCTTTCCATTGGGAGCGATGGAACAAAGCGAGGAGCAAGAGTATTGGGTGCCCCCGCCCCAATCCTCTCGCGGCTCGCTTTGCCCGCTTCTCGCGCGAGACCCCAATGGAGTGCTTGCTTGCAGACTACATAGTTAAGAAAGGAAATGAAATATTCACTGCCATTTCCCCTCCAGACAAAACCCTGAATTTGGTCGTTTCACATCACTGATTTGCATGAGATCAAAATATTTTCATTGACGCACGGCCTAGCTACGTCCAGAGCCATTGCTATGGCGTCCTCGTTGCCAGCGCTGTCCTTACTTATACGTCAAGAAAACAAAACAAGAAAAAAAAAACAACAAAACAAAACAAAAAAAGATACTTTAGGTTATCGCCACCATTCAATTGCGTGTCTTGAAACCAAAAGCAAAGCGATTGCTCCAGCCAGTCACAACAGATCGAAACAATACCATAAGCCAATCAAATTTAAAAAGGAATTACATGCAGCAGGGCACCAATCGCGGGAAAAACGCGCGTGCAAATCTCGATTGGTTATTGTTTTGCTTCCCATTATTTATGAAAGCGGCGCTAGTTTTGCTGGCCAATCACAGAGGGTAGAAGTGCAAAACCAGAGCAAATGCAGATTCCATTTGACGCTCAAATGAAAACCCCTCTACATATGACATATCTTCAATACATAATCGCAAATCAGGCCTCATATTAGAGGCCAAAATGCCCGCACCCTGTTTCACTATCTTGGACTCTCAAGGTAATCTGTGTTTTTTATTGTTTTTAGCCCGGTCGGCTGACGTTATCATTTGTCCTACCTATGCTTTGGTGACGTATTGTCAAGATCATGCCAGCTGTGTTCAGCTGAACGACTCTTCTTATCGTTGTGTTTGTGATACTGGATTTGTTGAGAATGGGAGCTTATGTCTTGGTGAGTGATTAAAGACACGGTCAGCGCAACTAATAGTATACAAAAAAAAATACTCGACTCTCATTGGCTGACAACAGTGCAGTTCAGGTCTAAGACCAGTACAATTTTTTGTAAATCATATTATAAACGTTCATTCGTTTGGTTACTTGAGAGGAACCGTTTTGACTGGGTAGTTTTATCTTAATCAGCCAATCAGTAAATAAAGTGTCAAATACCTGTTAAATGCTCACTTCCTGTCTGCAATAAGATCTTCACTTTCTCTACGCCAATTTTTTCATTTGTAGTTATCAATAAGTAATCACATGATTTTTTTCGTGCAATTTTGAATAAATACCACAAAACCACAAATTGTACGAGCTCGTAAATTTAATTTGTTAGCCTTTCTCGACTTATTTATCCCAAATTCACGGCAATCGAAATCATGTGATTACCTAAACTTATATATTATATTTTATTAAATTCTCAACCTCGGATAATGCAATTCTAGCTTTTTGATTGGTTCACTAGATCTCGGTTACCAGCCATTATACCCGCGTTTGACCTTATATGGAAATGAATGCGTCAAAGGTCGCTCGGCATAAAAGTTTTCACGGGAACCCAACAAAAAGCAAGTTTCGTCGACCAAAAAAAATGCATGAAAAAAGCAGATTCGGTGAGCTCTTCACATAGGAAATTCAAGAAATTATGGACAAGGCCGTCCCAGAAACAACAAAAATAGCCACAAAGTTCGGCATGAGATTATTTAACGGTACGTATCAGTGAAGCTTTCCCCAGTATTTTTCCACAATAATTTCTCTTCCCGATGAGTTTGAGCTTTGAACACTTGAGAATCCCGCAGTAAAGTTTTTACCCGTACAAAGCAGTCCGTGAAGTTTGGATTACTGTAATTTCAGTTTATCTGTAAGCTTAATTTGCTTCGCTTTTGATTTTTCATTCAACTGTTCGCACGGCGGTGCACGTATGTGATCAAAACATGTCGTTTTGGCGCCCGAAAGTCACATCACTTTCTGGTCGTTTCTTACACTTAAATAAAATTTAGCAAATCCGAAGGTTGAGAATTTAATAAAACAATTATTCCATTCGCGCTTGTTGGATATGAGATTGGTTATAGCCAACTCGGCCCTACGGGCCTCGTTGGCTATTTACCATCTCATATCCAACGCGCGCTCATGGAATAATTGTTAAATATTATATTACTTATATATTACATATGTATTATTAACTTATATTATATTTTTTTACTTATATATTTTATTACCTATACTTTGATGTCTTTTCAAAGTAACAGTTGATTCATTTGATCTTCAGAAGAAGTTCCAATAGGTCTCTTTCGAGATAATGGTATTTTATCATGCATCTTATGTACATGTGTTGTATGAAATGAGTTAGAAACAAATTAAAAGCGTCCAAACAAAACAAAACTCAGGCAAGCTTGTTAAAACAAGCTTCACGGAAGACAATGAATGAGTTGCCAGTAATCGGATCCCTACCTTATGCGCATAGGATTCTGGGATCGCCAGGGGGCAAACATTGCCAGTCGCTAGAAAAAATGTATGGCGAAGAGTTGTTTCGACCTCCAAATCAACGATTTTGGAGAGAGATCAACGCTTTTTCGCCACTGTTTTAACATAAATGGATTTGGGCAATGTTAATACGTGGAAAGTGTAAGTTTTCGTTTGAGTAACCGCCAAAATTAAGGAGTAATTTGTCACCCATGATATTAGACACAAATTGACCTCGCGTAATGGTCTCGAAATATTGCAAAATTAGGTATAAATCGGGAGGAAATGCTAAGTAAAGCCTTTTCAGTTGTATTTGCGTGTGTACAGGCTACGTTTAGCTTATTTCTAAGCTCATTAATACAAATAATATTGGAAATATGCCCAGTGGTGATCATTGTGCTGTCTGGGGTTGTGACAACGATCGAAGGTACCCAGAAAAGCAAAAGATTCTTCCTCACGTTGAAATATAAAGATTCTACTCGCTCAAGAATAATAAAGATGTTTTTTTTTGTGGGCTAGCGCTATTAATCGTGATCAATTTCATTTACAACGAGTACGCGAAGGTCTGTTCAAATCATTTTGTACAAGGTTATAGAACCGTTTGAATGCCCTACACCAACTTTGTGCATGAGAGGGTACGATTGTGGGGGTAAATCTTGCTCCAAAGATCAGATCTACAGGGAGCAATAAGAAAAAGTCAAGAAAGAGAAAGCATAGTGGTAGTGCAGATGAAAATGTGTTCACAGTTTATGCCCAAGTTTCTGTGATCTTGCTGTTCTTGACATGTTCCTCCGCAGATTTCGAAAAGAAGAGTAGCGGCTTTTTCTCAATCAAACTAGAGCTTAACCTACGAATTTGCTCATGTTTCTTATCGCATATTTCATCCCTCCAAAGAGCAACAGCTCGGTAAAAACAATTTCCATCACCTCTGACAACGACTTCTCTCCTTTGAGGAGGTACATTTCCAGAAGCCATAATTTGTTTATGGAAGACATAACTAATAAGAAAACAGCCCGTACACATGTAAATACAACTAAAAAGACTTTATTTAGTCATTTCCTCCCGATTTATACCTAATTTTGCAATATTTCGAGACCATTACGCGAGGTCAATTTCACAATAACCTTATAATTACGCAAGCAGCGAAGTTTATCGGTAGATTTTATCATATATTTGACGGTTATTCAAACGAAAACTTACACTTTCCACGTATCAACATTGCCCAAATCTATTTCTGATAAAACAGTGGCGAAAAAGCGTTGATCTCTCTCCAAAATCGTTGATTTGGACGTTGAGACAACTTTTCGCCAAACATTTTCTTTTAGCGACTGGCAATGTTTGCCCCCTGGCGATCCCATAATCCTATGCGCATAAGGTAGGGATCCGATTACTGGCAACTCATTCATTAGGCGTGCATTAAATTTGAAAGAGCTGATCTGATTGGAATTCTAATCTAAATTGTGTGAATCCCGTTATTCCTTTGACTCGTTCTTCCGCTCTTTTTCTATCAATACTGGAACTGGACGATTAGCATTCCTTTTCGAGAACTAAAGCAATGAGGTGAAAAGAGGGTGGGGAGAGTTGTTGGGTTGGATTTGGGGGAGAGAAAGGTTAGGAGGCCCTGGTCTTTTTACGTTTTTCTCCTTACTCCGGTCTTGCCGTGTTGAGTGTTGATGGCTTGCACTCTTGACTCCAGAAAGTATAATTAAATTTAGTGTTTCAAGGTCTTGAAAACATGTTTCAGATGTGAATGAGTGTCTTGATGGATCTCACTCTTGTGATAAAATTGGCACTTGTATAAATACACTGGGGAGTTACCAATGTCAATGCCCGTCTGGATACCGTCTGAATGGCTCAAGATGTGACGGTGCGTGTCGTTTATTTGCTTTATATCTAAAATAACGTAACTCAACATAACAGCAGCCGGATGATGCAGTGGTGAGAGCACGCGCTAGCAATGTGGCAGGGTTCGATTCCCGTACTCGGTAGTCCGGTTTTCCCCTCTCCTCAAAAGCCAACACTTTGATCCAATTCGAAGGGAGCCACCATGTGGAAGGTGGATGTTCACTGCTACACCGATTTACCCGATTTTATTCGGCCAATCTTCAAAGTCCAGTTGTCAAAATATATTAGTAAAAACAAATAAGTCACAAAGGTGGTAAAAAAAAAAAACAACAACAAACAAACAAATTAACAAACCAAACCAAGACACACACAAAAAATGCAAAATTGAATAATGCGTATGAAAGAAATCATATGTGAACTGCGGATGTGAAATTAAATGAAGAATGAACGTCGCAGTTGTGATCGCAATTTTTACAATTGCGTAAAGAAGCCTAAAAAATTCACGACTTCAACGGGGCTTGAACCCGTGACCACGCGATTCCGGTGCGATGCTCTACCAACTGAGCTATGAAGCCACTGACGATCATTCTTCATTTGATTTGAAATGCAAAACTGTTTATAACGAACCGTGACAGAGATAGTAGGCAAGTCTCCTCTTTACCGTAAGAATGATGAACAATAATCAACTGCTAATTATCTCGTGGGTATCTTTTTTAGTGCTCTTTGCTTGTTGGTGAGTTTTGCCCTATAATACTATACGTTAGAAAAAGAGCTTTCGTTTATAAATTAGCGGTCGTTCTCTTTAATTTGCAGATATCAACGAATGCCTTTCGTCGAGAACTTACAGATGTTACAACAAAGCGGATTGTGTAAACACCAATGGATCTTATAACTGCCTTTGCAAAAGCGGACTTACTGGGAATGGAGAAACACAATGCTCAGGCGAGGATGCATCAGCTCTCCCGTCCCCTACCACAGTAGAACGTTTTCGCATGAGGTCACGGCGGCCATGTTGGTGTACCAAAACAAAGGAAGGGCGGCCATATTGGTCTACCAGGCAAACCCTCTGGGAATGTAACTGTATTCCTATGCAAATGCCTTCCTTTGTTTCATTAAACTAATATGACCGCTGGTCACACCATTGAAAACGCGCTATAGCAAAGTCTGAAAGCTCGCAATGTTCATAATTTAAATCCAACAAGGCATTGAAGTGACAAGCGGATAGACAGGCGAAAACACCGAACAAACGTGGAAAGAGACAAACAGAGAGGTGGAGTACAGATAAACACGCTTACATTAAACGCACACAAAAAAAAGCAAACAAAGATAAATACGTACAAACAAGGACACAAAATAACAAAGAAGTGGAAAGTGATACCCCCTAGAAATGAGAGTAGTCTTAAAAGTGCAGCCTATTTGAATCCTTGGTTGAATCCTTGCTTTTTTGTGAACAGCCGAAGTAAAAACAATCTTAGATACTAATTTCTCTGTTCCTTTTTAAATCCTAACATAGACATCAACGAGTGCAGTTTTATTCCATATGTTTGTCATAAAGACGCCCAGTGTAAAAACGTTGAAAGAAGCTACCATTGCGCATGCGTTTCTGGTTATTCTGGGAACGGTGCAAAGTGTACAGGTACGTAATTTAATATTGTGACATACATGTGAATATGTTTGAGATTGTTTTTCTAATTAGCCGCCATGATTAGGGTCAACGTCATTCGCCTTCTTCTGGATCAGAACATATATTTATAGTAAATATTCTCTGCAATAATAAATGTGTTTTCTTTTTGTTAAGTTTTCTTTCAACTCTCGCCTGCTAACTCGTATTCCCAAATCTCCTTGCTTCCTCTCTTTTCTAATGTGCTCCCACCTCTGCTAACAAACAAGGTTTGTATAAGTAGTAGGTTTTCTATATTTGTCGTTCCTGACGTAGATATTGTATTAATTTTCTTAGCCCCAGAGAAATGCAGGGTTCCAGTGGACCTTTTCTTTGCAATAGATGCATCGGGAAGTGTTAGAATCGACAATTTCGAAAAGGAAAAGGAATTCGTCAAAATTTTCGCCAGCAGATACGATCTAGAGAACAGCAGCCGAGCTGCTGTTATTGTTTTCAGCAGCAAGGCCACTAATGTGATCACACTGGGCACTAAAAACACAACATTGTCGTTTGCTAACGCAGTGGACAATATCCCTTATGAGCAAGCTTTAACACGAGTAGATCTTGCGTTGGACCTGATCTACAACACATATTTTGGATCCAGCAACTCGAATGAAACTCAGAGGCTGGTGATTTTGTTAACCGATGGAAAGCAAACTCGTTACAATAACATGAGCCCAGCATACATCCCTATAGAGGGGACTGTGCAACGTCTTCGTTCTAAAGGTGCTCGCATGTTTGCTGTTGGTATCGGGTCTTCTGTTGATATTACCGAGATGAGACTGGTTACTGAGCAAGAAGACGATATATTTTTGCCTGAAGGATTCAGCGACTTGATCGCCAAATCTGATCTGATTGCTAAAACAACTTGCGCCGTTGCTCGTAAGTAACAGTTGTAAACATGCATTTTGTATCATTTCTAGTTCATTAGACTCGACGGCTTCTTCAGTTGCAAATTTAATTGCTTTCCCTGAAACAAAATTGTTCCTCCAAGGCGGATTAACTGACTTAAAGCCCTAACAATGACCAGAACCTAAATTCTCCTTACATTGTTACCGCCTGCTTTAAAAGACAGGTAATGAGAATAGAGGAAATGATAATCAAAGATGAAATGTCTTCATGCTCAACCAAATTATCTGAACTAGTACTTAAATAAAAATAAGAAGACCATTAAGAGGGTAGATTTTTTTCCTACGATTTGTGTGGTGCCAAAACGGGTGTTACAGAAGTTAAATCGTCGCTATGGATACCTACTTAATGGAAAATACGCTCACATAGTTTTAATTGATGAATTAGTGAATAGTTATAAGAGAAATCATAATAGTATAAATTATTTGTTTGAGACTAAGACGACTTATTGTAGGAATGCATGCAAGGTATTGTAATATATTGTTTACTGTGAAACTCAGAAACTGTAAACACCAGAAATAGTTCAAGGGTGTTTAATGTGTTGCAAAAGAAAACCAATCAAGCACAAGATTGTTAATCCGCATCCCAACGTTGATCCCTTTCATGGTTCGAGTGAACGTGGTTGCTTCTTGCGGTTTCATCACGATTCGATTATTAAATAAACGTTCTAGAAATAATTCTTAGTGTTCACAGTTTTCTGAATTCTGCAGTAATAAAATTTGTATCACAAAAGTCGTCACAATAATAACATTTCATTATCTATTTAACACACGTAGTTCGAGCCAAGGGAATTTCCGTTTGCAGTGCTGATGCTGACATCACAAGTTGCCACTTTGGAGCGGACTGCGTCAATAAAAGCAACAACTTTTCCTGCCTCTGCAGGCCTGGATTTGTGGGTGACATTCTTCAGTGTCAAGGTGAGGCGACTAAATAAGTAAAATTTACAAACAAGACAAGATAAGACATATAAGTCAGGTATGTAGATACATGACGAACTCTAGCAAGGCTCTTTTCGCAAAGACGTGGCAGATTCGTCGACAAGGCTGGCTAATGGCTAAATAAGCATCTCGCAAAGATTAACAAATATCGCCGTCTCCTTTTTGTTGTGCGAAACCTCGTGTCTGCCCTAGCTCATTTGCAGCACGTTGAACTTGCTACTATCTCAGTCTCCCAATGCAATGTTTTCAATTTAACGGCCGCCACCACAACTCCCCATTCACCCCTTTACCTCGAGCAAGTTTATCTATTATATTACCTATACTTTGATGTCTTTTCAAAGTAACAGTTGATTCATTTGATCTTCAGAAGAAGTTCCAATAGGTCTCAAGATACGAGATAATGGTATATTTTGAGAAAGACTCAGTCATAAATCATGCATCCTTTGTACATGTATTGTATGAAATGAGTCAGAAACAAATTAAAAAACGACCAAACAAAACAAAAGCAAGCTTGTTAAAACGAACTTGACGGAAGACAGTTATGCGTGGATTAAATTTGAAAGAGCTGATCTGATTGAAATTCTAATCTAAATTGTGTGAATCCCGTTATTCCTTTGACTCGTTCTTCCGCTCTTTTTCTATCAATACTGGAACTGGACGATTAGCATTCTCTTTGAAAAGCCTCTGTGAGGAAAGTGAATAAAGTATGTATGTATGTATGTATGCATTCCTTTTCGAGAACTAAAGCAATGAGGTGAAAAGAGGGTGGGGAGAGTTGTTGGGTTGGGTTTGGGGGAGAGAAAGGTTAGGAGGCCCTGGTCTTTTACGTTTTTTCTCCTTACTCCGGTCTTGCCGTGTTGTTGATGGCTTGCACTCTTGACTCCAGAAAGTATAATTAAATTTAGTGTTTCAAGGTCTTGAAAACATGTTTCAGATGTGAACGAGTGTCTTGATGGATCTCACTCTTGTGATAAAATTGGCACTTGTATAAATACACTGGGGAGTTACCAATGTCAATGCCCGTCTGGATACCGTCTGAATGGCTCAAGATGTGACGGTGCGTGTCGTTTATTTGCTTTATGTCTAAAATAATGTAACTCAACATATCAGCAGCCGGATGACGCAGTGGTGAGAGCACGCGCCAGCAATGTGGCCCGGATTCGATTCCCGTACTCGGTAGTCCGGTTTTCCCCTCTCCTCACACTCCTCACTTCGATTCAATTCGAAGAGAGCCACCACGTGGAAGGTGGATGTCCACTGCTAAACGGATTACCCGATTTTATTAGGCCAATCTTTAAAGTTCAGCTGCCAAAAGATATTAGTAAAAACAAATAAGAAACGAATAAATCACAAAGCTGGGGAAAAAAAAAAACAAAGCAAAAAAAACAAACAAACAAACAAACAACCATTAGACTGTTAGAGTAACAAACAAACATATTAAGAAACAAAACCAAGACACACAAAAAATGCAAAATTGAATAATGGATATGAAAGAAATCATAGGTGAACTGCAGATATGAAATCAAATGAAGAATGATCGTCGCAGTTGTGATCGCAATTGCGTAACGAAGCCTGAATAAAATTCAGGACTTCAATGGGCTTGAACCCGTGATTGCGTGATTGCTGTACGATGCTCTGCCAACTGAGCTATGAAGCCACGTTGGTAGAGCATCGCACTGGAATCGCGAGGTTACGGGTTCAAGCCCCGTTGAAGTCCTGAATTTTTTTCCGGCTTCTTAACGCAATTGTAAAAATTGCGATCACAACTGCGACGATCATTCTTCATTTGATTTGAAATGCAAAATTGTTTATACCGAACCGTGTCAGAAATAGTAGGCAAGTTTCCCCTTTCCCGTAAGAATGATGAACAATTATTAACTGCTAATTATCTCGTGGGTATCTTTTTGAGGGTTCTTTGCTTGTCGGTGAGTTTTGCCCTATAATACTATACGTTAGAAAAAGAGCTTCCGTTTATAAATTAGCGGTCGTTCTCTTTAATTTGCAGATATCAACGAATGCCTTTCGTCGAGAACTTACAGATGTCACAACAAAGCGGATTGTGTAAACACCAATGGATCTTATAACTGCCTTTGCAAAAGCGGACTTAGTGGGAATGGAGAAACACAATGCTCAGGCGAGGATGCATCAGCTCTCCCGTCCCCTACCACAGTAGAACGTTTTCACATGAGGTCACGGCGGCCATGTTGGTGTACCAAAACAAAGGAAGGGCGGCCATATTGGTCTACCAGGCAAACCCTCTGGGAATGTAACTGTATTCCTATGCAAATGCCTTCCTTTGTTTCATTAAACTAATATGACCGCTGGTCACACCATTGAAAACGCGCTATAGCAAAGTCTGAAAGCTCGCAATGTTCATAATTTAAATCCAACAAGGCATTGAAGTGACAAGCGGATAGACAGGCGAAAACACCGAACAAACGTGGAAAGAAACAAACAGAGAGGTGGAGTACAGATAAACACGCTTACATTAAACCCACAAAAAAAAAGCAAACAAAGATAAATACGTACAAACAAGGGCACAAAATAACAAAGAAGTGGAAAGTGATACCCCCTAGAAATGAGAGTAGTCTTAAAGTGCAGCCTATTTGAATCCTTGGTTGAATCCTTGCTTTTTTGTGAACAGCCGAAGTAAAAACAATCTTAGATAACAATTTCTCTGTTCCTTTTTAAATCCTAACATAGACATCAACGAGTGCAGTTTTATTCCATATGTTTGTCATAAAGACGCCCAATGTAAAAATGTTGAAAGAAGCTATCACTGCGCATGCGTTTCTGGCTATTCCGGGAACGGTACGAAGTGCACAGGTACGTAATTTAATACTGTGACATACATTTGAATATGTTTGAGATTGTTTTTCTAATTAGTCGCCATGATTAGGGTCAACGTCATTCGCCTTCTTCTGGATCAGAACGTATATTTATAGTAAATATTCTCAGCAATCATAAATGTGTTTTCTTTTTGTTAAGTTTTCTTTCAAATCTAGCCTGCTAACTCGTATTCCCAAATCTCCTTGCTTCCTCTCTTTTCTAATGTGCTCCCACCTCCGCTAACAAACAAGATTTGTAGCAGTAGTAGGCTTTCTATATTTGTCCTTCCTGACGTAGATGTTGTATTAATTTTCTTAGCCCCAGAGAAATGCAGGGTTCCAGTGGACCTTTTCTTTGCAATAGATGCATCGGGAAGTGTTAGAGTCGACAATTTCGAAAAGGAAAAGGAATTCGTCAAAATTTTCGCCAGCAGATACGATCTAGAGAACAGCAGTCGAGCTGCTGTTATTGTTTTCAGCAGCAAGGCCACTAATGTGATCACACTGGGCACTAAAAAAACAGCATTATCGTTTGCTAACGCAGTGGACAATATCTCTTATAACGGAGGTTCAACACGCATAGATCTTGCAATGGACCTGATCTACAACACATATTTTGGATCCAGCAACTCGAATGAAACTCAGAGGCTGGTGATTTTGTTAACCGATGGAAAGCAAACTCGTTACAATAACATGAGCCCAGCATACATCCCTATAGAGGGGACTGTGCAACGTCTTCGTTCTAAAGGTGCTCGCATGTTTGCTGTTGGTATCGGGTCTTCTGTTGATATTACCGAGATGAGACTGGTTACTGAGCAAGAAGACGATATATTTTTGCCTGAAGGATTCAGCGACTTGATCGCCAAATCTGATCTGATTGCTAAAACAACTTGCGCCGTTGCTGGTAAGTAACAGTTGTAAACATTTTGTATTGCTTTCTCTGAAACAAAATTGTTCCTCCACGGCGGATTAACTGACTTAAAGCCCTGACAATGACCAGAACCTAAATTCTCCTTACATTGTTACCCCCTGATTTAAAACACAGGTAATGAGAATAGAGGAAATGATATTCAAACATGAAATGTCTTCATGCTCAACCAAATTCTCTGAACTAGTACTTTAATAAAAATAAGAAGACCATTAAGAAGGTAGATTTTTTTCCTGCGATTTGCGTGGTGCCAAAACGGGTGTTTTGCTTTTTTGAAAGAAGGATACCTACTTAATGTAAAGTACGCGCATATAGTTTTAATTGATGAATTAGTGAATAGTTATAAGAGAAATCATTAATAGTGTAAATTATTTGTTTGAGACCAAGACGACTTATTGTAGGAATGCATGCAAGGTATTGTAATATATTCAGTTTACTGTGAAACTCAGAAACCGCAAACACCAGAAATATTTCAAGGGTGTTTAATGTGTTGGAAAAGAAAACCAATCAAGCACAAGATTACTAATCCGCATTCCGACGTTGATCCCTTTCATGGTTCGAGTGAACGTGATATATATTAATAGTAGATTGAGGAGAGGAATCTGGACAACTGATTGCATGAGTGAAAATGTGGTTCGGCCGGGAACCACATTCCTCTCCTCAATCTACTATTAATTAATTCTTAAGGGGATAGGACCGTGCATAGCCAATCGACTGGGGAGTAGTGAGGCGATCCTGATTGGTGAGGCAATCAGTTGTCCAGATTCCCCCTCCCACCCTACATAAAATATATATATATATACATATATATATATATATATAACTAACTGGAGACAGTACTGTTTCGGCCTTCTGTGCCTCATCAGTGCAGTGCTGATGCTCGGATGAAGGTAAGGCTATATAGCCATCCCAAATGATACCACACTTGTGGTACCATTTAGTCATGCCAGAGTGCTCAAACTGGTAAAACCAGCGAGCGATGCGCAGTGCATTAGCAATGACTCATCCCAGTAGAGTGCTCAATTTGGACATAAAGGCAAAGCTTTGTAATGCCAAAGAGCTATATCTAACTATAGATATAGCTATATAGATATAGCTATATATATATATATATATATATATATATATATATAGAACTTGTGAATTAGCCATCCATTTTAATAACTCTGAGCATGAAATTTCTCAAATCAATTTTATCATCGTTGAACAAATTAGGTCCTTTGAAAATTCCTTGCACCTAGATCAATTACTACTCACTAGGGAGGCATACTGGACCGCACAATTATTTACCCTTCACCCTCATGGTCTTAATAAAAGGCGGGAATTTAGATCAAAACACCGAATTAATTATTACAATTGAGTATTTGTGATTTGCCATTTTCCAAATGTATTTTAAGCCGTTATCACCATGGACGAAGTTGTTAGTTTAGTTTATTTCTGGGTTCAGGAACTCTTTTTAGGGATTCTGTTGTGTTTGTCGTCGGCTTTTCATTCAGGAGCTTTTGGAAGGGAGGTTATTACTGTGGTTTAATGGCCCTTTCTTGGGATCCTGTTATGATTTTTGCTTAATTACATACATTCAGAGGCCCTCAATGGGGAGCCTGTTACTGCAGAATAAACATATTAGGCTTTATTTTCTTCCTTGCCACTTGCATTCAACTCTTACGTAATTCGTTCACCTTGTAATTTAGACCTTTGTTTTATTACGTCACCCTAATTTTAATATTTTTTGCTTGATATATAAGTTGCTGCTTTTGTTACTCACAACCATTGTAAATAATTTTTAGTTTTTAACTTTTAACCTGAGGAAGGCCGAACTGCCGAAGCGTCGTTTATTAAAGCCAGAACAGTCAAGAGTTCGTCTTCGTCCTCATCTTCCAGTATACAGTTATATATATATATATATATATATATATATATATATATATATATATATATATAGCTTGAATGAAAAATGCTGCGTCGCCAACGAAAATGCCACTTGCGAGTAGGATCCTACGAAGAATACACGATGCCTTGACTTTACAGAGTAATAAACAGGTTGAATGAAAAATGAAGTCAAAAGCAGACCATTCACAGGTCCATATTTAATGTAGGGAACAAACGTTTCGCCTTTTGGGCTTCTTCAGTGTTCACAGTGCAATCTAAGAAATACTTGGCTCTCTTTCTTAGATTGCACTGTTCTAGAAATAATTCTTAGTGTTCACAGTTTTCTGAATTCCGCAGTAATAAAATTTATACCACAAAAGTCGTCACAATAATGACATTTCATTATCTATTTAACACACGTAGTTCGAGCCAAGGGAATTTCCGTTTGCAGTGCTGATGCTGACATCACAAGTTGCCACTTTGGAGCGGACTGTGTCAATAATAGCAACAACTTTTTCTGCCTCTGCAGGCTTGGATTTGTGGGTGACTTTCTTCAGTGTCAAGGTGAGACGACTAAATAAGTAAAATTTACAAACAAGACAAGATAAGACATGTAACTCAGGTATGTAGATACATGACGAACTCTAGCAACGCTCTTTTCGGAAAGAAGTGGCAGATTCGTCGACAAGGCTGGCTAATGGGTTTGTAAATAAGCATCTCGCAAAGATTAACAAATATCGCCGTCTCCATTTTTGTGTGCGAAACCTCGCGTCTTCCCAAGCTCATTTGCAGCACGTTGAACTTGCTACTATCTCAGTCTCGCAATGCAATGTTTTCAATTTAACGGCCGCCACCACAACTCCCCATTCGCCCCTTTATCTCGAGCAAGTTTATAGCCGGCCTTAGCCCGTTAAGGTACCAGTGCCACGGGTATCTGAAGTTTGCACTCCCCCCTCCAAGTAAACATGTCCTGAAATCAAATGTTCTCTGATTGCTTATCTACAATCAGGGACAAAAGAACTTGGTACGTTTTGGTCAAATGTTTCAACACTTTTGTTCCTGATTGTAAGCTCAAAGGCCGCTTGCAATACACGTGAGACAGTACGATGGCCAACCGTCTGGTAATGACCAGCGGCCATCCTCAAGCTCTTTTTTTATGAAGTAATAAATAAATTTTTACTCTTATATTGTCTTCCATATTCAAGAAATGTATTTGAAGGAAGTAATGCTGACAAGATGCATTCTTTATAAACTCGTTCTTCAGACATAGACGAGTGTGCTATCAAGAAGCATGACTGCCCCGCCAATGCCTATTGTGTGAATGCCGCTGGCTCGTATTATTGTAGTTGTAACGAAACAGGATACCGCTATGATAGCAACAGTAGCACATGTGTGGGTATGTAGCAGTTTTTGGGTATACATTCTAACAAATGCCGTACACAGTCGGTCCAAGAAACTGGTTGATGTAGCAAATTTGGTAATGAAATGAGAATACCATTGACACAACTACCACTGCTTCGTGCCACTAGTAAACTGGGTTCCCATGCAGTAAATTATTTAATGCAAAAGTGCCGCCAGGTCAGTCTACAATGTTTGGGGACTCTAAGAAACAACAGAAGCAACCTCTTATCCCCTTTCTCTCATTTGGAATACGAACTATTTACTAAACAGTGTAACGATTGTTTGGAAATAACGAATTTAATCCATTAATTTTCTTTGTTATTTTTTTGTTAGATATCAACGAGTGTGCTCCGGACTGGGACTCTTGTGTTCCAACTAAGTCAGTTTGTGTAAACACTCCAGGGTCCTTCTACTGTGTATGTCCTGATAAAAATTACGCTTGGAATGGACAATCCTGCGTTGGTAAAGACAGGCATTTAAATGTTAAATTTCGGGGGGGGGAGAGGGGTGTGATGGGGGCTGGAACTAGAAATCACATGCGACAGTCATAAACATGCACCACACCCTGTAAATCGAAATTGCTGTATTGTATTTGAAACGCACTTACCAGAAACAACAACCGCAACAACAATAACAACAACAATTGCCTCGTCTACACGCTACCACTTTTTTGGTGATTACTACTTGT
>OX419342.1:17414120-17454120 GCA_948470475.1 Galaxea fascicularis
GTGGGTTAACGACCGACTGTTTCTCGGCCCCATCACTAAAACTCACTTACTTTGTTGCGCAATTGCAATTGACGAGGTCTACCAAAGGGCGTAAGATTGTTAGAACAACTGATTATTGAACTTCAACTTTGTGTGGCCTAAATGCTAATTAATCGAGTATTTTTCTCACCAGTGTTGACGCCCTCCTCATTGATAAGGAGCTTTATACAGTGTGCCGGAATAAATTACTTAAGGGTATTGCCACTTCCCTCCCAATAGTTCTACCGTTTGACCCTTTGCTGAGCAAAACTGGTTCTGTTTGTTTTTCCAGGGTCTTTCTTCTGTGATAAGCCACGCGCCAAAATAACCAATATTGGCCGGACCATTGAGAATCCCAGTGTTGTGCACTTGAGCTCATTGTACACATTTAAAGGAAAGATTGAACTGAGGTGTGGCCGAATAAATTCCAAGAACGTTTCTTGGATAATAGCGGATCCTTCGTGGAACGATTCACATGCCATTAAAAACGGGACTGTTTTATGGAGTAACGCGAGCGACTGGTCCCTCACGAAAAACCATATAGCGTTAGCGCATGTGTTACATGCTTTGTACCTCTCAGTTATTGTTATCCAAAGGGAAAATCAAACAGAAAAGGTGTATGATAGAGGATATTTCAAGATACGTCTCTCACCACTTGTGGCGGTAATCGCAGGAGAAACGGAAATAACGAGAGGAAATAAACAAAGTTTTATCCTGAATGGATCCGAGTCGTATGACCCTCATGCTGGACCAGGAAAACTGGACACACTGAAATTTCACTGGCTTTGTAGGAAATCACATGAAGTATTCCCCACAGAAAACTTGCTGGAGATTAAAATTGTTCCCATTCCCCTAAATAGCACGAACGGGACAAGCGGAGGCTGTTTTGGAACTGGTATTGGAAAACTAGAAACTACTGAATCAGTCGTAGTGTTAAACGCCTCGGTGATGGATAGTTTGTCCACCTCGTACGTCTTCAAGCTTGTTATAACGAAAGATGCCAGATCATCTTCTGATGCTAAAACAGTCCATGTTGTCGAAGGAGACCCTCCTCAGGTGTCGATGAAGTAAGTGCATTTCAAACATATGCAGGAGCCCATCACTAGGAGCGTACAACTGCCCTATATTCCTGTCACGGCGTTTTCACAGACCGATCTATTTTTACATTGAATTTTCTGCAAACATGGGACTCCCTCAGGCCCCCATTCTCCCGTGCGAAACTTTTCCTCGACCTTTCTTTTGTTCTAAATTTTCTCTGTGAAGCTAAGAAACGTTAGAACAAAGAAAGGTGATGATGATGCGGCATCACGTGCACCGGAACTGCCTTTTTTCACGGAAAAGATAGTCTAAAAATAAATCTCTCTGTAAAAATGCCGTGACATAGGCCTAGTATGGAAGTTGTACGCTCCTAGTGATGGGCTCCTGACATATGTTACACAAAAGCGATGTTTTCTGTTTACAAACACTGACGTCATATTTCTTTTGATATTCAAATTTGCCAACCACCGAACAATGGCATGCATTGTTTCAACAGCCAATAAACCTCTGGGTGGCACTTTAATAATAATAGGTGACGTGACGAGAAACATCGCTATTAAGCCTGTGAGCTCATTTTCAAAGGAAATCAGGGCTGCTTGGTCGGCTTCGTCTTTGCAAAGATCTTAATCTTAGGGCCCTCCGGGCAATTTTTAAAGTGGGGAGGGGGAGGGAGGGGGGGAGTGGGCGCTCCCGCCTCTCCCACTGAGGCGAAGGAGCTGACTCTAAAAATGGTTAAAACGCATCTAACTTACTAAATTATACCCCATTCACACCAACTAAACATGTTTAATGAAACCAGGTTTAGACAAAATGAAAACTATTAAAGAAAAACTGGAACTCAGGCTCTTATGCAGGATTTAGATGGACTTAAACATGTTCTTTAATTTGCGCTGAATTTGAAGTAAAACAAACATCAGTATGCAGCTTTTATAAAGAAAACAATTTTAAACCGTGTTTAACTAAACAGCTTTTAAACATGCTTAAACTTTAGTGTGAACGGGGCATTAGTTTAATTCATAAAACTTATTCCGTCAGGGTTGAGGTCCACCAACTTTAGCCAACTACTGTTATCCCGGAAAAGTACTTTTCACTTTTGGAAATGTATTTTACCAAATTTATTATTAACTTTTTCTTCAAAGTCCCACTGATACATTCGATTCACCTTAATTGTTTTGAAATGTGACCTGAAGGCGTCACTATCACCTCAAACGTCGTAGTTGTTATAAGAATTCAGTTCTCAAAATATTTGGAAATTCTATGCAACGTTAGATGAAATCGTAATCCCATGTCTCTATGCTATTGCTTTCCATAAACTCTTTTGGTAACTAGGAGAACAGTACAAAGGCTAATTCAGTTATCGACAGTTCGGGATAAAGTTCTACGCCGGAAGAAAAAGTACCTTCGGAGAGAGAATGATTGCATTTCATGGCACAGTAAAGGACGTGTAGCGTGCTAGTTTTCTAATGATAGAAAAGCGAGCAAAAGACTTCAGCACGCTCGATAATGTCTCCCGCGCGTCTTGTCTCCACGTGGGAGGTAATTGTTACGCTTGCTCGCGTATTTCGCAGGTTTTTCTTTTCTTAAGAAAAATAAGGGACTGTCGTGGTCTAATTTATTGTTGCGTTCTAAGGGTTTTGGTTCAAGAAGCGAAAGGGCTAAAAAAATCTGTTTGTTATAGCTTTGTGCTAAATGACCGCTTGCATGTCATTCCATCGGCTCCGCTGACCATCGCTGCTGAGTACGTGGGCTCATCGTGTGATGATTCAGTGAAATACAAGTGGCTTTTGTTCAAAGAAGACAAAAACAGCAAAGAGTGGACCATCGTTGTTAACAATTCTGTGAGTTCGTCAGTGTTGGCAATCCAGCCGAATATTCTTAAAGGCAATACTGTCTATCGATTAGAATTAGCGGTTCAATTTGCTAACGGACCGGCTTCTACAACTATACAAGTCTTCAAAACTGCTGAACTTCCGAGAGACGGTACCTGTTCCATAACACCAGACTCCGGTGAGGCTGTTTACAGCTCGTTTGAGATGGTTTGTTCAGGATGGTTTGCGGCCAATGAAACTTTTATTTATGAGGTACAACTTCGAGGGAGTGGCGATATAAATTACATCTTGTCGCACGGTGTCGAAGAAAAACATCAGTTTGTTTTACCGCAAGGGGATGCTAATCGTGGATATTTGTATGATGTTAAGGTTTTCATTTTAAGGAGCAACGGTGCTACATCGGAAAAAGAAATTCCAGTTACGGTAGGAAATTTCTAGTATGACAGTTAAGCATGTATAATTAATGTACGGGGCTGTGTGGAAATATTTCCTCATAGGGTTAATTATTCCAATCTAAATACATGCAGACATATTTAAAGTGAGGTATCGCAGGGCTGTGGTGTGCTTACTTAATAGCGGTTTGTCAGGAATATACATATCACGGATATCCATTTCTAGGACTTTATGTTTAAGAGGACAAAGGAGATAGTTTTAGTTAAATAATTAGCTTTAACTGATTACAAGAGTCAAATGTTATCAGTGGATTATGGCCTTGTTTACATATTACAGGTAACCCCACCCAAGACAAGGGAACAGAAAAATCTGTTTGTCCTTCTCGAAAAGAATCTTAGATCCTTTGAAGCACATCTTAATAGCATGAATCCAAACAAGGCCTTGCAGCTAATGACCGCGATGTTATTAACTGTGGAGAGTCAAGAATCAGCAAATGGTGGCTCATCTAACTCGACTGTATCGACAAAGCAGAGAACCAACGTAAGTCATTTTACAGTGACATGTTTGGAAGGTAACGCTCGATTTCCATGAATTTTGTCTTACTACATCAACTAGGGCAAAACGTATAAATGAAAAGTAAAAGTTGGAGTGACCGTAATGCACGAAACGAAAAACCAACTAATTTGAGTATAGGAGTTCTTGACCAGTTACCAGGGTGGATCGCGGCCAATCAGGAGCGAGCATAATGCCCTTGACCAGGAGTGAGAAATTATACCCCTAACAAAAATCTTCTTTTTCTTCTGTCTTCTTCTTCTGTCTTCTTCTCCTTGTTTGTATCGATCAGCATTAAGAAATTCTGCCTCCCATTTTTCAACATTTATTTGTCTATATATGAATTGTTTTAATGCAGCTCAGAGATGTCGCCCTAAAGAGATTTCAACTTAAAGAAATTGACGCTCTTCCAAGCTTGGTGTTTATCTCCGCCTTTTTGGCCTCCGCTGGTAGAAATGTGACGGAGTTATCCTTCTACAGCGAGGTAGTGTCTTATTGCTTATAGATGTGGATGAATGCTCGGATTGACGTGAATGAATGAATGAAAGAATGAATGAAGGAAGGAAGGAAGCAAGGAATGAAAGAACGAATAAACGAACGAACGAACAAGTGAATGAATGAATCAATGAACGAATGAATGAATGGATGAATGAACGGGATGGATGGGCGGCTAGACAGATGGATGAATGCACGAATGTACGATGACAAGAATGCAAGAGTGCATGGATGTGTGATCGAATGGGGAACGTGAGAACAAATATGTTTTTGTTTAGGCATAAGTATATGTCAGGCTATGCTAAGAAACTGTCAGGATCGTATATACTTGTGTAAGGATCCAGGAACATTCTTATACAAACAAACGAATACAAACCCTACACGGGCCAGTGCACACCCATATATGTCGATATCCTTCAACGTCCGTACATTCCCTTTTTGCATCAGTATTGAATCGAATACTAAAGTCAGTATAATGCAAGCGTTAAAATTAGGAGTTAATTATTATTGCGTACAAAGTAATGCATTTGTGCTGCTTCGCTTTTGTAGGACATTCTACCAGAAATTTTGGCCAACATGAGCAATACACTACACTCAGTTGCTGAAAATATGTTGGCAAAAGATGAAAGGTTAATTTCCCAAGGGACTTATAATTTACTATACGGGACAGTGGAGTTGCTTTTTGTATCTGCAGAGAAGTCAGCAGTAGCGGGAGGCAGCGGTAATGCGAGTGCTGATCAACTGAAGGTATGTTGGTTTATATCGTAAAGAAGGAAATTTCAATGCTTTTGTCTTTGATTGATTTGTTTTCATAGTTTAAAACACCAAAGTAAGAGAAGGGAAAATCCGTAGCTCTATGTAACTGTGAGTAACTAAGAATGGGCACGGCACTGTAGCTAATGGAGCGTTGTGCTAACATGCCACTTGATTTGTTATTGCTGTTTCTTGAGTTGTAGGACCCATTCCCGTCAGACGTCCACGGATGATGTTTTTCATCCGTAAATAATATCACAATCTTATAACTTTGCTTGATTTCGGACTAAATGCCATGTACCTGAGTAAGTCGAATAAGGGGAATTGAAATGAGGGAAAGCAAGAAAAGAATAAATTTCCACGACTTTTTTAAAAATGCTAGTTTTTCAAATAACTAGGCAACAAGTCCACGAGTCCAGTAGATATGAAACCCTTGCTTGGCGACAGTGCGCGTCCTAACCAATTAGTCTGTATGACAAGAAGTGTCATCTACGTTTCAAGGGTAACTTAAAGGGGAAGTATCATGAGTTGCGCATGTGCGAGTTGATCCTGTTCGTCATGATGAAGGTCACTGATAAATTCTTTTATGGCACTTGAACCACTCCTTGGGATCTTTGCGATCGGTTGGAGCTATCTTTTTTCGACCAGAATTGTCTCTCCGACCGCCATGACCAAGGCCGAATCCCCCACTTGAGGACGCCATTTTGTTTTCACGGTTCAACTTGAAAAATCTTAGCCTAATCTTTTTCAAGTTTGAACGTCAGCGGGAGCATGCGCAGCTCATGCTAGTTCTCCTTTAAGAGTTACGTGTAAAAAGATAACGTTTTAATCATCCTGATTTTGGCACACTCTCCATTCTGAAAACCATGAGATACACATTACTGCTCAGATAGCAGATTTGCGTACAACCAGTAAAACGTCATTCGGTTTTCAAAGCAGGATCGGTTACGACGTAGCATATATAGGTTGGTTTGGTTTCATTAATTTTCTCCTTCAAATTAGTCATCTTGTTTCTGGGCTTTAGTCACGTAATCAAAGTTTCAGCTGATGACATTACAAGAGCACAGTGCTTCACTGATTTCGCTGATTATCGCTGCCTCGTTTTTATGTCGTTATCAGAAGAGGGAAGTTGTAGTCAAAGCAATCAACATCATGAAAACGTTATTCCGCACGCTGGCGTCAAGAATAGCAATATCCGAGTCAGCCAAGGAGCTCCAAGTGCCGGGCTTACAAGTCACTCTGGGACGAGAGACACCCTGTAGTCTCGCCAAAAAAGATTTGAAAACACTAGAAGGACAGGAGTTTACTCTTCCAGACAACATAAGAGATGCTTTTGGTAATACAAGTGTCGAGTGGGTGGAATACCATGTAAGTGCGTCAAACCATTGATCAGAATCTTTTTTTTTTCATTCCGTTATAAATCTCCTCTTCCGTTTAAACCCCACACAATGGCCCGCTTATTGAATTAGAGCTTTTTTTGCGAAATATTGCCGCTTATTTGTTGTCCGCTTATTAACAATTGCCCGCTTATTGCCTCCTTCTTCCTTTCCTTCGCCCTTTTCTTTTTCTTATGCCTCCACGAATCCCCCTTTCTCTTTACTTTATTCCTCCGAGCAATGTGTTTGTCCTTATCTGCCACGGTCATTAGACCAAATTACTTTCACCAATATAATCTTGCCTCCCTATTTCTCTAATTTATTATGGACAGTGTTCTGGCCTGTAGGAACCCAATGTTCTCTACTGAACCACGGTAACAAAGGGAAAAATTTGAGATGCGCTGAACATCACACGAACAAGCGATTCACTGAAATCAAACACATAAATGACTGAATGAAGCGAAACAGAAAACTGAATAAAGAACGAACGAGAAAGCTTAGTAAAACTGATCGACACTTACAAGTTTTTTCGTGCCTTTGTTCCGAAATAAAAAAAGCTTTGTTTTCTTAGTAAACAAACTCAACTGAAACCATGTGCTTGTTTCGAAACTTGATACTGTGATCTGCAGTGACATCATAAAAGACTCACTGAAATGTCCTTTTCACTACATGGCCTTCGTACACTAGATACTTACCTCCATTCGTAGGTCCGTTTCATTCACCTTCATTGTACTGTATTCCAATTGCACATTTTTGGACTGTCTATCCATCTTTTCATAACCATTGGCAATATTTAAGATTAAGATTAATTTTTTTGTTATATTGTTCTCCTTTCTTTTAGATGACACGCACGGACTTCAACCCATACAAATGGCACGAGAGCCACAAACAAATTAAATCTCAAATATTGAGCTTAGACTTCATAAATGATAAAGGAGAGGAAATACCTATCAGGGGAGATAACTTGAAAATTGATATTGGAATACCACTTAATTCAGCAGTCAACATATCAAATAACTTCTTTGTCAGACCACTCACTATGCGGTACCATACAGTACATCTAGAGAACAGATCTGATTCTATGATCGTCGAGGTAGAACCAATCAATAGCACTCTAATGATGATTGTGTATGCTAGAAGAGGAGAACGTCCAACAACAGAAACGTATGACCATTTTGCAGTTGTACCTGATTACACGTTCTGTTCGTGGGTGGATGTTAATGGTAGTTTGGCGGCCAAGTGCGCAAGGAGTCCTTACACAATTATGACAACAACAGACTTCAACGAGACAGGCGTATATTTTCTTGGCATTTTATACGTCGAGAAGGAATTTAAACTAAATCATACTCGAACAAAACGTTCATGCTTCGGAAGGAGGAGGCAAAAGCGAGACTGCGTTGAACCTAAGCCACCTCCTGTGAAAGGAGTTATTCCTAACAGGACTCTGATTTACAATCCTGCCCTTGACCACAACTACAGTATTAAAGTTCGAAAGTACAGCTGCTACTACTTTAAATTGACGCAGGAAGAATGGAGAAAAGATGGATGTCAGGTAAGCATGTGCCATTAGCAAGTACGTTGGTTATCACAACCACACACACGCGCACAAACTTCCGAAATATCGCTCAGTCACTCTGACTCTTTGCGTACTGTTGAAGCTGAATAACTACTTTCTTTATGGCCTGCCTACTGGACCGATCACTCACATATTAATTTGCGCTTAGTACCAGTTAGAGCATAAAATATGGCTAGTGGAAGTTAGTAGAACATAGGGGACTTATAGTTTAGTGGCTGTGGACACCAACCTTGTTCTTCAGAGTTAATGACACCTGCACTGTAGTGGCATTCTTCTAGTCCGATTTCAGAGTACATAAGTACTTCGAATTAGATGCACAAAAAAAAAGCATAGAAATCAGAATACTCTCTCCACCCCTTCCTCTCCTGTCCTCCTTCAGAGAAACAACAACAGATTAAAAAAAAACATTTTATTGTGAGTCATTTCTTTAGAATTCATGAAATCGAGAGCTCGGCTTGGGGACACACTAGTTTGCTGAAGAGAGCAGGTTAAGACAAAGAATGATGAACAGTTGTTTGGGATAAATGGCCACAAATGTGACGATTTTAACTAAAATGAAAGCCACGGATTAACCTCTCTTCAGCAAAGGTAGGGACAAAAATCCACCACAACCAGCTAAAATAACTAAAGGCAAGACAAAGAAAAACAAAAACAGTCCGCAGGTTGGAGCCTGGGGCCGAAGGTGGGAAAAATTTACAACTTCGCGAGGATAAAGTTGTTCATGGCGATTGTTGATGGCGATAGTAAAAAGGGACGCCTAAGCCAGATAACAAGTCTTTTATTCGGACAAAGGACGCTTGCCGACTCTTGATTGGTCAAGTAAACTACAGCCCGCGGGATCAGTCAAGAAACGTAACATGAAATAGATGCCTCCCAATAAAATGATTTTATGGTTGCATTCATTCATCATAATGTTTGTTTCTCCGTATTCTGTTTATTCTTCTCGTTTTGGTTTCGAGAAGCAGAATGTACGGAACATTATTTCCTTCATTTCGGCAATAAACTAGGTTTGAGAGCGGTTTTCATATTGTATCACCAAGTGATAAATGAGTTTGCCTTGACTTTACATTGCTTTGCTCAGTGATTGGTCAGCACAACTCGCGTCACATTTTCAACCAATGAGAATTAAAACCAATACCATCCGCGACTTACACCGACTCATTTTCCCGCGCTTTGCGCTGGCTACGCTTCGTTGCTTTTAATTCTTATTTCCTCATTACATTGTTTCAGTCTGTTGTGATTGGCTGGAGTAACTTCTTTGATTTTAATTTTACGATACTCAGCTGAAAATCACTTTGAAAGAATAGGACGAGTATTCGTACAGTCGAAAAACTGCAACCTTTTTCGAACAGCATGATACCTCCTGCTAAAGGTATACAAAAGTTTTACTTTGAATTTGTCTAGGTCGGAGATGAGACAAACGACAAACTACTTCAGTGCCATTGCAACCATCTTACATCGTTTGGTGGTGGTTTTGTGATAGCTCCTAATCCACTTGACCTGGACAAAATATTTAGAGAATTCACAAGACTCGGCGAAACTGGAAATTATCTGGTTCTCTCAGTTGTTTGCAGCATCTTCGGTGCGTACATTTTGCTGATTATTTGGGCGAGAAAGGCTGATTTGCAAGATCAGAGCAAGGTTCGTATTATTTTTACACTTATGAGGTACTTTGCTTTGAAGATTTTATTGGTCGGAAGCTTCTTCTCTCTCAGTGTTGTTGAGGACTTTATCTTTGTACTTACAGGCAAACCAGATCAAGCGTACCCCTGCAGATTACTTTAATGAATCGAGTATTTCAGACTTGAAACCGGTAATCGTTCAAAGAATGCTTTCGTTTTAAAAATAAGTAAAGCAGTGTTCGAATCAGAATTTGATTTCTGAAACAGCTGGTAAAGCAAACTATTCACAAATCCCTTCAGAGAAAATCTTATTTTACATTTCCCGACCATAGGCTTTTGGTTTGCAGTGTAAGCTTAAGGGCGAGTTTTAAAATGGCGAAATGATATTAGTTTTAAATCGTGATGTGATCGAGCAATCAAACTTTACTGCCATTTCGAGACGAGACTGGACAGTAATCTCGTTAATGATTAAATTTACTCACCAACCTCCGGTCCCGTCGTGCATCGTCGTAAGTTGTGTACAACTCCCCCATTGACGTAGCACCACAGTTTCTTCAGAAACTACCCCTTTGATCGTCGTAAGTAGTCGTTACGCAACATCCGAAGATGGCCTCCAATAGGTCGAACTTTTGTAAACCAGCTCCATTTTCCATATAAGGAAAATCCCTTATTTATATAATTTCCAAAATGAATACATTCTCTGAAGGACAGACGGTTTCAATTCTCAAATAATCGATTCATTAATGCAATCTTCAGGGGTGCGCTTGACCTGTAGTTCGACTGTAAACTTCCTAAATCAAAGAAACTGATATACAGTTACATTTCTTGCATGTTGGACTTGCAACAACACCGGTATCGGTACTACAACCTCTTACTAAATTCCATTCTACGCCATCGCCCTTCCCTCCCATGTAAATCTGGTTGCTCATATCTCTTTAAAAAACATTTTTTTCTTTTGTAGATGGAAATGGCAAACACTAACTAGAGACATCAAAAACTTGTACTTGCAACTGTTACGAGACGTTTTTCCAGAACGAGAGTTAAGAAAAGTTAGGAAACAACACATTCTGATCATAAAGCGAGTAATTTAGGTGTTTTCCACCTGTCCTTAGGATGACGCAATAGAATGTGCGAATTTCCTCTATTTGCTAAGCTTACGTAAGTGCATGAGTTGTCGAAATATTATTGATTGCAACTCGTACATGGCAATTAGCCTGTCAGTAAGAGCTTTGAGTTCTGCCTGTAAGGAAATGAGTGAAGATCTCCAATAAACGCTATGTTCTTGAACGAAGGTCGGGTCCATCACTTCTTAAAAGATCCCGGAAGGTAACAGGGCACCTCTCGCTCAGCCACGGAGCTAATTCCCCCTGAAAAGCCCTTGTTACACAACAATCAAAGCACAAGAATGTGCCCCAATGTAGTTAAAAGGGGAGCCTAAATTTACTGCTGCTGTGCATAGAACCTGACTAAAAACAGGATCATGGGGTTCAGGTGGCGACTCCTTAAAAACGCTGGACAAACTTGACGTCACACTTATTATCAACCTTCTCTCCTTTCATTTTCTAGCGTTCTCTTGATTCAGTTTCTTTTTTCTTTAGAGGAATTGCGTCCTGTTAAGTCATAATACTGACTCGTTAACCATGTTTTATAATTTTATTTAGCTGGGCACTACGGTGGACGTAAAAATCGCTGAAAGCGGCTCACACAAGTACGATGTAGCTGTAGTCACAGGAGTTTGGAGGAACGCTGGTACTACTGCTAGCGTATTTATGACAATCTACGGAACAGAAGGTACTGTGGAGGCTGTCAACTTGACCAAGTGCTCTCCACCGGGAAGAAAAATGTTCCGAAGAGGAAGTATCAGTACGTTTGTTTTTCACCTTGAAAAATCCCTTGGAACCGTGATAAAAATAGAGACGTGGCATGACAACTCTGGAAATAATGGTTCTTGGTTTCTGGATCAAATTCGTATTATTGAAAGAGGTTCTGGTGAAAAATGGGATTTTTTCTATCACGAATGGCTTGCTGTCCACCTAGGCGATGGATCGACAAAGGTCACCCTTAAGTCCAACGACCCATGTTACCATGGTCCTGGATTTAAGAACTTGTTTTATTCCATGTCCTCAGTAGATCTTGCCGATTATCACCTCTGGGCATCAGTCATGACAAGGCCTCCTCGAAATCCTTTTACTCGAGTACAAAGAGCCTCCTGCTGCCTTTGTCTCCTTTATTTGGCGATGGCATGTAACGCGATGTTTTATGAAGTCACCGGAGCATCAAGTGATGTTATTGAGCTTGGACCTCTCAAAATGTCAATACGACAAGTAATAATCGGAGTCCAAAGTGCGCTTATAGTCGCGCCAGTAAGTCTGGTGGTGACAGGGTTGTTTCGCCGCCGAAAAGCTAAAATGACTCCCCGAGATAAAAGCAAAAGGTCGCCAGGAGAGGATGATCGGCCAGAAGGTTCAAAATGGAAGCAGCCTTGGCTCTTGCCCTACCCTTTTGTTTATGTTGCGTGGTTCGTTTGCATTGTAGCAGCAGCGTCTTCTGCCACTATCACAGTATTCTACAGCCTACAATGGGGAAAAGACATTTCAGATCAGTGGATGGCGTCTGTTGTTGTGTCGTTAGTAAAAGACGTCTTTATATGGCAACCTGTTAAAGTTCTAACATTTACTCTTGTACTGATCCTAATCTTCAAAAGGCCAAAGTCACCTGATGATGAAGACACTTACTATGGGTCATCGTTCTCAGAGGAGATGAAAGAACTTCGCGAGTACGAATTGCAGAAGTCGAAGTTTTTTGGTTGCGCGCGAGAGTTTGTTGTATTTATGGTGTTTTACGTCCTGCTGATGATAGTTGCCTACGGAAACAAAGGTTACGACAGGTATCTTATGAATGAGGCGACTCGAGATGGCTTCAGATTCTTCGACAAGGTTTGTGTTACAGTCATGTGTCTATCTGTGCTGTGCGCTGTCGGCAGGATAGCATTACAATAGTTAGCTTAGCCTTTGCTCCTAAGTGATCATAAACCCTTGTATTTTTTAGTATTTTCCAAGTTTTTACAGGCATAAATATGTTTTGTACCCTTCTCAGAGTTCATTTTAACCCTCTATAGCGGCTCAGGCTTAAATAACTCGGAATCGGCTCCAACTGAAAACATGTTTATTCCCGCAAACATAAACACTAATGTTTTAGTACAACAGGATTGCTGAGCCAAAGAATCTAATATTTAATTGGAGTGATTTCGTCAATTCAAGGATATTTTGAGTGTTATGACCAACATCACACGTCTGATCTTCATGATAGGTGGACACTGGCGATAAAATGTGGATTTACATGCTGGGAAACTTTATTCATGATTCTTATGCTGGTGAATGGTACAATGGCCAATGGGAACAGACGACAGAGTACATCGGAAATAAAGTGTCCATGCTCGTCGGAATGCCTCGGCTTCGGCAACTGAGAATACAGGAAGGTAATTTGTGGACAACAGTGTCCGGTCTTTTTTATGATGCCAGCTATAAAAATGGAGCATAGTGTATCTGCAAATGTTTTGCATTCATTTTAAAGCGCCAATCACCAAAAGTAATCTGCACCCCACAAAAAAGCGCGTAAACTGAATCAAAACAAACGAGCATGTAGACGCACATGTCAGTAGCACCAGTGCAAAAGAACGCGCCCATAACCTTATCCGTTTTAAAGTGTATATGACAAGAAATATTTTATGAGCTTATTAGGAAGAGCTTTCAAAATGATGAAGAATGGCGTTTATTTGATTGTAATAGCATTCTTGGTTGCTGAGTTATTCAAGATGTCAGTTTATGCAAATTAGAGGACTTGAACGTCATAAGGCGGACACAAAATGAAGTAAAATCACAAAATATGAAATATCTGTGCAAATACTAAGTCTACTGGGTTGAAACTTTGCAGGGTTGATGTGCTGCCAGAACTGCGCATCGTGATAGTGGTTGTAATGTCACTATGGCAACATACTTGTTACCAGACCTCTACCTTCCCAAACTGAAAAAATGCCCTTATTTGTTGCTCCAGAGACTAACAGACTATCTTATACTTGTGCTGTGTAATGTCCATATTCGCTCACACCCTCTGAATGAACATCAAGAGCAAATAGCACTTCTTGGAGAGGGAAACTCTGGATGGAGAGGGCCTGGATCCCATTGTTTGGCATGGAAATGTCACAGTGGACGATATCATGGAACTTAGTGATGAATATAACAACTGTAAACAGTTTCAGTTCTATACAGAAAATAGTCTTCAGAGATATTCCATTTTTTGTGATCTTACTTCATTTTGTGTCCGCCTTGTGGCGTCACAATTCCTCTAATTTGCATAATTTGCTAATTTGAATGACTCAGCAACCAAGAATGCTATTACAATAAAATAAACGCCATTCTTCATCATATTGAAAGTACTTCCTAATAAACTGATAAAATATTTCGTGTGATATACACTTTAAAAGAAAAGGTACCTTTGCTTGCGTTGCATTTGTATCTGTAAACCAACCCTGACTTTTCTAACATATTTGTTCCATGCAGATTCTTGCATGGTTGTTAAAGAGCTTCAACCTTGGATCGACAAATGCTATGATTTCTACTCGATGTCAGAAGAGGACACAACTCGTCTGTATCTTACGCACTGGATTCATCTGTCTGAATCACAGCTCGCCTGGAAAAACCTAACAGAGCTGTGTCCGAGGCCGTGGCGTTATTCAACAGCCAAGGAACTAAATAACTTTCCGTCAATGGCGCAGCACCATTTTTACGATGGAGGTGGATATGTTCTCGATTTAGGCTATGACCAACCCACTGCTATTCGCATGATGGAAGGCGTTAAAGACAAGGATTGGATAGACAGAAGAACCAGAGCTGTTTTACTTGAATTTCAAGTCTTGAATCTGAACACAAATTTAATGAGCATTGTTACGTATCACTACGAGGTTCTACCGTTTGGCTTTGGGCTCACTTGGGAGAGAATTGACACCATCAAAATATTTAATTTTCAAAGTCTTTCTTTCGGGTTTTATTTAACTTGCCAAATTCTTTTCTTGCTGGTGGTACTGCTGTATATAGCAATTATTTTAATAAGACTTTATCGTCAAGGTTGTGCATTTTTCAAAGCTGGGTGGAATTGGATAGATATTGGGCAGATCATAAGTGCAACACTTGCTATTGTATTTTACGTAATCAAGTCCAAATTTATGCATGATAGCATAAGCAAGTTGCGAGAAAATCCTTTCTTAACAGTGAGCTTTCACTTTGCGATATTATGGACCGACATGGAAAACCTTGCTTTGTCTGCAGCATTGTTCATTGCTACTTTCAAAATTCTCCGTTTCATTCGCTTAAACCCTCATGTACAAATGTTGGTGTGGACCATACTTTCCGCAAAAAGTGACATTTTCTCATTTTGTATTATCTTTGGCATCATCTTTGTCGCACATGCGCACCTTGCTTACTTAGCGTTTGGTGGCTATGTGTACTCTTTCTCGTCGTTTCTTCGCTCGTTTGCCTCTCAGTTTGAGCTGTCACTAGGCAACACCAATCATATTAAAGGGCTGAATAATGTCAATGGAGTATTAGGTCCAATGTTTGCAACCAGTTTTATGGTGAGCCTAGCAATTCTCCTGGTCAATATTTTTATTTCTATTTTAGACATCAGTTTGCACGAAGTGAAAGAGGATGAAGAGAGGGTTAAGGAAGCCTTTGGTATGGGCGAGTTTGTAAGGACGCTTTTGTTTGGGTTCAGAACAGGAAAAAAGAATGACAATAACGACGAAGGTCTTGAATTTTACAGAGAATTCAACAACCTGTAGGTAAACCAATGCTCTAACTAATTCGCCATCAAAATTCGCCTTTGTTAATAACAGCAACTTAGATAATAAGACTAACACCAAGGTAATGGATTTCTGGAAAGTACGAAATTTCACAAATCTACAGTAGTGAAAGACACAGCAAAATAGTACATTAGCGATGCAAGATAAGCATATCCAAACATTTAGATTTTTTTGTTAAGCTTGGGCTTACTTATGACAGTTCTCGGGTGTCATGGTAAATAAGAAGCTTGAAAATGTCAAATCGATGCAAAGGGTAAATATTGGAATCTACGTCATGCCCTTTTCATATGAGCTTAGCCCAGAACTTCAAGAGTAAGACTATACTCAAAATTTGTTGAATTATTAGCATTACTGTCGGGGTTGTAGAGCGCTTTTCAATTGAGTGTTGTAAAACAAAACCCAATGGAGTGACTCACACCAATCACAACGGATGTACACAGCGCAGTAAGCTAATCATAATTCCAAGCAATTACACTGGTTAACCGGCGTAATGCGCGGGAAAATGCTTGCGTGCAAGTCGCGATTGGTTTTGCTTCTCACCGGTCGAAAGAGCGGCATTAGTAACCAAAATAAACGCAATTTGCTTTCGATGCTCAATTGAAAACCGCTCATTGCTATTCTTGTCATAGGATTAGTTTTGTTGTTAAGCAAGTCAACAATTACATGATTTAACAATGGTTCAATCGAAATATAAAGTAATCTATGTAAAGACTGTTTCATGAAGTCTTCGAGATAAGGTCCCGTCCTACTACCTTTGTTCATGATAACTCTGTGGGACCTAAAAGAACCCATACTCAAAGTGTAAAAAGCAAAGTGCAGGGGACCTTTTGCAACAGTTCTGTTTGAAAGTTATAGTAATAAAATTCATGTCATTTTGACCCATCTATACTTTACTTACGAGAACACCACCAAGCCTGTAAGGCCTCCCCAGACCTCCCTAAGCACGAAAAGGCCGACTCCGCAAAAGTACAGCAGTAGCATTTGGACCGCACCCTGTCTAGAAAGAGTTTTACAGGAAAACCGAGGTAGCCATGAATTTCGCCATACGGAAGCAGATACCAATTTAAACAAAATTCACGAACCATTTCACTCAGTGGCACTGTGCACCACTACTTTGACTAGAACTGAGTGCACTTCCCGAAAATACCAATGCAACCCGAATCAATCTATTTATAGTAGACCTTACAAAACAGTGGTATATTTCGGAGTGATGTGTGAAGCTCTACCATGTTACTTGACGAAGCTGCTGCTGCAGTAGCCAAGGGAGCCAATGCAACAATAAGTTTAGTACGTTCACAGCTTTTGCATACATTGTGATCTCGGGAAACAGACATTTACTTGCATGATAATTTTTTCCGGAGAAAATAAAAACGATTGCTTTGATAGCACGAAGTATTTCCACTAAACTTAACACAAACTATTTGTATCGTAAAGCACAGTTTTGAACTGAGCATTGAAACTTTGGAAATTACAAATTTAAAATGAAATGCTATTAATGCAACATAGCGAAACTGTTGATTCAATTGTGATTTTCGTCTATAAACCCATATTTTTGCACGTCTATGTATTACAGTAAAGCCTTAAGCCTGTGAAAAAGAAAAAAAATCCTGAACTTTAGACAGCAACCATATAATGCGCGGCAGCTTGTTAAAAGAAATGACTTAGGACTGACACGTTTCGATTTTCTTAGCATTCATTTTGCATAAAAACCAAGTAAAATTGACTAGAGAAAACTCCATTCCCCAAGTGTTTAGAAGTTAGTTCACTAAAGAGCATGGAGCTGTTCTAAAGCAAGTCATGTTCTTAGCTCGCAGTGATTTTGAGACCGCTCAAGTTAAGATATTCCACTGCGTTGGTATGGCGTTACTACTGGCGTGGTTTGGTATGGTATGGTTTAATTCTATTTAGGTAACCCAGCCACCCACAACAAAACCTGGTTTCCAGATGAGGCTTAGAAAACAGTATGCAAAAGGAGTTAAAACTATATACTTACATTTTGAAAAAAAAACAGCACGACCCAGCAGAAGGCAAATCGGCTAGTTTACGTTTAAACTAGGAAAGCGATTGCGCGGTATTTGCCTCACAGGGAAGATTGTTCTAGAGCATTGTACCTCCAGAATTAAAACTTAGCTTGATAACATTTTTCCAGTCTGGAAGTGTTAAATCAGTTTCGATATTCCTAAGAGTATAGTTTATTTTTAATTGCTGCCGTTCAACTTTATAAAGGCGTCTCTCAGACGGGGTGCAGATTGATTATGATGTGATTTTTACATCCGGGTAGTCTTCATACTAGAATGCCCTGCTTGGAGTGTTTTTAATTTCAAATATTATCCAACATATCTAGTCGATATCATATGAAGCTCCCGTGATAACCTTTCCAGCGCGACATTATCCGCTTTCGGTAGCATGATCCGCAATAATAAATGATTGCTTCCTCAAGTTTGGAAAAGAGGCGTTGTCAAAATAATTTGGAACTCAGACTATCTATTTCTTTCGGGACAGGTACTTTAGAGCTCGAGACTTTAGATCGTTCTAAGATTGATCTTTTTACCTGTCGCTTAACTACTTTGGTTGTGACTCTTGCTCATGCATACAAACTCATTTTGACACGTTCATGAAAAGCTAGAGTATATCACGAGCAGTTTGTACCTTGTAGTTACATCTGGAAGAATTCGAGTTCAACTTATGGGTTAAAAAAAAGTTGGATGGCCAAATTCAGGTTTTCAGAAATGCTCAACACCGCTTTCGTAATACAGCATTTGACGGCCACTCAATTGGTATAATAATGTGGTGTTTCAATTGTCACATAGCGCTTTTTGGAAATTAGAACGACCAGAAACAACTGCCAATTGATGAATTAAAAGAAGATGTCAACTCTCAGTAAGAATTACTTTCGAGAGAGCTGGCCACGGAATGGCAAAGGCTAGCAAAGTCCTTTTCTTCTTGTGCATCATCGATTTCCATCTTTTCTGTTCGACGAGTAAGAGCACATAGCCGCTTCTCTACTTTCTCCAGCCTTTCCTCTGTACACTGCAAGATGCTTTCAGAATTCATACAGAACGGTTCAGCTTCCGATTGACACATGTTAGCAAACATTGCCTCATCACAGTACAGCTTGAATTCTGGTCGCGTTTTGCTTCCTTGGAAGAACTCCGCAAATCGTTGACTGATGAAGTGTGCCATCTCCAGTTCCTCCGCACTTTCTTCGGCACGTGTTTTGGCGTCCGTGTAAGATTCGTTAAGAACAGAAACTAACATATTCATCAGGATTATGGCCATTGTTATATTGTATGTAAAAGCAAACGAGGGTCCAAGGAAAGGGTTCTCACTTCTGAGCCCATCAATGGGGACTGCTTTACCCAAGAGGAATTCGAACTGGGAGATCACTGCACGCAAATAGCTGGAGTATTCCTCAACTGTACCACCGAAAAACCGCATCCCCGAAATGACAAATGCATTAAACGTAATCAGAAATATGCCCACGTATGACAGTTGGTAGCCAACAGAATGGCGAAAAGACGCAAAAAGGTATATTACATAGGGGTTAAAGCGGATGAGGTTTAAAAGCTTGAGTGTTACCATAAAAATGGCAATTGCAATTGCTACATTCTCCCAGTTAAACCAGTCCAACGCTGCATGAAAATGCACAATCTCATACGGATTGGCTTGGATGGCTTTGATGCTCTTTAAAACGGTCTTGGATCTGATCATGTAAAACGCTACTGACAATACTGAGAAGATGATCATTAAGAAGTCAACCATATTCCAAACTGACTTGAAAAATCTAAGCCGCTGACGGTAAAGGTGGACCAGCATAATGATCAAGTAGTAAAGCACCATGGCCATGAAGAGAAACTGGCAGATGAGATAGAACATCAGAGCCCCTGACTCCGTGCTGTACAGCTCAAGTGTGTCAACTCTTCTAGTTGTATAAGCAGCACCTGTAGCCATCACCTCGAAGAAGTAGGTGCCAATGCTGAGAAGGTTAAGATTAACGTTGAACGCGGCAAACTCTAATATCACAGTCCGTGTCTGGCGGTCCACCCATCCATGGCCAAAAGTCTCACTCAGCACGCCACTGGCAGTTGCCTCATCATACCCCATGACGGCAACATAGCCACCCCCTGTATAAGAGCCGTATGATCCTGTTATCGGATCATTGTCAATTTCCTCACCAGTTTGATACTGCCAAGGCTTTGGACAGAGTTTAAGGGCTTTTGGCCAGGAAGTATTGACAGGAAGCTGTTTCCACCCGGGTAGACTCAACTGTGTAGTGTCCTCATCTTTACTGGAATAATCGTAGTAACAGTCTTTGATGAAACTAGGAAGTGATTGACAGGGACCTTAAAATGAAATTATTACGTTATTAATATGTGTTTAAACGATAACTTCTTAGGTTGGAGAAATAGAAGACAAACTTAAATAAGCTATTTGGGAAGGCTTACATGTTTTGTGTCTGAACTAGTGAACCTATTGATGTAAACACTCAGAGAACACTGCATATGCCTTTCTTTCTCGAAACTGCTTTCAGTAAACGCCTTTACTCGACTCCTTGAAAAATGATGCTACTTGCCAGGCTACGAGCAGTCCTATGTATTCACACACGCAAAATGACGCTCAAGGGAAGTCTAAGAAATCTATTTTTAGTTTTACTTTATGCTAGTTCAGGACGTCACACTTACACTCAGCCAATAACAGACCCAGAAGCTCTAGGTAAGTGTATGGAATATTATTAACTATCGTGTCCGACACCTATTCTTTCGGCCAGAGTCTGTTAGATTAAATAAGGAATACTTACTTCTTCTTATTCTTAGTTGTCTCATCCATGGCATACCAATCAATATCGAAATCTTATTTTCAATAAACCCTTCTTCTTTCTCTATAAGCCCGTTGTACCACGGTTGGGTATAAATGTTCGGAAGGAACTCCTGCCTCATCCAAGCCCACAGTTTGTGTGTGTCGGTTATCTGAAAAATAGACAATATTTTGATCGAAAAGGGGTACGCGACTTTCACACTCGATTCTCCAAGCTTCATCGGTAAGACGGACACAGTCAAACCTTCCCGTCGTTAACTTTAACGGACTAATGAATTCATTAATGGGAATTGATTTCGTTTGTGGATTCAATAATCCGTTCATGAAATGAATAATCCAATATTCAAATTGAGCCTCGATTCAGTAATCGATGTTGATTGGATTAATGAAAAAAAAAAAGCCTTGCCTTATGTGATTGGCAACGAGAAGCATGGTCGACCAAACATGGCGGACATATTGGTGAACATGAAAAAACAACAGATAATTTTTTGCATAAACATATCATTAGTCTACAGTGTTGTTTCTTCTTCTACAGGCGTTGGTATATACTATTCCCCCGATCGATATTTGCTGTTCCGGTTAAACAATAGATGATTTTACTTCTCCGTAATGGTCGACAATTTTGTTGACCCCTCTCACTGATACCCTTAAACCTTTGATATTTCATTTGTACTAAAAACCTGGATGTTTAACATTAAAATGTCTTCTTGTAAAGCGCCAGACAGGGCCCTCGCCGTAAACCCTTCCCAAACTGTTTCGTCTGTCCGCAATTTTTTTCTTAACCGAGGACGATTTAGAGCTTAGTATCCATATATGGCAAGGCTTTTTTTCAAATCTACATTCAATTATTAAATCGAGACTCAATCTCAAAAATGGATTATTCATTTCAAGAACGGATCATTGAATCCAAAAACCAAACCAATTTCCCATTAATGAATTCATTAGTCCGGTAACGACGGGAATGCCTGGCTGTCTTTGACTGTAAGCCCGATCACTGAATCTATCATTGACAGACTCGACTCAGCGGATTTATGAAACACACTAGATGTTCATGAAACAATTCCATGAATGAGACAAAAAAAAAAAGAAACATAGAAAAAAAAAGAGAATGTATAGGATTTATAGTAATTGAATCCGTGTCCATAAGGTAATTAATATGAAAGGTGTTATAAGAATTATAACGGCATCCGTTCATCGTCAGAATTCGAGCGGAGGTGAATTAAACTCAGGGACAAATATACTATAGTAGTTGGAAACGATGAGTGTCTTTTGCATGTAAGTATTTGGTGTTCAATTATTTGTGGTGTGAAGCCCAAAAAAATTCACCTTAACGTCAACTAAGAGTACGACACTCTAACGACTTGACAGTCTGAGTAGCCGCTACACGACATGCGACTGGCTCGTCGACCATTCTGATTGGAATTAGACGGCTAAGTGCCAACTCTAACCTGGTTGTCAGTGCAGCTTGGGATAAAGAGACAGATAGACTCGAAAAGGTGCGATTCGTCATCTTGATCCGTTCTTACCTGATCAAACTTTGAAAATGGAGTAAGAAGTGTTTCAGTCATAATAAAGCGGTGACTGTTCTTGTTACCGTAGCAAACCATCGCCAAGAAGAACACAAATATCAAATGAAGAACAATTTCTTTTGTAATGACAGCCAACTTGGTTTTTTTTCTTGATTGCTCCCTTATCTTCTCCAACCTCGATCTCTTAAACCGCTCTTTTGGATTATCAATCAGGAAATCACTGTCGTCCTCGCCTGCGTCACCGTTCTCGCTGTTCTCTTCAGAATCGTTACTGCGATTGTTTCTGGTCAGGAGCAGTGAAATTATGACAACTACGACCATAACCTTCGTTGGCTGAACGACAAATATGTCCTGACCGTTTGATATTAGGATGGACGAAAGCCACTGTTCAGCAACTTCTTTACCCCACATTAAGCTGTAAAACAATGTGAATGTCGCTGCAGTCAACGTTGTGACGAAGCAGAGAAACCAGGCAAAGTAAACGCAAAAGTGAGGTAGCATACATCCAGCGTCGGTCACTTGATCAACCAACTGTTGCGCGTGGTCAACTTTTTGGTATTTGTCTTTTTTTTGACCTCTTGGTTTGCTCGATTTGAACAAGAAGGCAATAAGGATGTTAACAGGTGCAACTATTATTCCACTTTGAACTCCAACGATGATTTGTCTCAAAGAAAACTTGAATGGTCCAACTTGTATGGCTCCAACCGATTCCCCACCAATGTTATAAAACATAGCATTAGCAATCATGGTACTGAACAAAACTGACAAGCAACACGAAGCCCTTTGTACACGTGTGAATTTGCTGCTGGACGCTTTACCAAACACAGACATCCACAAGTGACTTTCGGCAATTTTTCTTCCTAAACGAGAGCGTACATGATTTGAAAAGGTGACTGCGCTTTTGCTGTTTATAGTTACTTCTATTAAGCCATCTTCCTTTTCCACTGCGAGCCACCGATTTATTGGAAATGTCCATTGTTCCTCTGTCTGCCTATCTCGGATAGTTACAGCTTCCACAAACCAAGATGGATTCTTCCCCGCGTTATCATGTTCCAACGTTATCTCTTTTATAGGTCCTAGAGTTTCCTTGGTTATCAGAACAAAACCATTAATGCTACCGCGTGCAAACATTTCACTTGACTCCCCTTTACTTCTCAGTGGCACTTGGTTGAGTTCACTTAAGCCACCTTGAATGGTTATTAAAACGTTAGCCGTTGTTGTCGAGTTTTTCCATACACCAGTGCTAATAACCATGTCGTAATAATAAGTTGCGTGCTCAGCGATGGTCACTAGTTTTGGAGGACATATCTGTCACAAAGAAGCGCCAATGTTAAAGATACTATTTCAGATTTGGAATATCTATATCTTTTATGACTCTTGCATCAACGTGGTAGTTCACTCATTTTTATGACTCTTTGATGAACCAAACCTTTGTGGTCATATTTGCATGTGTTTTAGAACTAATAAGGAATCGTACACGTAACACCTTTTGCTGAAATTTCGTACGAGGTACGGTCTGTGCGAAAGATCATTGCTAACGATACTGAAATTGTTAAATATCAAGAAAGACTTGAATTGTTACTCTTGCTTTCAGTACTCTGCGCCCCCAAACAATTGAAGAAACAAACAAACAAACAAACAAACTAAAAGAGCAATGAGCAAAAAACGTAACTAGTGGCAGGTTTCCAACTAACCTTGTTTTCATCTCTTTTGTCAGCTCTTCTTGCGAAGACTATTACAACGATGTAAAGAAGGAAGGCACAGCAAATAGTCACCAATACTGATATATTACCACTTTCTGCAAGGTTTCCAAACTCAGCAAAAACTTTGTCAAAGTCTATTGGGTTGGGCGCCTGAATGAAATTTCCTCCAAAGGACGTCAGGTGGTTGCAACGGCATATGAGGTGGGTAGTGTTTGATTCAGGGTCCACCTGGAAAATCATATATGTACCTCTCTTTCAGAACAAGAGCCGAGTTAAATTGATTAAGTTAGAAGAGTTATATCTTTTTAATTGTTTTTGTGACGTACATTTTGTCGTTGCTAGCTGATGTGATGTAAGGAGTATGAGATTACTGTCGGTCGCTGTTATTTGATATTTACTGGTACGTCATAATTCTTTTTGCACCAAAAAAAAGAAGCCAAATCAAACAAAGTTCTAATAAAATTTCATTTAAAGACGCTTATCAATAGAAATCAGAGGATATACTCTGCTTGATCAACTGCTCTTATTTCTAAGTTGAGTGATTTCGCGTCGTTGCTGTTGATTCTTACAAACATTTTGTCTGTCGTGGGACCATCGTTTAATTTCCAAGGCAATTACAGTTATGTGACAATGCAATAAGAGCTCTGTGTATTTACTGTTAATTGTTTTAAACCTTATTTTTGAGTGGTCATCTCTCTTTTTGCCGGCTTGAGTAAAACAATTTGCACTGTTTTCCCCATATGAGAAAAATCAAGGCCGAGATATCGTCAAATCGTCGAATTTCTCGAAGAACAAAATGACACATTATACAGTGCGCCAATTTCTCTCCCGGTGAAGTTTAAGAATAATCGAAAAATGGGTCTGGCTAGAGTAATTTAATTACTTAAAAGGCGTAGAAACTCCCTTACACATTTGGGCAAGATGAGTGGATTACCTTACAGCCATCCGAGGTCCACTTGTCTTTATCTTCAGACCAATACAAGCAACTTGTTTGAGTCAATGACATGGTGTAGTTCACATCTGTCGAAGGATCGTATTTAGGAACAAGTGTTTTAAAGACTCCTTTCGGCGGAGGGTCCTTAAAGCCGACACATCCCCGTTTTTGGCGGCCATGACCGAAACACAATCTTCTTTCTCTTGAATGTTCCATGGAATTTCTTCCACTAATGACTCCAACAAAAAGGCGACCTGGTTTAGTTGGCACTACTGCGACAGAATGCTTCTTGGAGAGGGAACAGGATGTTTGTTTCCCTTCTTTGGAGATTTCACACGTGTTTTCAAAGGAAATGGTAAAGTTGTGATCGAAGTCGTTAACAGACGGTCTTGTTCCAAATTTGATAAACAGTTCAACGACAATATTATTATTTTCTTCTACACCCATTTCAATGGTGACAGGAACGTGTGCTAGCTCTGCGTAATACGAGTGGACCGCCATTTTGTTTGGCTTGAGGAAAAGATGCTCTTTGTCTTCACTGGCATTTGTATTGTTTTTAGGTTTGCTGGCAATTGGAATGACCATCACGATATCATCTTCAAGATTTGACACATTAATGTTAGCTTCGCCACTTTTCAGTTCAAAACTTGTGACACTTGACTGGATCGCCTTGCTACTGTTGTCCCAGGAATACGGATTGAAGCTAACAGCCGTCATCTGCCAAAGTAAACACGAAAAGCGAAGCACATTTCCACAGAATTGTGTTTTTTGAAAAGAGATATGTTAAAATTTTCTAACTGATAAAAGCTATTGAGTGGCACGCAGCAACAGATCTTATCATTGTTTTTTTTATCCGACGGCTTTCGTTTGATTACACAGTCGCCACCAGAAGAGGTTTGTTAAAATGTTAGTTTTATAGGAAAATTAATCACCTGACGATGAAATTCCACGTTTTATGACACCCATTTTGAAATCACTCGTCATTCATGAAATCTGATTGGCTCCCAAAAGTGCAATTTATTCCCAAATTGCACCTTTTTTGCTCTAAATCACATCCTCTTTTAAGCCCATCAAAATTCAAAATGATTTCAGACCAAATTGCACTCCACTTAGTTCAATTACCATTATAAATTTCACGCGAACAACCGATATCGCCTCGCGATTCGTGTGATATCGGTTGTTCTGATCATGTGAAATTTAACAAGTCAGGTGATTAATTTTTCTTGAATTGCATAGTTTCATATAAAAGTAAGCCAAACTTCCTTCGGCCATTTGTAAGTTCGCGATAGACTTCTCGCCGATTTCTGACCTCGTGCTCTTAAGCGTGAGTGGCTTTGTATAAAATCTCTCGAGAATGTCATATTTTAAACCTAGAAACAAGGAAAATCATCTTTATCCTCAATTCTGTCAGGTTTTGCCTTGTAGTGAACGAAGACAATGGTTTTGAAATCATAATTAAAACCTAACGGTGTTTCCAATTTACGGTCTGCGTTGGTATGTGTACTATTGTCTGCCCCGTTTTCAAGTCTCAATTCCATTCTAAATACCTCCCCTTGAAAGCCAATCAGATGGTGAATATTCATCTAGCTATACGATTCTATGTTTACAGCATAAATCGCGTCCACATTAGGGTGTAAGACACTAATAAATATGCACAGGATATAACACAATTTTTGCGTTACAAAATGTGCGATGTTTAATTTGGGGCTCGTGATTTAAATCTTTGGAAATATTTGACTGTGATAACCCTCGCACCACAAACACCGCGTCTGAAATCTAACAGCTACCATTGCCTTGAACACCATGTATCATATTGCTGCAGTACGTTTCTACGTTTAATTCCAATGAATCCGTAGTAAATAGCTTTTTGTAACTAATATTTTATTTTCTGCGAAGCTTTTAAACTAAAGTGAAATAATTAGTGATGCTCACGACATTCATATAAGATCGTGAACTAGAAAGTAGTTCTTAAGTATCGCAATTAGACATAGACTGCTCAAAGAATTGTATTAACAAACTGATTCCATTTGTCAATGCGTATGTACTCTGATAACGCACAAATGAGCTCAAAACGTGGTAAGACCAAAGAGGCAGAAAGAAGAAGAAGAAAGAAAGAAGTACGTTACGAGCGGCGACCGATGTTCTTACCAGGTTTGGACTTCCTGGCCACCATTCGTTATCAGTTGAGTCGACACGCACTGACAAATGGAATCTATTTGTTTTATACATTGTTCTTTTAACTTTCTTTGACTCAAGACGTCATACTTAAATATTAATCGCAAACTCGTCTCCAATCATAATTCGAGGCTTACATTGTCCATTGTATAGAAAATTAATCTCACACCGTCACGCCGGTGCCATACTGTTTTTCCCGGGACGAGGACATGAAATCACCTGAGGTTAATATTGCAGTGGTTGAGAAGCTCGAAACGATCTTGGAAAGCAAGACCAGACGTTCGATAAGGTCTATGCTGTCAAATATCAGTGTTCTCACCTTTGCATTGACATTGCCATCACCCATATTGCCAAGGTTACCTGGCAGCTTGAACTTTGACGGTCCTTCTTCCATACTAAGCCCCTTAACATCTTCAGAAGAGACTTTTGTCAGAGCTACGGCCAAATCATCGGTTTTGATCACCATTTTTTCGGAAGGAACTAAGCGACTCAAAAATGCATTACTCATGCTATTCAAAGTCTTCAAAGCTTTTTCCACACTTGCCTGAAGTAAAAAAAAAAAAAAATAGAGGAGTTTAAAATATAACAAATATCATCTCTATGGCATTGAGTTGTGTCTTTTAAAAAAAAAGTCTTTCAGAAAAGAAACTCGTATATTTAGACTTCAGTTTTTTAGGTACAAATCACTACCGCCGGAAAGAAAATAAGACTATTCGGTTATAAGATTGGACCTCTGAACTTGCCGCAATCCCATTTTCTCTCCTAGTTATTTTACATTCAGAAATTGTTCCATTTGACATTAAAGCAACACATTGAAGTTCGCGTTCAACTTTTTTTTTGGAAAATTCAATTTGGCTGTAAAATTTATTAACAAACTGAAGGACTCTGAAGATCAGTAAATGTCTGTGCTACCTACCTACCTACCTACTTCTTCTTCTTCTTATTATTATTATTATCATTATCATCATTATTATAGAGTTTGTACAGTGCTACTATTGGTACTGGAGATAGCATATTGCACGTCTGTCAGGTCACAACAAGGACTTCAGACAGGAAGTACTATACTTTCCTCAAAATGTGTGCTGTTTTCCGGTACAGTTGGTCCAGATATACATCTTACTAACCGAGTTCGAGGTCCGTACTGTAAGTTACGGACCGAGTTTTTTCCCGTGCACTTATGGCCCGCGCGCATCGCGCTTGGGCCATAAATCAACGGGAAAAAGAGAGGATCCGTAACTTACAGTAGGGACCGAGAAAACGAGGTTAGTAAGATGTTTATTATATCACTGAGGTTAATCAGGCGCGCAGGAAAGGAAACTTTAAAATTTAACAGGCCGTACCGTAGAATACGGCCCGCAAAATTGACCAATCATAATGCGCATACTAACTGAGAGATATAATAAAGCTTCTTATTTTCATTGGGATTGACCCCAGTGCTCCGATCACAACTGATATGACTCTTACCTGCGAGACAGGCAACCCCCACATCCTTGCAACCTCAACGTTTAGCTCTGAGTAATTAGCAATCTTTTCTACCTCCTTCAATGTGATGTTTTGACTGAATAGTTTTTTTACTAATTGTATATAGGATTTTAATGTTTGTGTTTGTTATCAATAAATCTGCAAGTGAAGAGTGATCATCGCAGTAAATTTTCCAATTTAAGCAACTGGAAAGAAGAAGCCTGAAAAAATCAGGGCTTCAACGGGATTCGAACCCGTGACCTCCGCGATACCGGTGCGATGCTCTACCAACTGAGCTATGAAGCCACACATTGGGAGCGAGGTCAATTTATTGAGTTCATATTTTCCCGCACAGTGAAGTGATGTGAAGTATATATATATATATGAAATAATTCATATTTTGTACTGCGGTTGTAAAATAAATTGACCTCGCTCCCAATGTGTGGCTTCATAGCTCAGTTGGTAGAGCATCGCACCGGTATCGCGGAGGTCACGGGTTCGAATCCCGTTGAAGCCCTGATTTTTTCAGGCTTCTTCTTTCCAGTTGCTTAAATTGGAAAATTTACTGCGATGATCACACCGCAGTACAAAATATGAATTATTTCATATATATATATACTTCACATCAATAAATCTGTTCATTATTATTATTATTATTATTATTATTATTACTATCGTTGGCTAAACAGTTGGCTCTCAAATGCAGAGATGCTGGGGCTTATATTTGAGTCAGACACTGTCTAATTTTTGTTGTGTTGGCAATGATTTCAAACGTCTTTGAAGTACCTTTGACACCCGGGAATCACTGACAGTAGATCCAGCTGCTTCGCTTCCACCCGAAGAAGACTTGAGAACATTGCGAAGGCAACCTGCAACACCCACAGCTCCTTCTTCTATTTGAGGTGTTAAAGGTTGCTCGGGGTCGCTTAGGGCGTCCAAAAGTTCATTAGTTACAGTTTCGGACATTTTTAATGCTGCTTCCTAGGAAGTAATAAAAGAAATTTTTTCTTAGTTTTGTTTTTTCTTAATGGAAGAAGAAAGAAGCAAGAGAGATTTCCCTTTATTTTGTCACCCGTTTTAGTCATCCCTACTTCACTCCCATAAACTTATGTCATAACCCGTTATCATAAATATACAGGTATTAATTTCTATTTTAAAAAAGACATTGTAGATGTAAGTGATCCTCACAGTTTTTTAAACTGCTTGAGCAAAAGTTAAAATAAAGTCTGGAAAAAAATTACCGGGAGTCGCACTCATGACCTCTACGTCACTGGTGCAGTGCTCTAAAGTACCGATTGAGCTAACAAGGCAACTGGAAGCTGGTTATCCTGTGTGTCCGTAACAAACCGGTGGCCTCATTTTCACTTTTGGTAACTGGAATGATCACTCACACCTTAATTGTTTAATCCACAGTTCCAATATATGATGTCATTTGAATGACATTCTTGAAAGAAATATCGCAAAACAATCAATGTTTAAATTTTTACCACAGAGTCTCCTCCACCTCCTCCAGTTGCTAAGATGATCACCGCCATTATGGTGCGAGACATGTCTAGACTGTGAGGTGTGATAGCCGTAAACCTCTCCGTGATCGTTGTTGAGATCTGTTCAAGATTAAAATGCAATTTTTCTTTTTTAAAAAAGGGAGCTATGCTGTGAGAAATATATTGCAAACCCGTAATCTTGGAAAACTTCTGGCCTTTATGTTTTTGGTGTTTCCAATTAACTTCGTCGAATCGGATGCAATCCATTCAGATGAGGAGGTACTCAGGACCTTTCTTGATTTAGGTTCGATCGTTTAAAATCCCTCTTCAAATATGACTTTTTTTCGACGTGTGTTTGGACATGAATCGAACCGCATCTTTCAGCGTTTTATTATTCCAAGCATCAGGACAAGGCCCACATGATTTTCATGGTGTCTAAGAGTGACTTTCCTGAAGTTCTTACCTGATGGCTGAATGTTTTGTTTTCAAGCCTTGTAGCTTTTCACTCGGTAATCACTCAATAAAAAGTGTGGGCCCGACCTAATTTTGAGGAGAGTATTCTCTTGCTTTCTTTTCTTCGAAATAATTATTGATGTTCAATAAATATATCCGTCACAGTTAACGTTATTCAGCGTAGCCTCTCGCGTAAACTTATATAAAGATGTTCAGGAACAGTTCTAGCAATTCCGCACAATGCCTGATTTTCCGTTAGAGCAGAGAAAGATATTTGGGTAAATGAACGATAACGAACTTGGGCGTTTCCTAAATGCGTAATACCAAGCTATTCGCCAATTCAGTTTTGCTCTTTAGAAGGTACCACCAATGTCCACATCGCCCCACACGAACGCTTGGTAGTCACTTCACTATACGACTGAAAAAAAAATATAAGTATATCCCTCATACGAATAATTATCGCAACTGGTTTGACCCAGTAGTCATATCATAACCAAGTGGGGTACGATCGTCCGGGTGGCTGTAGTCCTGAGAAGGACTGTTTAAGGTGACATTGACTGCGTTACGACAACCTGAGCGGAGGTCATCATGAAAATCCATACTGGACTCAACGAAGTCGTGATGTTACTTGTCAACTGTCAGTTAAGACTAGCTGTCATTGGCTGTGACAACCAGAGTATTTATACCACCTACTGACGTCTTACTTCTGTTCTGCCTATTGTTCTCGGGACATTTACTTACAGTTCAAGAAACTTCTTAGGACTGTCATATTGCTCGTTATTATTCATAGACGCACAAGAAGCACGCATTTCATTGGTTGTTATGCACGCGCAGCAATGCTCATTAGTATGTCTAGGCGGTCAATACAAACAATAGATACTGCCTGCTATTGTTTTCTCTTTTCTTTACTAAAATCACACATTTGCGCGCAATACCTGTAAACGAAACAAAAAGATGTAAAGTTTGCCAGTGCAATCATTTTACGCATACGTTTGGATTGATTTCGTTCAGTAAAGGAATATAAAATATCCTTGTTTGGTTATTTGCAATTAGAGGGACAGGGTATATTAGCATGTTGCGATCGCGCAACAAAGAAAAAATGCTCGTCCTTTAAACGTATCAAGCACCGTTAACTTATCAACCACCTTTATACGAGCTAGGAATTGTAACGATTGTGAAATCAAAGAGTAGTAAATGCGTGTCCTGCATACTGCAAAAATGCCTTAACATCTCGAACTAACGTTGCGCGAGCGAGGGTTTGTGACGATTGCGGGATAATGCAGTCATTCGCGCGAGCGTAAGAATCCCAAGGAAGCGACAAGTGAGAAAGAATGGCAACTATTTTCTCATTTAGACGACGAAAGGCTGATTCCTCCAGTGCATATCCAATGACGCGTAGGTTTGCTTGGAGGATCGCAAACAGACTCCTTAAATTTCCACCTAACCTCCTCCATTCCCACAAAAGTTTCCCGTTCATTTGTAGGGAAACGTTCTTGTCGTTGCTGTCTACGAACGGAGCAACCACATGTACTGCCAAGGGTTGGACCAGGGGTTCTTTGAGCTCTGAAAAGAGCTCCTGGTCAAAATCATTTGCGATCGCGGTGTTATCCATCATCATCGGTTTTTCGAATTTTTCCGAACACAAACGCAAGCAACAGTACTGATCACTATTCAAACTTCGCGTGTGGAAAGCCCCTATCTTTACACTCGATTTGCATAAATATTACTATAGAGCTTTGCTGCTCTTATTGTTTATTCATGGCAACCATTGTTATACGGTAAGAAAAAAGACTTGAATCTGAGCGCGCGCGAATTTTAAACCTCGGTTTTTCAAGCTCAAAAGTCTACAACTTTTTGTGCTCGAATTTACACGAAAAAACTATCGATGTTTAGAGGAGACATGTATCTTCGACAATCCGTTGTTTCATACGAAGTTTGTTGCTTATTTCGAAAAAATATTCGGTCGTGAACTTTAATGATATGTTAAACCCATACTAGAAATACTCTACAGGTTGTTCTGGTTGGATTTTCTTAATTTTTGCATAACGTTGTAGATTAGCCCTTAAACTACAAAAATCTGCTGTTTCATCTTCAGAAAGTAGCCTATGAGTATTTCAAAATGGCGATTTTAGTGAGTGCACTTCGCCGAATTCGTCCCTTTTCTCTTTAATTGCAGCGCTTTTAAGGAGCGTTCATGCTTGAGTGGCCCGCTGCGGTAGCTCAATATTATGCGTAAATGTCCGGCCATTCTGCCCGACTTGACTCTGATGAAGACTTCCGCTTAGGTTGTCAAAACGTCAGTCAATGTCACCATAAAGGGACTACGTCACGACGATTTTGTTGTTTTAATAATAATAATAATAATAATAATAATAATAATAGTAATAATAAAGAAAGTTCTTATAGGCGCATTTAAAAATCTCAAGCGCTTACAATAAGATAAAAAATGCATATGTATACGAAAAAAAAAAGTATATATATTAAAATATGTATATGAATAAAAATATACTACCTTCTTCATTCTTACCAAAAACCGTCACCTGGAGCTTTTATTTATACAAACAATGTTCCTGATAGACTATGAGGTGGACATCAAATTAATTTTCTCGAACAGAGTGTTACGAAAAATTATTGCGTGACTCGCGTTACTGTCTGGAAGTGTCTAGAATCTTTAGCCTGCGTGGTCGGCGTAATCGGGAAAGGGGAAGGGGAGCGAGGGAGGCGAGAAAAAATGAGGGGGATTGGGGAGAGGAGAGAGGGAACGCCTGCCACAAAAACCCCATTCGCTTCATTTCTGCGTTCGCTGGCAAACGCAAATTTCTGATTGGCTAATTTCTGACAGTAAGTCTCTTGAGAATTGAAGCAATTTAATCCCTCTTACTGCGTGCCCGGCGTCTGATTTTGATTGGTGGATGAATTGACAGTTATTGACGGATAAAGTAATTGGATTAACTGAAAATCGTTGGGCGGGAATGAAGCGAATGGGGTTCTTGTGGCAGGCGTTCCCTCTCTCCTCTCCCCAATCCCCCTCATTTTTTCTCGCCTCCCTCGCTCCCCTTCCCCTTTCCCGATTACGCCGGCCACGCAGGCTAAGAATCTTCTGTATATTTAATTAGTGCTGTGTCATCGTGGTTCAGTGATTCTATTTTAAGCCATTTGCATATGTTGCTTTAAATAGTTTCTCATTGTAATGTTACTCTATTTAGCCGAGCCGGAAAGTTCTAGAATCTTTTGTTGTAAAGTATATAAGCCGATCGGTGTAGCTTTAGAGTCTAAAAGTAGAGAAGTAAGTCTGAGAGTCTTAGAGAGAAGAGCTGAGAGCTGAGAGCAGTTGGCGGAGGCCGTATTTATTGAGGTGTGACAGAGGTCGCGTATACATTTGGCAGAGGCCGTGTTTATTGAAGTGTGACAGAGGTCGCGTGTACATTTGGCGGAGGCCGTGAGTATTGAAGTGAGACGGAGGTCGAGTGTAATTTTACAAGCCTAGTGTGAGCTTATTGTGAAGCCTTGTGCAGAGTTTACTACATTTCTTTGGAATAAATAACCTTGTTGCTGTTCCGACAACCCTGCGTTCTGTTTAGTCTACAAACATCCTACTTCTCACTCATCAACACAACGAACTCGTAACACAGAGCATCCCATAATAAGATTTTTGGTGTTTTTTGTCGACATAGCATCAACTTGAAAAAAGTGGCCCAATCTTTTCAAGTTTAAATCCATTTCCATCCTTGCCGCATTGACAACAACAGACGACAGGAAACAGTTTAAGTGTCACAACAGTCTTAAATGATAACAAAACTAGACCATTATTTTTGGATCACAATCGACGGCAAAAAAAAAGACATGGCCCCTTTAAACAGTCCTTGTCAGTACGACACCCACCCTGACGATCGTACTCCACGTAGTTAAGAATAAAGAGTCTTAAGAGATACTTAAATTCAATTCGAATTGTGAACTGTGGTTGGTTAAGATAAAATCATGCATACCACTAGTTTGACCACAATACTCAATCCCTCGCCGCATTCTGGCTTTGCATTGGCAGTCTTCAGGACAGACATGGCTAGCTGTGCAGCCTGGCTGACTTCACCTTTGTTTAGGGATTCGTCCATCTGGTTGCCTTCACCTACCACTAGGCTTTTCAAACGACCACCAACCACGTCTGGTGGTGTGACGCATGGGTCAAGAAGAGGAGAGCCTTTAACCTGCAGATGATGATTTTAACTGTTGGTGGCTTTTATACAATTTCAGCACTTCTTGGACTTAAAAAGCCGGATATGAAAGGGAGATTCATTCTCCTCTATAACAATCCTTCCTGGTTGAGTGGATGAAAAAGTTCAACCAGTGCTCTTTAAGGGCACAAAAAGGGTCGCGAAGTTTCTGGTTGAAATGGAAATTATATCCTTCCTATTTGTACTGGAATGATGACTTAAGAATACCCATGACCAGTCTTTCTCATTGAGAAAACATTTAGTATTTTGCTCTGGGCACCATGTATCAGAAACTAATCGTAAGTAATGGCAGCCCTTAGAGGTAATCTGTAAATCTATGGACTAATATACTGTTTACCTTAACAGTCACAGTCTGCTCTATTGCCACACCAGCTGAATTTCTGATAACAATGGTAATTGCTGTCTGATAATCGTCTTCTGGTTGTCCGGACGCTAACACCACTAATGGAGACTTTGGAGAGCTGCCGTAAGACACTATTTTTCCTCCAACGCGAAATTCGTAAGAAAGTGGAGTGTTTTTATCTTGCCAACCAAAGCACCCAAATGTGAACTGCGTCTCTAATGCCACGCCTTCGTTAGCTGAAGGACTGCAATAGCCACTGTGTGGCGCACCAGCGGTTTCAAAATCTAACACACTAAACCCTTCTGATCCAGCAAGAGACGTTACGACAAGCGTCAAACTGAATTTGAGGCCAGAAGGCAAGACGTTTTTGTTGAGGATTATGTTACTAGAATTCACTTCGGTTGAGGTCATATTGGGCAAAATGTCAATACTCTCCCACGTGTTTTCTTCTTTCAATTTTTGGAGACGCCACTCAAGAATGGAGCCATTACAGGCTGAATTAAGACATTCTGACGTCACTCGGAGTTTGTTAGATGCAGATACCACTGCTCCACAATCAACAAAGCACCTGACATTCCACAAAACAATAAAAGAAAGATCAGAAGTTCAAAACGAACGAGCAAACAAAGGCTCAAAACAAATAGTGCGGCGGGAGTATTGGCGGCTGCTAACACAAAGGCGATGTCCATAACTAACGAACGTTTTAATTCACGAAAATTTGGTTTTATCAACTGAGTTGACAATGTAAATTGGCCACCGTAAAGGAATCAAAAAAGCTGATGATCAAACATCCTTTGTCAGAGCGTATAGAATGGCTAACTATCGAAATGTCAGATTTTTGAATCTCTTTATCGTGGGCAATTTGCGTTATCAACTCAGTTAATAAGCCCAAATTGTGACATATATAACTGAAAAAAGCGTACATGGAACCACATGGGAGTTCGATTATAGTTACATCAAACACCGTTATATATATCCATCTGACGATAAGACACGAGCGCATTTGGGGAGGTGGGGGGGGGGGATGGAAGTAACAACCAGCTCTACGTTTTACATGGTTTTGAGTCTTTAAACGCCTGACAAGAATAGATGGTTAGCAGTGCCTGTAGACGTTTGTTTGAAATTATCTTCCCAGTGTCAAGTGTCTATTTTCAAGGATATTCAGACGATCAAAATGTGTGAAAATAACGTCGATGAAGCATATACGCTGCAGATAACCATGTAAAGATTTTTCCTTTCAAAACATAAATACGTTTGGCTGCGTTTTCACTTACACAAATTTGATAGAAGCCACTTTATGTTATGGTAGCGGGTTATGATGGTTTTTGCTAATGAAATTACCTACCTCAATGAAACTTCGGGTACCTCTCCGGCTGCTATCTCAAATGACATCTTAGCAAAGGCACTTCTCTTATCTTTCGTCACCGTTAACCTCAGGACATAAGTCTTCCCAACTTCGAGTTTAGTGGTGTTGATTTTAATGGCGGTGGCGTTGACGTTTTCGTTAGCGAAAGCACCAAAGCAGTTGTAGTCCGTGGACATACTGTCTGCCAAGTCAGCACAAGACCAAGTAAAATTGAGTCCAGTATGGGTTCCAGGACCAATGTCCCCATCATAACTCAGCGAACCATCCACTGTCACAGTTGCAGCTGATCCCCAACGAACGAAGCTTCCACCGTCAATAATGGCTCGCACTGGACCAGCAATACTTTCAATAAAACCATAATCAAACGCTTGTAGAGTTCGTAGGACAGATGGACCACCAATTGTGACTGATGCCGTAAATTTGACCTGATAAATACCAGCAGATACAGATCTCTTGGCTATGACCCATTCAGCCGTTCCCTGACTTACCAAGATTCCCTCTGCGGACTCTGGAGACGCCAGGTCTGCTTCACTCACGAGACGCCATTCTTGAACACTTTTCAAGACAGCAGCACCTTCTGGGATACCTTCAATTGATGCTTCTCGGACAGTTTTAACAGATCGTACAACAGTAGTTGCATGATATTTGTCTTTGGATATGTTTCTAATGGTCACAGAGAAGTCTCCTGTTGATCACATAACATATTATATCATCTTTTTTTTTTTTTTTACATAAGTGTGGCACTAGGGTATTTGCGCTGTTGACTACTCTAAGAGTCAATGGATGTGGAAAAGCTGTACCTGACCTGCTGGCAGTTAGCCTTAGTAATCAGTCCTTTGAAGGCCTTTTGTCGCAGAGGCTACTTCGAAAAAGCTTAAATTTACTGGAGGATTTGATGGAAAATCAACGCTGTGGACGTCACAATGGGCACACGGTAGAATTTTTTCTAATAATGACGATATCACCGAATAATGACGGCGACGATAATGTTGGTATTGTCGTTGTTGTTGCTAATCATTAGGTGTCTCACACACTCACCTAAAGGATCACAATTCAGTCCATCTCCTGAGTAACCTGTCCGACAACTGCATGTGAAAGAACCGTCTGTGTTATAACAGTGCGCAACTCCATGACAATTGTGAGTTCCCCTTGCACATTCATCAATTTCTGTTAAAAGACATTGTTCTTTGGTGTTAGTTATGCCGCTTAAAGCATTATGCGCCACAAGGCGCGAAGAAGGCAGGTGACAGGTAACGGTTATTTATATCCCTGAACGCCCTTCATCATATTTACCGGCAAACGTTTTTTTAGCTACGTTTTTTTTCTCGATGATATTCGATTTTCGACCCCCTTAAAACTTGTTTTAAGTACACACCATGCTAAAAACGCATCCTCTTACGTTTCGCAGACACCCGGAAAATTCGTTTCTCTTTGAAAATTGAATGTCGAAGTGCACTTTGACACCCTGAAGAATCAGCTCAAATGAGCTTTTTTAGTTGCATTTCTGATTGTAAATTAAAATGACTTCGCCTGGCTGTTCATTAACCCTTTAACCCCCGATATTAACATGTGTATTTTCCTAAAAAGTTCTCAAATATTTCACTTGTACGGAGAATTTGTATTTTTTTCAATGGAAACTAGTGAGCAGCACACAGCAACTGATCTTGTTAACTTTGTATATTACCCGACCGGTTTCGTCTGATCAAACAGACTTCATCAGGGATTCTAACAAGATGTCTAAAGGGAACTGGTTTTATACATGAAGTTATAATACAAAAGCACGTTCCAGTAAGGGTGTGAACAGCAAAACACTCACAAGAAATACGCGCAGGATATAACGTAAATCCTGCGTAGAAAATGTGTAAAGTTTAATTTTGGGGCTCACGATTTAACGTTAAATCGTGAGCCCCAAAATTAAACTTTACACAAGGTTGGACTGTTGGAAGCAACTGGTCAAACTGAAGACAGTTGTATTGAATTAAGACTGCTTTGTTCATTTTAGCATCGGTACATTCTAATATTATGTAATCAGGATATGCGGCACACGTAACTGGTTAAGAACAAGTTTGGGAAAAGGAAGTGACTGAGGATTGCAAAGACAGTGCCGCTTCCCCTTCCCCAACATCTGTAAAAGATGGCAGTTAGCATGAGGCTATTCCTTAGTTCTGTGCAAAACGATTATAGACACGATAGAGCTTTTACGAGTTAAAGTGTCCTTTATTACGGGTTCAAATTCGCTTTGTAAATACAGAGTTGTGCAGAGTTGAAGTTAAGATTGAGAACGATGATGTATGCCCCTCGGTATCCCAGAATCTAAGACCATGGGCGTTGCCAGATTTTTCAAATGGGGGGTCACACGGTGTCAAACACAGGGTACTCATCAGATGTCACCTGAATATCGTAGGCTGTTTAATTAAAAAAAGACTTACAAAGGGGGAAGGGGGTCACGGGCACCCCAGGACTTCCCCTAGCTACGCCCTTGATGACTGTAGTAATTAAGGTTGCAAAGGAGCCATGGATGGCATTGATAACGTTGACTTCAACTCATTTAGCTTGGTGAAAACAGTGTGATGACAAATTGATTTCTTACCGTCACAAAGTGTGCCATTTCCTTCATAACCTTGAGCACACGTACACGTAAATCCTCCATTTGTGTTGGCGCAAGTCGCATTTGGATCGCAGTTGTGAACGTTTGTGATACATTCATTGATGTCTGCAGTGAATAATTAAAAGTAACAGTCAAGCACACGATGTAGCCAGCTGATCATATGCGTTCACTACTCGGCTGGAAAGAAATAAGACATTGATGTTGTGCGGCTTACCTCAACAACTATATGCCGAAAGAAGAAAAAAAGAAAAGACTTAAAAGAAAATCTGCTCTTCTCTACTAGCCTTGTCTACCATCCCGTCACCCTTTGTTTAACAGGCACGTGTAATACGTCTTCTGTTACGTGTTAAAGCGCTAACGTTGTCAAAATCCCTCTTTAACCTGGAAGGTATGATCTTCTAATTGACCTGTGCTGTAATACATTGCGAGGTAACGATTCCTTTTTTTTAAAACTGCGCGGTTTCGGTTGCCCCTGAAAGTGCAACTAAACCACCTAATCTAAGGAAGTAATAGTTTTCATTGCAGGTATTCCTTTGGACTAATTCAAAGAAGAAATTCACCTGGTCTCCTATAGTATTATGTCCAACAACGGCACTTCGTGTTGAAGTATACATAACCATACTCAGGATCTCACACTCTGCGACAGATCAAGCTTGAACAAGACGTAATGACATACATTTTATACGCCAGCATCAAAATTCTTAATTCTGAATTATATACTCACCAACGCAGGCCTTTCCATCCCCGGAGTATCCACTACGACATCCGCATCGATATGATCCTTTTTCGTTGTTGCACCACGACCCGTTAGCTGCGCAGTCGTCCAGATTTAACAAACATTCGTCAATATCTAAAACATTAAAAAGGGGCAGTTAGTGAAGTATGCTGGTCTTCATCAAAAGCTTTACCATATTTGTCTTCCAGAGCACACCCTTTCTAAAATTTTTGCACTTACATCTATTACGACGGACAGGCCTTCTACTGATACTTAATAAAACTTCCACACTGAGGTGAAGCTCGTGTTCAGGGAAAAAAGTATCTACCTCTGGCAAAGGAGGTCCTCACCTACTCAGTACTATGTGGGGCTGATGGTGTATGAATATATCTTACACAAAACTTATCAAAACCTCCGATGCCTATGCAGAAAATTAGGGTGTATCGTTGGCCGCAAAAGCCCTCAACGGCCATGGGCATCAAGTTTGCAGCTGTTCTATGTGACACTGTTTGACGAAGAAAAACAAAGTTGGAAATGGTCTTTACAGTCTGCTTCACTTTATGTCTACTTAACTGTATAAAATGGGACTAAGAAATAAGCCATTATGTTTGCACAAACTAGAAAAGGTTCTTGGATGACTATTACATAAACTGGCCTTTTTGGGGAGGATAAATTA
>OX419342.1:17466620-17506620 GCA_948470475.1 Galaxea fascicularis
TCTCGAAAAGTTGGAGAAGATCTCAAACATAAAGAAATCAAGCCCGCGTTGATCAACGAACAATCAGTAGTTTACAAATTTGAATGTGGCTGGTGTGATGCCAGCTATGTTGGTTACACGCGTCGGCATCTCTACCAACGAATCGACGAGCACAAAAGATCTGGATCAATATTCAATCACAGCCAAAGTCAACATCCATCAAGAACAATAACATCTAGTATGTTTCACATTCTTAGGAAATGCTCTAGCAAATTTGATTGTCTTCTGTACGAAATGTTCCTTATTCGCGAGCACAAACCGTGTCTAGATATTCAAAGTGACTCGATAAAAGCAAAACTTTTCACCTAGCCTCTAGGGACTAAGAACTTGAACTTGAACATTAATATTCTTGCGATCTGTTAAATATCTTATTTTGACCTGATGATGGTGTCATGAGGACACCGAAACGTTGTCAAATATGATTCTACCCGTAATTTTTATTATCAAATACATAAACAATGACAACGCTTATTTGGCTTATCGGTTGACCGTAAGTTTTTTGAAGAAAACGACTAAATAAAAGGTCACTGCCTTCTCCAATCGTCGAAAAGGCTACACCGGGCCACTGCGTAAATCGCACATCCTTCGTCTTTAGTCATGCTCAAAGCATGGCGGGAAAATTTATGTGTTGTCGAATACAGTCGCGGCGCGAATACAATCCCTTTCACAACGCTTTAGATACATCCAAAAAGCCGTCCATCAAGCCTTGATATAATTCTTCCCAGAGTGGCCAGTTAAAAATATTTTCACAGCCTAACACATCTTCAGGTGACCTAGTCGAAGTGGCGGAAGGAGAGGTATCGCACAGCGTTGACGTGGACGTCGTTAATCCACTGACTTGATCTAAAGTTTTATGCTTCGGACTAGAAATTTTCCATTACTTAGTTGAATTTGACGGCAAATCTCCTATTTTGGCGACCATTTCAGCTTTTCACCACAGCTCTTTCACCACACAAATCTTTCACAGTCTAACACATCTTCAGGTGACCTAGTCGAAGTGGCGGAACGAGAGAGTCGAACGAGGTATTGCACAGCGTTCATGTGCTCGTTAATCCACTGACTTGGTCTAAGGTTTTATAAGACAGGATCAACCAAATTTCAAAATCATTTCACCGTTTTGAATGTAGTTAATCTTCGGACTAGAAATTTCTCATTACTTTGTTAAACTTGACCGCAAATACCACTTTCACCATAGCTACAGCACTGTCGCAAGCAAACCGTTTCGTTTCAGAAGGTCGATTCACTTTCTGTGATTGGTTAAACAAAACGACGTATGAATCGCGAGGTTTGAAGAATCTACGATCCGATGACAAACATAGCGGGCAATGTCTTCCTTCGTAATTTTAACCAAAGGAAAAAATTGCAAAACATTTAATTTTTGGTTTATCGTGAACTAAAAAAACTATCAGAACAAGAGCGGATAGGCGTGTTTCCAGAGCATCTCTCTCTCTCTCAACTAACTTTTTTTGGTAGCCGCTTCAGTACACGTCTATTATTTTTATTTCTGTATTCTAAACGTTTTCTCCATTTTAACTTTGCTTCAGTGTTGCCCCTAAAGAAGGTTAGCCATGTCTCGCCGTAATATATGGCATTAAAAGTTACCCTTTTCGGCCATCATTTTGTTTCTTTGCCTTATATCTACCTTTTATAGGATATATATTATATATATTGTTATTTCCGGTTTCACTTGTAATAATAATAATAATAATAATAATAATAATAATAATAACAGCAATAATTTATATGGCGTTTTATCCCAAGGCTGAAAGGGCTTTACAACACTTTATGGGAGACTTTGTCAGACTGTTTTTTTAGGCGCAAATTGCAGCCACGAAGTTTACAATCTTATGGGCCCGTTTGCAGGATTTCTTGCTCGGTGTGGGAAAAAGAGTTTTTCAGCTTCAATGGCATTCTTTGTAAATGAGAAAACCAACTGAGACAGCTCACTACCCGTGAAAGACGACATGTCCCTGGAATAAATAATTACAATGAATCAACACAGGTGCCCCCAGAAAAGAATAAGTTATAGACCATCACACCAGGGACTACGTCCCCTACTCTTTCCGATCAGTGTGTGGGTTCTTTAACGTCCCACACCAGTACTGTGAGACGGGACCTCCGGTTTATCGTCCTTATCCGAGAAGACTATAAAGTCTAACCATTTTCAGATGTCATTACAAAGGTAGTACTTTCTGCTCAGTTATTTTAAGACTCTGAGTGTTGCTCCGGTAGAGGTTTGAATCCTTGCACAGCAGTCCGGTGCTCTACCAACTGAGCCAACAAGTAAATTCTGCTGCCGTCACAATGCACAAAGTCAACCCTCTCCCCACCCCTGTGCTTTGGTCAAACAACTGCCAATCACCCACCCACTGCACACTGTGGTTTCACACTAATTGGTAATCAAAAGCAAACTATCATTCAGGCCTACACTAGACCAGGAAAAATTGCCAAGGTATCCTACACTGTAAAGACTCACTTAAGGAGGCCACAAACGCTAACTGCAGTCAACGTCTCAAAGCAGGAATCCCCCCCCACCCAAGTCCCGTGCTTTTGACACAAAGCTTAGAGTCACCCACCACTGTTAGGGCTGTCCTTGGGCTATTTGGCAAAGCAGGCCTTGACGGCAAGCACCCTAAATTTTGGGCGGCCACCTCTTAGGGACAACAGTTAGGTTATTTAAACATCTAGCTGGAGTTAGGTTATTTAAACACTTACTGCAACTCTGAGTTTCATGCTTCACACGAAGCAATCATCAGACAACTGCCAGGAATAACGGTTACAATCGTAGATATTTGAAATACAGAACAATGCATACAAGGCATCCCTAGTCGTGTCGCGAGCTAATTAAATGATGAGGTTTTTTAACAGAAATTTTCTAACATGTCTGCAACACGATGTAAGCTCATTTCTTTTGTTTAGGCTTGCCTTTTCCGGTCTACAAATGATGAAATACTTCTCTCCAAGCCCCTTCATGTGAAAACACTATCAACCGAGTTTCACCCCCCCCCCCATCCCCCAATTCAATGTTATTTGTGGCTTCTAAACGTTTCCCTAAGAATTGCGGCTTCCTAAATTAAACATTGAATAGGGGGGGAGGGGAGGAGAAGCTACTGTAGTAATACCCGTTGAGCCAGAGGTTTCCGTGAACGATTTTTGGACGCGAAGAAGCCAGTTTTCTCAAGTAGTTTTGTCCAAGATTGTAGCTCGTTTTATTTTACGCTATTTGATGTCATGCCTAACGTTTTTATCTTTGAGGCTCCGTATGTATTTACTAAGCTCAATAGCATGTTTGTTTGTTTGCTTTGACATGCTACCGAGCTTAGTAAATACATATGAAGCCTCAAAGATAAGAACATTCGGCATGACATCAAATGGCGTGAAATAAAACAAGCTAGTAAAGAAAATGATAAGTCTTGGCTCTAGAGCTTGACGCCAAACGATGAAAAGGAGTCGCGTCCGTTGTTACCGATGCAAAATTGGACAATGTGTTATTAAATCATGCAAAAAGTCGGGACTATCAACACTTTGAAATAGGTAATAGCTGACTAAGCAGAACATAAGTTTTCTTTCCTCCCCTCGTTTTCCCTGATAGTGCTCCCGTAGTAGTCTCACAAACTGTCGTCAATGACCTACCTGAGCATTCCCAACCATTCCCTGTGAACCCTCGATGGCATGTGCATTCATATGAACCGTTCTTATTAGTACAATTAGCGTCAAGGCTACATCTATGCGTTCGCAGTTGGCATTCGTCAATATCTGTAAATGAGACGCATACATGTGATACATAAGTTGCGTGAGAGGCTACATCTATGGTGGCAAAAAAGGTTGCTTTTCCACTCTTTTTTAAATTATTGATGAGGTTACAGTGTAGTGCACAGAAAAAAAAGAGTTGGATGTAACTGTTCGGGAGAAGCGAGCGTTATGTTACCCTCTTACGTGGAAATGACTGTCGGTCTTCAATGTGAGCCTTTTCGGGGCTACCTCGTCAGCGCACCGTATGGGTGGTTTAAATACAACATACCTACGCACTGCCGGCCATCCCCTGTGTAACCGCTATAACATCGGCACGTAAAAGAGCCCACTATGTTCTCACATCTTGCTTTGGAATGACAGTTATGGAGGTTGTCCTTGCACTCATCAATGTCATCTAGAAGTGATAAAAGAAACAACTGTGTGAGAGTACCTCGACAATTATTTCACTCTACTACATAATTCGATCAGATTACCGGCAGCCTGGTACAGACGAAGACAGAAGTCCATTTCTACCTAGCTCTGGGATTGGTGTTGTTCTAGTCCCAATGGGAATCAAAACGCCGATGACCATTACCTCAATTGCAAAAATCCATCACCTGCAATGGCCTCTGATAATTTACCAAAGAGAATGCAGTTTCTTCAAAAGAAGGTTTTTGGTTTACGATGTAGTGTCCATTTCGTCTTGGTGACAGGCCAACTAAGAACTAGATTTGGGAGGTAGAGGACTGGGATAAGAGAAGGGGGGGAGGCAGGTATTTCTTTCATAGCTCATTAACGAACATTTGTTCATTGTAATAAACTATTTTATTCTAGCCTTTGTACGAGAAGAGTCTGATCTGATTTCAACTGTTGGAATGAATAAGAAAAATAATTATAGAAAATACTGTCTTTTCTATTTTGTAAAACGAAGTCGTTTTTTCTTTGCCGGAATGTATTCAAATATAGATCTAATACATTACCTATGCAGCCATAGAGCTCCACTCTCATTGCTATTTTATCATTCCATGTTACAGGACGAAAGCGAATGTATCTCTCAACAATTGGAGGATTAAGTTCATGGTAAACAACTGTGTTCCGGTCAAAATTTCCTGTAAACTCCTATTTAAAATACAATAAAAATAAACATGTTACCAAAACCTGGAATATCTAAAGATCTAAAAAAAGTATTTTATGGTGTTAGTTTCGATTAAAAAAACGACCATTTAAGGATTCACGCATTGAACACTAGTACCCTATCAGTAAAATGGGCAATCGATGGTAGTCTCTGTCCTCACCTTATTAGAGTCGTTTCTTCCCTGTTCGGTATAATTTTCGAAGTACACTCCGTTTCTACTGTACTGAAGATTGTACGTTTTCACCCAGTGGTAAAGGACTCCATGGCGTCCTTGGGTTGCTATACGTGTCACATTTGTTTTCTGACTTCCAAGATCAACTTGGAGCCATTGGTGAACATCATTTATACGAGCCTTCCAGGCCCCTTCATGCTCTGTAGTTTCCTTAACGTGCAACCTTCCCCAAATAGGATTCCATCTACTCCCCCATGATGTGGAGGCAGTAATTTGTGCGTCAGATATCGCGCGGGTCTCCATTCCAAGAGCGATTTGACAAACTAACGCAAGGAAAAATAAACCAATAAAATAACGAGTTACACGTCTATCCTTATGGTATGCAAGGGATAGAAATCCGATTTGTATGTCAATCAGCATTAACCGGAGATCAGAAGTTCGTGTTCAAAAGGATGTGGGTTTTGACTGTCATAAAATGCTATTGAGTGCACGCAAGTTTGAAGGTACGAACTTAAAATCACCGTTTTAAGGACGTGGCTCCTACTGCTCATCAAAACGGTATACCCATAAACACAGCAATTTTTTTTATTAATACCCAAAACAAGAAGAACTTTGGAAGGACTACAAAAGAAAATTGGGTGCCATCATGCAAGTTGTAAGAACAGGTGAGCTGCAATTTCGAGCAAAAATGCGATGCGCTGCAACGTATTTTACGGCCTTTTAGTGGAAAATGCTTGGTAACTCTTTAATTTCTTTTTCGGCTCTTGCAAGATGTGCTTTTCGCACAGTCATAAACCGAGCAAAAGAATACCCTTAACCAGGAGTCCCTGGTTTTAATCCAGCAAGAAACGATTTATATTCAAATCTTCGGTTTTCGGTCTGCGGTCTTCAGTCCGCTCAGTAACTGAGTCAGTGTTAGTGCAACTTCGCTTGATCTCAAAATTATGCTTGATCGTCTAGATATAAATTTACGGGAGAACAAGACAAGCTGTTGTCCATCTAAAATTAACACTGAACGAATAAATCGTGGAACAACTTATCCCTGGTGCAAAAAGTTCAAATTAATTGAGAAAGTAGTCTGGCTATTCTAACAACAAGAAAAAGAAAACGTCTTGCAATACCTGTACAGCCAAAAAGCTCCACTCGAATTGCAATGAAGCTATTCCACTTCTTTGGTCGAAACCGGATATAACGTGCCCTGATCGGAAGGTCCAGGTCATGGGAAACAACTGTACTCTGATCTGTATTTCCAACAAAATCCTTAGATAGAAATAACGCCTCATGTGAATTTCGGGCGACAATTCAATAGGCCGTTTCGGAGTTGCGCGGGGAACTGGGGCGAGTTTCAAATTCGAAGTAATTGATAAATTGACATCATCGCATAAAAGATACCGTTGGGGTTGGTCGTCATACATTTGTATAGATTTTCAACAATGTTTCAAGGTCCATAACTTGATCTCTGTTCAACCCTAAAAGAATCAAACTTGGTGATATGACCAATCTCAAAAATATCTTTCATGTGATGGTGTCAATTTATCGCCGGATTACTTCGCATTTGAAACTCACCCCAGTTCCCTGAGCAATTCCCAAACGGCCTATTTGTACGAGCCCTGATAATGTGGCAACCATTGCGTAAACACATATAAATTTCCTGCTAGACGAAACGTGATCCATTAGCAGAGACGCACGGTACAAAATCACTGGCAATATTCTATACATATTAGTTATGCAGTGCTTTTGAGTGGAACATCCACAAGTCACTTGTATTTTCTTCATATATTCACAAGTCTTTAGGCAAGTGTGTATGCAAAAGAAATACAAGTGGCAAGTGTGGCATCTAATTGTGTATCACGAGACTGCTTTGCGTAACTATTATATACTATTTACGACAAATAACATAGCCCTACACAATCAATAGGTGTCCGATGGGAAGGTATGCTGGAAATACCGACGCAAATACAACGGCTTCCTTTATTCTGACTTACTGTATTTTCTATGGCGTGGTACATCGCGTATAATTCCCAGTCACATCCGGGACTTTCACAAACTAGAGCCGCATTTGAGCCATGTGCATGCGGTGGTCTTAAAAACGTGGCAGTATTATGGGCTTTTGACGACTTTTAGTGGATCTTTACGTCCTGTTGTGGCTGATTGGAAATGATGGGTATCACCGGCATAGAAATGACAAGAAACATCATATTCAAGATCGTACCTTAGAGCAACACCAGGTTATCACATCGCTCGTGTTTTTTACGCTAAAGATAGAGAGCACAATGTCGCCATTTTTGTATCGGAGAAGCACCTTCAAGGACTTTCACGGAGGGGTTACGACCGAAGTTAACGGAGAATACGAAGTGTACTAGTCAAAATGTTGACGTCCGTCTATTTTCTCCCGACAAAACCGTTACGGTATTTGAAACCAATGAATAATTTATTATAAAAACTGGCTTTGTCTTCTTAATTTGAAAGTAGATTGAGCCCCAGAGTGGAGGTCCACATGAAGAAAAAATTCCAAAAAGAGTATTGTAAAGTTGTAAACAACTTTTCAGTGATTGAGCTACTATCTTTCTGTTTTTCATGGTAAGTATGCCATGTAAGACGCCATGTATTGTCTCTAACTTCATGTATGCTTCATAGTTTTGCTGACCGCACTGGACTGGGGATTCTACGCGACGTAAAGTTTTTTGAACAATTGTAGCCTCACGATGGATATGTCACCTGTAACATTTGTAACACACACCTGTAACACACAACGTTTCACGTAACACCCTTTGCATTGTTTCTCTCTTTGGAAGTGAATGCACTGGTTATTGTGATCCAGTTATGTTCGTATAGTATCCTGTGTGTGGAAACTAGTTTGAATAGTCTGTACTGTTGTAAAGCGCTTTAAGTCTATGGTATAAAAGCGCAATTTTAATACCAGATGTTATTCTTATTCTTCTTATTCTTATCATCATCATCATAATCATCATCATTATTATTATTATTACCACCTTGAGAACGTTTTGTCCTCGCTCGACGTAGTATTGGAAATTCAAGCCATCGTCACCGAATTCCAGATTGTACTCTGTAACCCACTGAACACTTGAATCGTGTCTTCCTTGAGTGGCTACCCGTGTTACTTGCTTATAGTAACTTCTCAGATCAACTTGAAGCCATTGGTTTTCATCATTTGAGGCCGGTAGCCAAGCTGCTTTGTGGGTTTGGTTACCTGGATAGAAGAGTCGTCCTTGTGGTGCCGAGTGATACGCATCTAATTCTGATGAAGCACTTACTTGTTCATCAGAAATTGCGCCGCTTTCCATGCCAAGGGCTTTTACGCATTCTAAAGTTTATATAAAATAGCAAATTGTTCTTTCAGTATTGATACTGAACAATATAAATATAATAATTATAAAGCAGTAGTATGTCTAAGGAAAGACGCTCACGAAGCCGGCCAATTACCACCTTGTCAGTTACAATCTCGTTCTGGAAGTATGACACGTATTCTCGGTTTTCATCTCTGAAGTGAAATATTTTTGTATGCAGGAATGACACTCAGTGAAAGAGGGTTGAACGATAGGTACGTAGAGAAACATTTCGAACGATTTTTGCTTCAATAGTACTCGTCAGAACAATGTTTGGCGAAAGTAATTTTCCGAAAATTACTCAAATTAGTATGGATCCGCCATGTTGGTGTCTCTCTGAGGGACACCAACATAGTTGTTGTGTTACTCGGTTAAAGTAATAAATCAGGTGATGCAATCAGTATTCCTAACTTTGCTTCAGAATTGTTGAGATACTTCTCCATTTTTGCATTAATATTCACACACGAAATTGGAAAGAACAGTACAAAATACTGATGGGTTATAACATTTCTAGAATAGTTGTATTTCGGGTTGCCACGATACGGATCAATTTTCAAAGTTCTGTGTCTGTCCATATATCAGAATGAAATATTTCTTGAAGATTTATCTCACTCCTGGTGCTTTGCGGTGCCCTTATTTGATCACATCAAATAAAAACCACCAACTAGTTTCGTCCTGCAGGAGCAGGCGTTCTGCTTAGTCTTAGCTATTATCCTCCCGGTTTCGAAAGCAAGACGGGAAGAGACTTTTATGACTTTCTTTATTTATCAACCAATCCGAGAATTCGGCTACCATTTTTGTGATATCACGGGGGAATTGCGCGTGATTTTCCCCTTAAACAGCTCTTTATCACTGCGCTCCCATGGGCCCGTGGCATTACGAAAATTCCTCTTCTTGGTTCGCAAAATGATTTCCAGAGAAAACTTATAGTATACGGTAACGTTTCAGATACATGACATCCGAAAAGCGCGGGGAACTATGGGAATAGCTTGGGTTGCAACAGCTGAGTGAGCATGAATGAGTACCATTTTCACTGAACATCTTCTCACCGTTACGCTGGTCTTCATTTGATTTAAAGTATCATTTCCTGAAGAAAAAAACATTTTACTACATAATTATAGTGAAAATCCGTTGAAAGTACCTTTGCAGCCATAGAGCTCTGCTCTCATTGATATCTGGTTATGCCAGTTCTTCGGTAGAAAACGGACAAAACGTCCTCTGATAGGTGGATTCAGCTCATGATACACGCGTGTGGTGCTGTCGGTATTGCCATTAAAATTCTACATCAAGAAGATGCCAAAATTGTTAGAGGGATTCATTTTCGACCATTGTCAAGCTACTAACTTTATTTCTGTGTTCCTTTATTCTTACTCGGCTACTAGTGGTACTGTAACAACTTGTTTTTGCTTACAATTCTACGATTTACATTGTGGAGCAAATGATTGACTGTAGATCTTGGACAAACAGTCGTTACGGGAAAGTTGCCTCACTCATGTCCTTCTTTGTCACTCTGCAGCACTTAGAGCCATATAGAAGCACTGATTTCACATTGCCTCAGCACAGAGGGAACATCATGACAATAAAACGATTGAATTGCCGATGGTGTCGACTATAATTATAAAGATAATGATGACGATGACGTAGATAGCGCTGACTATACTTTAAGGGGTGGCGAATGGTAGAATTCGAGACTCGCCGAGACGCCGAGATCCTAGTTAAAAATCCGAGTCCGAGACTGCTTGGTAAAAACTTTCGAGACTCGAATAAAGGTAAAATCAAACCATGCAAAAACGAGACTTCGAGACTTATCAAAAACACTTTAAAGATTTCGAGATCCTGCCAAAATATTCCGAGACCTACGTTTTTCGAGGTACCATTCGCCACCCCTACTTTAGGTAGTGACGTTGTTGAAGGTGCTTGTAATGATAGTGAGGAGGTGTAATTTTATCTTCATACAGGCATACAGGTTGTGGGGATATCAGAATGACGATGATAATTAAGTGATGTTAATGAAGATAACGATGACAACAACTATTACGTAGACTATCACTATGATGACGATAATGATGATAATGATGATAATGATAATAATAATAATAACAATTTAATAAGTATTTAACAAGTTTCAATACTTTACAACTCTTTGCAATTCTAAATTATTTTACAATTCTCAAATCAAACTAAATCAAATGAAAAATGTTGGTTTTTGGAGAGAGGGGAAAACCGGAGTACCCGGAGAAAAACCTCTCGGAGCAGAGTAGAGAACCAACAAACTCAGCCCACTTATGACGCCGAGCCCGAGAATCGAACCCGGGACACATTGGTGGAAGGCGAGCGCTCTCACCACTGCGCCAACCCTGCTCCCCCAATGATGATGATGATGATGATGATGATGATGAAGACGGTGATACGATGAAGACGGTGATCATTGCCGCATCAGTGCTCCATTTGGTTCTAATACAATGTAGATTATGATGCAAAATCGGGTGTAAGATAAAGGCCACCATCATCATCACGACAACAAGAACAACAACAACAATTAGAATCTTAGTTTAGCTCTACTTAGGATATTAACTACTTTGTCTCACCTTGATTGAGTTTTGTCCGCGTTCTACGTAATATTTTAAGCTTTCTACGTTGTCACCATGTTGCAGATGGTACATGGTTACCCACTCGATCCGTTGGTCGCGCCCCTGCGTAGCGACGCCTTTTACCGTGGTGAAGTAATTCCCCAGGTTAATCTGAAGCCATGGGCTCGTTCTATCGTCTGACTTGGGCGACCAACAGCCAGCTTTGACAGCCGTTGCTTTGAAGTGAAGCCTTCCTTGGTGGGCAGCATGATTTGCATTCCATTCCGAAGAGGCATCGATCTGTACGTCAGGTATTGCTTTACTTTCCATACCAAGAGGTCCAAGGCATTCTAATGTTGTTTTGGATAAAAATATAAGCGTAAAAAATCAAGCTTCTATTTTTTTTCTGTAACATAAATAAAGGAAAGTAAATTAAAGATTGGACTGGATTTTACTTGAGCTGTTCACTCAAATAGTTATGTTCCAAGTGATGGAACATTGATAATTTTGTCCATGTACTTGAAAAAACAATTGGTAACTTCAAAAAGGTTTCCTTTGCTTGTTGAGGTGTGTGCACAAACTAATTGTCTGCATGCATCACCGTCGCACGAATTTAAAAAGATGGTATTCGGATAACACATCAGTGGCACGTGTACGGAAAAGCAAAATCTATTTATTTTATACAATCTTGTTTTTTAACTTTGTACGGATCTGATGTCATTCGTGGGACTGAATTTCGATAGAAAACACTGCTAGACCCCCAAAGTTACCACTGTCCGTTGACAGTGTTAACCAACAAGCGGGATAGTGTTGACGGTCAAATAAAGACTGATCCTCGCAGTTGTGAAGGCAATGTATACAATTTATGTTTCCTTGAAAGAGGTGAATGTGAATGTTACATAGGAAATAAATCATGTATAATATAAACTGCGGAAGTGAAATCAAATCAAGACTCATCCTCGCAGTTGTGAAATCAAAGCAAGACTGATCCTCCTCAATGATTTCACTTCCGCAGTTCATATATGATTTATTTCACATATAACATCCACATTCATCTCTTTCATGGAAACATATGAAACCTACAACTGACCTGCTCCAAACGTCAGTGGCTTCATAGCTCAGTTGGTTAGAGCACCGCATCGGTATCACGCGCCGAGGTCACGGGTTCAAACCCCGTTGAAATCCTGAATTTTTTCAAGTTTCTTTACACAATTGCGTAAATTGCTTTCACAACTGCAAGGATCAATCTTCATTTGATTTCACTTCCGCAGTTCATATATGATTTATTTCATAGATAACATCCACAGTGTTGACAGTCCGTTGACAGTGTTACCCAGCAAGTGCGAGTAGAATGATTGTTTTATCGAAAGCGCCCTCAAATTGTGGAGATAAAATCTTCTTACTATTTCGTAAAAACGGCGCGTACAGTTACCACTTGAAGAGCACGGTACAATGGCTTATGTTCCAAGACTCTAGAATTGATTGAATTTCTCCAATGATCTAGTTTTTAATATTAAATTAAATAATTATAACAAATGCAATTAAGTCGAATGGTCTGTCTACTTATTCAAGGTACTTTTTTGCGTGATATTTTTATTTTCTTTGGAAACCAATCCAAGCAACAAATTTTAATTTCAATAGGATTGTGAAAGAGACCAGCATATTACCAATGCTTTAGTTTGGTGGCTAGCTCTTGATAAAAACTTCACAAGGAAGGAACAAGTATATGCCATACCTCTGCAACCATAGAGTTCTACCCTCATAGCAACGTAGATGTTCCAAGATACGGGGTAAAAACGGACGTAACGAGCCCTTATTGGTGGGTTTAGGTCATTGTAAACAACTGTATCCTTGTCTGTGTTTCCAGCAAAGGCCTGAAATACGTACAAGTAAGGTAAGGTAACTTTGTAGAACGGTTAATCAGATCATTAGCAGTACACGTGCTAAAGTGTGGAACCATGGCGGAAGAGGTGGGGAGGGGGAAGCAATTGATACAAAAAACAACAGCATTCTTAGAAGATCACGAGAATTTGTTATTCAAGTTTTAAGTAAAATTGTCCAAGTTTGACAAAGCTTTCCAAGAATCTCAATTATGTAAGAAAATAGAAAAAAAAATAGTTTTTTTGGGCGGCCACCCAGCCTGTGCGTTCGATGTGAATTGCTAAAAAATAGTCTTTTTAATAGATCACTTTACGATTGATCTGAAGGATTTCGAAGCTTTTAATGAAATTAAGAAATCCAAACTGCATGGTGCGAGTTTGTGAAAGACGGAACAAATGACGTAAGCTAGACAACATGAACAATATTCCACGTGTTTTTTAGTTGTATTCACCCCAACCCCCAGCTCAGGACAGGAAGTTAAGGTTTACTGAAAAGTGTTGAGGGCCTTTTAAGAGGTTGACCACAGCTGATGAAGTTGTTGCTAAATTTGCCACTTTGCAGGTCAGACGCTGACAACGATCATGGTCACTATGATCACCACCATTTCGTTTAGCTTTTGTTTTATCATCCATCCTGCGTTGGAGAAAAAGATGTTTCGTAATCTTAAGAAATATACCAAAAAATGTGCATGGGAAAAAATATTCGCCAGGGTTTTTAGGCAAATGGAAGCGACCTCATTGACTCACAGTGTTGCAAAGTAAGTTTGGTTTATTGTTTTATTGGAGAGAAAAAAAACAGGCAGGTGAAAGCATGCTTCACCATCTTCAGTCGACTATAATTTTCTGACGCGCAGCTAGAATATATATTCTTCATAATACAACTTGCGCATGTTTCACTGTAATTGAGTGACTGTACCTTATAATTATGACACGATAAAGCATGGAATTGAGGCCACGTTTGGGTGTGTTGCTGCAAAACAGGCATTTTTATCATAATCCAAAACGGGACAGCCTAGCCCAAAATGTATGACTTCTGGTTGTTTTAATGGCACGATTTTGGACAGCCGTTGCAAACCACTCGGCGGTTGCAAGCTAAGAATGAACTAGATCAGTTTTCACGCTCACAAATTGAATCAAACAGATTTACCAATGTTAGTTAATCTTCCCACTACTCTCCCCCCGTCGGCACTTCCTTGCACGCCTTATCACAAACCAAAGCACGGACAAGCCTTTCTTTTACGTAAAATGTCTTCATTAAATCTCACCTTTCTGATACTTTGGCCTTTTTCCACATAGTAGCGGAATTTTTTATCCTCTGCAAAGTCACTGTAAGCTAAGTTGTAAGCTGTCACCCAGTTATAGTGATTACTGCTATGTCTCCCTTGGGTGGCTACTCTAGTTACTTTCGTATATTCACTTAGCATATAAACCTGAAGCCACTGATTGGTATCACTTTTTGCCGGCACCCAAGCTCCAGCGTACGACCCTCCACCTTTGTTGTGAAGTCTGCTTTGACGGGCCGATTCAAAATCATTGTATGACGTAGAAGCACTCAGTTGCCCATCAGAGATTGCACCACTCTGCATTCCGAGAGCATCTATGCAGTCTAAAATGAAAAAAGTACATTCATACATTAGCATTGGTTTATCTTACTGCGCCTCGTTCGAAGTAAATATGCCGTTTTTAATGAAAACTCGCTTGTGTTGAATTTTAAAGCTCAAAATCGAACTTACCAAATAAAATTAAAAGGTAACAACTCTTCAAGAAATCGACTTGAAGGAGGCAAAAGTTTAAGGCCGCGTCCAGACTAATGCGTTCGAAAACTTGTTTTCTGTTCCTTGAAAACGCAGTATTTACGTCCGCATTAGCGTTTTCACAGCGTTTTCCACCGTCCACACAAGACCACCGAAAATGGATAAAAACATCCGTTTTCGTCACCAGTCTTTGCATGACCTTAGTTTCTCTGCACTACGCATGTTTGGACTGAAATAGCTATTCCCGCCGGGACATGCAAATCAGCAGTGAAGTAAGTGTTTTCGAAAACTTTCGTTTTCACCCGTCCACACTAATACGCTGAACCTCTGTTTTCAAAAACCTCCACTCTGGAGAGCGTTATCGGAAACCTCCGTTTTCGCAGCCATACTCCTCCGTTTCCGATCGTATTAGTGTGGACGGAAGGCGAAAACGGATAAAAAAACTGAAGTATGCGTACGAAAACGCATTAGTGTCGACGGGGCCTAAAAATCTCATTTGTGCAAAAACTTGTACGCGCCATAAAATTCCAAATGCCCTGCGGGTGATGTGGGATCATGTTCGGGTGCTATGCATCCGCAGGGTAGTGAGGTAGCAATTTCAAACACCGTTGTTATGTTGCAGTCAATAGTTTCATCAAGATTTTAAGTTCTTGGCATTTCTCGGTGCCAAGCACTTGAGCACGCTAGGAGCCCCATTCTCTCGTGCGAAACTTTTCTTCGACATTTCTTTTGTTCTAAAGTTTCTCTGGGAAGCTGAGAAACTTTACAGCAATGATACGGTATCACGTGTACCGGAACTGCCCTTTTTCACGAGAAAGGTAGTCTAAAAATAAATCGCTCGAGGAGCTGGTCGTTCTGTAAAAATGCCGTGACATTGGCTTAGTATGGGAGTTGCACGCTCCTAGTGATGAGCTCCTGTCGTAACCCATTCGTCTTTTTAAGTTCTAGTATGATCATTATCATTTTCTTAAGGTGAAACATCATTTATTGGTAAAACCATATTTTTGGTACCTTTGCATCCATACAGCTCTAATCTCATTGCTATACTAGTTTCCCAATCTGTTGGTAGGAATCGAATGTAGCGTGCCCTGATTGGTGGGTTAAGCTCTTGATACGCCACTTTGTTGGATGCCGAACACCCAGGGAAATCCTAAATCGCAAAATGGCAAGTAGTTAACACTAGATTTTCTTTTAACTTACCTCTCCAAAATAGACTCTATATTAATTGATGGGATTTTCAGTATGTCGACAAACTGGTTAATGCTAATACAGTCGAACCCCCGCTTCCGGACACCTCTCTTTAAAAAAGAAGCGGACATCAAGTTGCAGTCCCGGCGATTTCTCCACTGCAACCCTACATTACATCTTTAATTTCGTTCACTTGCTTGTGAAATGATCCACATTTCATAAATGCCTTAATGCATTAGAACTGTAAATCAAAGCACCAGACAATTTTGTCGAATTGGTTATTCAAAACGAGCCTCCAAAACGCGATTTCAGTAGCATTCATGAAATAACATCCTCTGAGGCTTTATGATCAACTGAAGTGCAATAGCAAATGTGATAACTGCCAGCACATACCTTAAAGACTTTTTCATCCTCTTTTCAAAATCTGTACGGCTTACCGACTTAAGGTGCGCTCCTTTGGGAGGGTCGAATCCTGATAAGGATCAATGATGCATCGAAAGAACCGAGGAATGAACTCTGGCCAAGGATCCCTTGGTTCCTTTAATGTACCATGATCCAACAACAACAATAACAGCTATATTGACTTTCCCATTTACATATGGTATCCGAGGGTGTTGTTATCGGGTGCATACAGCAACAACAACAAGATTAGAACAACAGAACAAAGTAACACTACCATTCCAGTCATATGACCAATAACTTTGCTGCCGCGACAGTGATCTCAGTTGAAAAAAATGCAGTTGTTGTTGCTTTTGCAAAAATAATACAGATCGCATATATGAAACTGGATAACACTTGAGTTCACTGCAGTCTACCTCACCTTTTTAGCGCTATGTCCTTGTTCCTTATAATATTTAAAACTCGTGCCATTATCACTGTATTGCAGATAGTACTTCTTCACCCACTGATCAACCTCGAAACGTTTGCGTATTTCGACAGCTGTTATTTCTGTGTAGTAATTAGCCAGATCGATCTGGAGCCACGGATTGGTATCACCTGTCTGGGCCACCCAAGCACTTGGGAATGCAAATCTGCTCTTGATGGCGGATTCATTTACACTTTTCTCTGAAGAAGCACTGATTTGATTGTCTAAGATCGCTCCACTGCTCATACCAAGAGCAACTGGACATTCTAAGTCGATAGAAATCAAAGTTATCGGGTTGGTTAGATGCTACTTAGCTTTAGTAACCTTTTCATCTAAGTCAGGCTGGTCTCCATGTCACGGCCTGCAGTGCCTGTTGAAATGCTTTATCAGGTACTTTCATGGCATTAATTAGGCAACGTATATATTTTGTTACAAAAGTAACTCATTTTGCAGCTTGCCAATCACAGAGTCGCTAGTCGTTGAACATTACAGTCATAGTTTTTTTTATTAGTGTTTGGTTACATAATTTTTATAATATTTGTAAAAGGAGACACGTACACTTGTGAATGAAAGTAGTCCCAAAAGGAATTGTGCCCATCACTTTCCAAAAACCAGCTCGCATGCTCTACCCCTGAGCTACAAAGAGACTGGCTGGAAATAGGGACATACGTGAAAAGCCCATGATGCACATTTGTTTGATCTCGAATGTGTTAGTAAGTACAATCTTGGACGAGCCGTTTGGGACTCTTTGCAAGAAAAGTTAACTTCAAACCCGTATCTTCCCCTTGCCTAACTTCATGTTTGCTTCTCACCACGACTAAATTTGAAAGGTGAAAGGGATGGAGGAGGTTGTGCTGTCAAAATTAAACGAATCACAAGTCAACCTTTTTTCTGACTTGTAACTTTAGTGAACTTAACAAAGGTACATTTAAAGCGTGTGTTTTACTCAGTGTCTGAAAGAATTTGGGTCAGGATTGTAGCTAAGACAAGCTTGCATCTTCAAGAGAAAAAAAAAAGAAAAAAAAGGTATGATCTTTATGCTAAACATAATGTTAAATACTGCAATAATAAATTTATATATATTAAATACCTCAACCAGTTAAATATAATGATATTGAAAAAGAAATCACCACAGATTGAATTAGGCAGCTTTAATCTTGTTAGGCAACGAGTTCGAGGAAATTCACCCTGTGAATGAGTTGAAACATGTGCTTGTATATGTGACAAGTACATAAAAAAAGGTACATCAATATTTTCCAGGCCAAAAATTTACCGTCACTCTGAGATTTTCATTTAGGATACTTTTCGATTCCAATGAATATATTGAGGTCGTTAAATAACTTGTGCGAAAAGGAATGTGTTGTGTGGACCCTGCAAAAGCTGACGTGCAAGCCCTCCAAACGGACTTTGTCGGCGTTCGCGCAAAATAAAACTAACTAAACTCAACTAAGTATTTTTTTTCAGAAATACTTTACCTAAATCTATATTCTGGTATTCTGTTTATCTATGGACGATATATGCGGAGAGCCGGTCTAAAGTCTTGAACAGGCCCGGTGCCTACCAAACGCACAATTTTAAAGTGGTTTCTTTTTCTTCTCCCTTCAAGTCCATACCAACCAAATTGTTGCGCGTTTCAGTGACCAACTATGAACCAGTTTTACTGTTTAAATTAAAGTGCACCTAAACCCCAAATATATTTTTTTCGCTAAAAGAAATCATTGCACCTGTTCGAAAAGCATTGCGCCGTTCTTTTTTCCATTTTTTTGCCAAATACTGGCTTGTTGTAGCCCTTAATAGCTACTAAAAATTAAGCATCATTTGGTACATATAAAGTAGTTTGTGATGCTAAATCTAGAACAGACCCACGCCCTGACTAGGTCGTGGACCAACTGATGCTTACTTTTTCGTAACTTTGGAAGCCTATAAAAAGTGAACATTTTGCAAGAAAAAAAAAAGGCGCGATGCTATTTGAACAGGTGCAAATATTTATTTTAGCAAAAAAATATTTTGGATTTAGGCGCATTTTGATTAAACCAGTAAAACGGTTTCATATTAGGTTCACTGGAACATGCAACAATGTCATTTGGTTGGTATGAACTTGAAGGACTAACCGAGGTATTGCTCACAGTCATAGACATAAAAAAAAAAGACTTTTGGAAAATCTGTAGTGAGGGTAAGATCAATTCTTACTTGCATACGCTTCCACTCTCATACAGTTCCACCTGATTCGTTTGGTGGGATGGAAGCGGACGTATCTCGCAGTGAACGACGACGTCAAATGATGTTGGTCTGCGGTTTGGCTGTCACCTTCCCGGTGAAATTCCTAAAAAAGCAACAGCCATCATTAACTTCTGATTTCGATGGCTAGGAGCAATAAGTAACTTGATGTATTTACTAAGGTATTAACCATACATATCACATGTCGAATGTCACACTATCAGCAATCGAGGATGCTGTAAAAGGGTTAGCGAATTTCGCCCTCAAGATTGGTTTTAGCCAATACCTATTCGCCAGCCATTGTCGTTTTACATTAGAAATGTTTCTTTAACTATTTCAAGAAAACGACAAAGTTTAAGTTTAAGTTTACAAAACACGTTTCAACAGAAACTTCCGTCATTATTCAGTTGAATAGGATACAAAGCATTGGGAGTTGAATTTATAAGTAAGAGAAAGTGTTAATTATGCTAGTAACAACGCAATGTACATAAAACGTGACAATGTGAGAATTAAAAGGATAGCTTAAGATTTACATGATGTAATTGTTGATTTAAAGAAGGCTGTTCTCTTTGAATACGAAAGGCCTCTTTTATTTTAAGTTGAAAAGTCGTAGAGGCGTGATCTAAAATATGAAAACGGTCTACTAAACAGAGGGCGCTACAATGTTCAGAATTTTGCAAGTGTTTGAAAATGTGAGATGCCCTACCACTGACTACGTGTTCATGCACGCGTGTGGAAAAATGTCGAGTTGTCTCGCCGACATAACAGGCATTACATCCCGCACAAGTAAACTTATAAACCACTCGCGAATGAAGCCCGCAGGGGATAGGGTCCTTCACACCAAAGAAGTTGCCTATTTTAAAGGAGGAAAAAATAATTTAACCATAAACGCCTCTTCTTTCTCTAAAACGCTGCTGCTAACAAATCTGTGAGATACAATACACACCCCTCCCTCTCCCCCTTTCAAAGTTGTTCCTCAAAGTTTCGAGCATGGTGTTTCACTGTTAACAACTTTGATAAGAGGGGGAGGGGGAGGGAAAGCGGAAGATCATGGAAACGTAATTCAAGGCCAAATGGCGTACAGTGTCTCAAGTATTTTTGCAACTTGTTGTAGCATAATTAACACTTTCTCGATCTCCTACATATAAATTCAACTCCCAATGCTTTGTATCCTATTCAACTGAAGATGACAGAAGTTTCTGTCGAAACATGTTTTGCAAACTTAAAAGTTTTGTCGTTTTCTTTAAATTTCTGATTTATTTGTTAACTATTTCACTATTTACGACGCAAATCTAACACTATAACACTATGTTAATATTTCCACTGTTAATTTATGTCTAGAAAACCTAGGTAGGCTAAAACAAGATTATCTCACGTGACATGATAATGTTGATAATACTGCATGATTTCATATGCGATATTAACTAGCAACTTAAAACGTGTCACAACCGTTAGCTTAGGTATACACATTAACCGGACGCAACCACCTACATCTGAGCCTCCGTTTATGAAGTGGTAGGTGCATACTTGACAGTGCACAATTTGTTGCTATTTCGGTTGGTTCGGCATAGTGCACCAACGAAAACCGATGCAGACCCTTGAGTGTGATTCAAAGAAAAAATATATAAAACTTTATGTAACTCAGCAGAAGATAGCTCCCTTTATTGACATTATCATTTTCTACATGCGCACTTCGTTCATTTAAAATAGCAACTCACCACTTCCGTGCCGTTTGTGTGGGTATACCAACGCCAAAATGATCCTTCAGATGAGTAAGACAGTTTGAAGTCCGTTACTCGTTCATTGCCATTTACATCCCCCTGACTGGCAATGCCACATAACACATACGTCTTTCCAAAATCCACTTGAATCCAGTCGTTATTTCGACTAGATTCTGCCGCACACCAACCGTCGCTTCTTTTGTCATTGAGTCGGCCATGATAGGCTGGGTAGCCGGATGATTCTGTTGACGCCGTCATCTGTACATCAGGAATGATACTGACGCTTGATATGCCAACAGAATTGAAGAAGCAATTCTCTGTTTGAAAAAGACATTCCATTAAACTATCTTATGGACCTGTTTTAATTGATTGATTGATTGATTAGGTTAATTGACTCTCAAATTTTTTGTGTGCAAGCAACCATTTGTCCCTAATGACGGTTAACAAATACCTACCAATTAAGTATTCTTACATCGTGTTTTTTTGAAAATCATGCACTTAGTCAGGCAAATAAACATCATAAAGATATTGGCAAGCTGTTTTCCAGAACATCTCTCTTTTTGCGTTATGAACGTCCAGTTTTTAGGCCGAGGTTGACATGTTTTGTTTTCAAAAATTGAGTCTAAAAATATTTAAGGTGTTTTTAACCGGCTTTTCTTGAAATAATATTTACGCGAATAAACAAAAATGATACTAAAACAAATTTAAAGATGCACAAAACACCCCAGATGGAAGTGGATTCTGCTTGTTACTATAGCATATATCCGACTATTTGCAGCTTTTCTGTATGGGCAAAATACTTACTTCAATGCCCAAGAGACGTGTGTTTGATAACCTAGTTAAAAGAGTATATTTTTCTCGTCAAGATGAAACAGAAATTGGAAAGATTACCTAAGAAGCGCACCTTCTCTAGGTAATAAACTCAATTTCATTTTTCACTAGGCTTTCAAGTGTCGGTCTGTCTGGTCGTTCGCCAATTGATAAACTAATAATTTTTTTCTCAGTGTGCAAGCGGGCGGTATTCTGCGAATCCTGCAATCTGATTGGTTCCGGGGACGGGCAGAATTTTGCTATCTCTTGACGAAGGTAATGGTAACGCTTTTCGCTGGAAATCTTGAAGTGAAATCTTTTTACACCGGCGCGATGAAAGAGTGTGTTTTTGCTTTTAAAATGAAAATATTCTCTTACTTAATAGTGTGCAGTGAAGGAAAACATCAGTGGTGGATAAAACTATTCTCCTAAAAAAGCGAGTATTCATTAAATTTTGTTTACAACACTGTGCTGCCGCTTTGCTGTTTTTCTTGAAGTGATGACACGCCGTAAAAGGGAATACGGCTAACTTCTGAGATTAGGTTTTCGTTTGATATTCCTTATTTCCTTCGGAGTTTATTTTTTTTCACCTCGTTCTATTCACTTTCACTCAAAGAAATGTAATTATTATTGAGCCAAAATACTCAAAGGAAAATCTCGCAAAGCGTGTCATTGGGAGAAATTATGACAACGCGTAAGTGTTTTCCTTGCTTAGTGTTCTTATTTTAGCAATATCCGTGTGAATGTCTCGATGGAAAGCAAACAGACTAACTGATGCGATTCCCTACTCGTGTTTGAAGAACTACCATTAAAACCGAATTTGAAAGTGTGGTTCCCTTTTGAGCAAGATCGTTAAGACTGCCTTTGTTTGTCTGAGATTTACAGACCCTGTTTAATCTAAGCTAAATTTTGACAGTTAAGCTTAGCGTGGGTATAAGGACCTCGCAAATTCAGTTTTCGTTAACCTTCAGACAAAAACAAAAACAGAAAAAAACTGAAACAGGGAAAAACTGTGCCCTTGGCCTTGAGTACGGATCTCGGCCTGCGGCCTTGGGCCGTACTTAAGACCTCGGGAAAAGTTTTCCCCTATACGGACCTCCCAGCCGGTGAATAACGCATATACATTAATTATTTTAACTATTCTTTCGACAAGAACGTCACCATTTCTTTGGTAGCTAACTCCCTCCCCTACGTTTTACCTGCGACTTGATTCCGTATAGCCTGAAGTTCTTCCGAGGTCAAAGCCCTGTTGAAGATTTGCATCTGGGTAATCTTGCCTTTGAAATACCGCGCATCTTGGTTTGTAGCCCCCATTCTGACACTGTATTGCGTAGCCAAATCAAGACTAGCTCCAACGTTCAATGTAAGATCAATTCCGTCAAGCCATAATTTCAGTTCACCGGAGGTTCGATTGTACGATGCACCAACAAACGTCCAAGAACTTAATCTAATAGTATGTTGCAATGATCCTAATAGCGAACCATCTCTGCCTCGCAAGTCGATATAAGGTCGTCTATTTAATACCCAAAAATGAACTCCCCAGTTATTCACTCCGTACGAAAAGATGGGTCCATCCTTACCGCCATGGTACAACCAGCACAGGATAGTTATCGAGTAACGCACATCCAAAGAACTTCCATCACTATTGGCAAACTCAATGTAACTATTTAAAGTTCCATCGAATTCGTAAGAGCCCTCAGCCTGTTCCATGGGACCTTCGGTCAGCTTAACTCCACTGGAGGATCCCTGGGACACTGCACCATTGATTTCTTTGGTGCCGTAGGTACCATTGAGAGGGAAAAAAGCAACAAGTCCTGGAACTTGATAAAAAAAAATACTTATTACATGAAATTTCAAACGAAGCCTGCAATAGTAAAAATTGTTGGCTAATTCGTTGACAATGGAATTCAGTGATGACATTGGGATTTTCTTGAGTGGGAATGAATGTATATTGCACGAAAGAATGCGTTAGTTAACGTTTCTAAAGGAACTGTGGTGCTGCGTCGGTGAGGAGTTGGGAAACAAAAATTGATTCAGTTCAGTATCAACGGAGTTGACAATGTAAATTGACCACCATACAGGGATTCTAAAAGCTAACGTTTTGAATGTTAGCCCTTCGTCAGAGCAAATCAAGGAATTATGGGTTGTGTGTGGTTTATATTCAGGAGATGGATCAACGTAATTGGTGGTAACGTGACACCATGAAAAAGAGGAATACGTCAATTAAATGAAAAGTGTTCGTTAATATCGTTGAGATTAAGGGTGCCGATTTGGAGGATCCTTGCAGCTTTCCGTGGTACCTTGAAGTAGGGAAGCGCTGCAAATCGCCCTGTGTTGTTTGGAGTGGTGAGGGAGATTAAAATGACGCTCGACTGGCCTGTATGCGTCTTTGTCATTTTTTTCAACATCGCGCAAGTGTTCACGGAATCGGTCACCTAATCGTCTTCCTGTTTCACAAAAAGATGCGGCTGTCCTGGCCTGTCTATGTGATCAAGGCGGGACATCATCGCGCCAACAAAATGATCGACCATCAGCACTACAAACGTCACAAGCGGACAACAATGACATAATCCAATTCACCCTTACTTTTCAGCCTCAAAATCTCCTGGCTAAAATCGTCATTCTTGATAAGTTTAAATTACTCCAAAATGATCCCGAGGCTAGTAGAATATTTTGAGAACTTCACAATTTCATTTAAACGCGATAAAAACGTAGGCAACTTTTTGTTTAGAAGCGCTCTCAAACCAAATGAGCAACACCGCACTTTTAAATGGAAGCGCTCACGAAGCAAAACTTGTACACGTCCTTTAATTTAACACAACAGCAAACAAAAAGCGACCTAAGCGATCTAAACAAAGTTAAACAAAATTGCTTTGATTTTGATTTGATTTAAGATCACCGATCGTATCACGTGCATCTCCGCGAATTTCATCGAATTTATAACCTGTACTTTATGGAAAACGTTATACATTGGCGAAACAGGAAGACGACTAGGCGACCAATTCCGCGATGCTGAAAAGAGATGACTCTCCCAAGTGCGTCAAGCTAAGCCAATCACTCGTCATTTTAATCTCCCCAACCATTTCAAACAACACATGGGGTACCATGGAAAGCCGCAACAATCTGGCACAAAAATTAAATCTTTCATATCGGCGCTCCAAATGCCCACGGTTTAAACGAACGCTCTTTATTTATTTACTTAATGTATTTATGTTTTTCACCATCCATCTCCTCTATATAGTCCACGCACCACGCATAATTCCTCCGGATTCTCTCTGACGAAGGGCACATTTTTACGCTCAAAACGGCAGCTTCTCGAATCCCTGTACTGTGGTTAATTTACGTTATCAATGCAACTCCCTTGACTGACACCAATTTTGTGTGTAAATGTAACACTACTAACGACACAACTAGACTCCAAAACAGACTATAATTCTTCATGAACACGACTTACAAGCACGTCTACAAGCACACGTTCCCGAGACGACTAACTGCGCATGTCCGACCTAACTTGGGCTCAGGCCCCACGCTACACTACCCCCTCCCGTATAAGGACAGAGGTTAGAGAATGAGTTTTCAAATGTTAATAAGCAACTGTGTTATCAAAAGTTAATAAGCAACTGCTCCAACAAGAGTAAACGGCCACGAAGGGTAAACAACAACTGTTCTAACATAGTCCTGGAGCCACGATGGCTCCCTTCGTTCACGTCTCGGTCTAACTGGAACTTGACTCATCTCATCGTTCGCCGAAGAGACATCCAGCTGGTCAGGTACATCAGCAGGCTGTGCAACTGGGCTAAGAGTACCACTCGCGTCCTGAACCTGAGGCGTTTCCCGACCGTCTGTAGCCTGAACCACAGGATTTTCCAGCCATTCCAACTCGACCCCACTAGTATCATCAGCCCCTCCCTGGGCCTGATTTGGCTGTGGCACCTCTCTCAATCTCTCTGATCGAGCCGCTTCTCTGGAAGTGGGGGTCTCTGGTGGTGTAAAACACGGTTTCAGGTAATTGAAATGGACCACTTTCCTCCTGCGCCGCTCGCCGGCTTTCCTCTTCTCCTCCTCGATGCGATAGGTAACATCAGACAGGGCTGTCACAACCTTCCAAGGACCACACCAAGGTTTCAGGAATTTCTTCCTCCTTGACCTGGTTCGGTTTCGATACCAGACTCGGTCTCCTACATGAAACCGCTGACCGTGGCATTTGGTGTCGTAATAAGCTTTCTGAGTTTTCCGTGCCCGCTTGAGGTTCTCTCTCGCTAAGCGTTCTGTCTCCTCCAGTTGTTTCTTCTGTTGAACAACATAATCAGGATAAGACTGTCCCCCTCCCTGGGGTGGTGACGTCTCCAGCTTCAGGACTGCGTCAAGAGGCAAAATAGCTTCCCTGCCAAACATTAGACGGTAAGGGGTAAACCCCGTGGACTCATGAACACTGGTATTGTACGCAAGAACTGCTTTTGGTACAAAGTCTGCCCAGTCCCGGCGATGATCTGAAATCAATTTGCACAAAATCTTCACCAGTGATTTGTTTAGTCGCTCCACTTGACCATCCCCTTGGGGATGATATGGAGTTGTTCGAGTTTTCGCTGCATCAACTAAATCACACAGTCCCTTGAAGACAGCTCCATCCACATTGGCTCCCTGATCAGAATGTAAACCCTCAAAGCAGCCGAACCGGCATATGTACTCGTCCATCACTTTCTTTGCAAGCGTTACTGCGGAAGTGTTTCTTACTGGGTAAGCTTGGGAAAATTTAGTGAAGTGATCAGAAACCACCAGCAGCCACTCATGACCCGAGCTTGACCTTGGCGTAGGTCCAACTATGTCTATAGCAACTCTTTGCAAGGGGTGACCCGACTTGATGTTGATAAGCGGTGCTTTAGATAACTTGTTGGGGTCATTAACTTCAGCACATGGACCGCACCTTCTAATGTGACTTTCAACGTCCTCACGCATGCCATGCCAGTAAAATCTCCTTCGTACCTTCTCCAAAGTTTTTGACACACCAAGGTGACCAGCTGAAGGACTATCATGAAGGGCATGCAACACTTTAGGCACAAGGCTTTCTGGCAGACAAACTTGCTGGTAGATCTCTTCGCCTGTCGTTTCATTTTCCCAGCGTCGGAAAACCAGACCATCCTTTAGAAACAGCCTTCCCCACTGAGCCCAGTACGACAGAAGTTTGCGCCCACCTCCTTCCACATCACGCCTCGCAGGTCTCGCACCAACCTTAAGCCAATTCGCTACCTGCGACAGAACAGGATCTTGTTTCAGGGTTGTCTTCATACTTTCTCTTGACAGTGGCTCTACATTGATGGACTGGATCAACACAGCAGCCTCATCCTGTTCGGCTAAGATGGTACTTTCCCATGCCAGGCGGGAGAGTCCATCTGCGTTTCCATGCGACTGTCCAGGGCGATGTTCCACCTCAAAGTCAAAATCACTCAGCCTTTCTAGCCACCGGGCAACCTGCCCCCTAGGGCTCTTGAAATTCTTTAGCCACTGTAGGGCACTATGGTCAGTCCTAGCAAGAAATTGCCTGCCATAGAGATAAGTCTCAAAGTGTTCAGTTCCCCAGACAAGGGCTAAAAGTTCCTTCCGGGTCGTGCTGTAGTTTCTTTCGGCCTTTGATAGAGCCCGTGCACCGTATGCTATAACACGCTCTTTCCCATCCAGAACCTGTGATAACACTGCTCCCAAACCCCTGTCGCTAGCATCAGTGTCTAAAATAAATGGCACATCCAACTGAGGAAAAGCAAGGATGGGGGCGTTCGTCAACTTCCGCTTAATGTTCCGAAAGGCTTCTTCACACTCGGCGGTCCACCTAAGACGTTCACCCTTTTGAGATGCACTGTGTAAAGGGGCAGCAATGTCAGCATAGTTCGGCACAAAGCCTCGATAGTAACCGGCCGTCCCCAGGAACGCTCTCAGCTGGCTCTCATTCTCTGGCACTGGCCACTCCTCGATGACTCTCACTTTCTCTGGATCAGTAGAAATACCATCCCTGGTCACCACATGACCTAGCACAATCACTCGTTCTGACAATAACTTGCATTTCTTGGGGTTAATTTTCAAGCCTGCTTCAGCCAACCGCGATAAGACCAGTGACAGTCTCTCTCGATGCTCCTGTAGGGTTCGGCCGAAGATGATAATGTCATCTAGATATACTAGACAGTCTGACCAGCACAGACCTTTCAAAACAAGATGCATAGCCCTCATAAAACACGCCGGTGCATTTGTCAGACCAAAACTTAACTTGCGGAATTGGTAAAGACCGTCTGGGGTTGCAAAAGCCGTCTTCTCTCGGTCTTCTTCTGCAACATCAATTTGCCAGTAACCGCGGAGCAGGTCAAGATGAGAAAACCACTGCGCACCAGTTAAACTCTCTAATATGTCATCACATCTTGGAAGCGGGTACAAGTCTCGCTTGGTTACCTTGTTCAGAGCCCGATAATCCACACAGAAACGCTGCGTGCCATCAGCCTTGGCAACCAAAACTACTGGAGAGGACCATGGGGATTCAGATGGCTCTATGATCTGAGCTTCAAGCATTTCATCCACTTGACGGCGCGTTTCTTCTCTTTTATGGAAAGGGACTCTTCTAGGTGGTACTTGTATTGGCTGTGCTGATCCAGTGTCAATGGTATGTTTGACACCTTTGGCTGAACCTAAGTCCCATGGCCCCTTTGAAATGCAGTCGGCGTAAGTGGACAGAACCTCGTAGTGCTTACGTTTTTCCTCTTCTGGAACCAAATCACTACTTATGGGAAACATCTCTTCCAAAGGAGCACTACCAACATCAGAGTCTTTCACAAAAACTGCACTACACTGCCTAGCCCCTAACTCCACCTCAGCATGTTCCTTAGCAGCCCCTACAACTTTATAAATCTCACTCTTTCCACCCTCGTCAGTCAGTCCATCTACTTCATCCACTAGTGGATGTAGGTCCCCAATGCTGCTGCAGCGGTAAACTTTGAGAGGCTTGTCAAGGCTATTAAACACACGAACTGGTATTCGCCCATCTTTTACAGTTACTGCAGTCCGCAAGGCCCCCGCGGAATACCTTTCCGAAAACTTGCTTCTTGGCTCAACCACGCCCACAAATTCCTCCTGGCCACTCACCCCCTCAATCAAACAAGGTATATCAGCAACCATTCTTGGTGATAATGTTACAGTTTCGGCAACAGTGATCCTGTAGACTTTACCGAGCGGGCCAAACACCAACTTGCTGGGTCCCCCTTTACTGTATACAGTGTTATTGTCAAAGTTAATAATACACTTGTGAGCCATCAAGAAATCTATGCCAATCAACACTTGTTGAGGTAACCCGCGGCATACTAACACGTTATGCTGAGCTTTGACACCACCAAGTTCAAGTGTCAACTCCGTTTCACCAACAACATCAAGCGGCATGTTATTGGCCCCAAGAACAGCTTTTCGTGGTGGTTCAAGCTTGCTCGTATTAGAGTTAATACAATGGTAAATGTCATCACTAATAATTGTTGCTTCAGCACCAGTGTCCAGCAAAGCATGGGACAGAACACCATTGACATGGCATGGCATAAATGCACCCTTAGATTTACCGGGCGGGGTCACTTCTGGCTGCGCCCCGCCCGTCTCCAGTTTCCCTGGTCGATACGAACTTGATGGGGACAATTCCGAATGAAATGGTTCAGGCTTCCACACTTAAAGCAAGCTCTGGGGCCCTGAGGAGACTCAACACTTTCATTCCTACCTGGCCTTCCTTGAGGAATGCCCTTCAGCTTCTCTAAAATTTCTGCTTGTTGTTGAAAGAGCTGCTGAGCCCATACGGGGGGTTCTGGGGTCCCCCGATGTGAAGTAGCATTCCCGCCATCCTTCTCTTCGGCCGTTGAAGTAAGGACGTGAGTACTCCCTTTGTTTAACACTTTTTGATTTGATTCGTATCGCTGGGCAGCTGCAAGTGCTTCATCCAAGGTATTCGGGCCCAAATCCAACACCTTCTCTCGTAACGTAAGGGGAGTTAAAGAGCCAATGAAGAAATCTCGCGAAGTACGATCAAGTATAACGGGCGGGTCGTCAGGATAGGCCAGCTCGACAAGGCGAGATATTTCGCATCTCAGTTGATGTAAATCCTCGTCGGGTCGACGTAACTTGGCTCGAAGCGTAGAAATGTGCACTTGCCGGGATTCTTTGGGATGAAAACGATCTGTCAGAGCGCGTTCTAGAACTTCCCATGTGGATGTTTGCTCGGTAGTGAGGCTGTAGTATGTTTGCTCGGCGAGGCCTTTCAGGTACGCTGGCAATATTTGATTTTGAAGCTCGGCATTCCACTTATTCAGCGAAGCGATGTTTTTAAATTTCCGTAACCACACCAGCCAGTTTTCTCCCGAAGCAGCCGAGAAAGTTTCTGGTTTAATGCGAAGAGGATGATCTGGCGCCAAAGCACTCGATGAACTCGCGGGGCTGTGCGAACTGGATCCAGGCGTTGTTTCACCTTTCTTCGCAAGACTGGCTTCCAACTGGGCCACTTTCGTTTCCAAAGCTTTCACAGTTTCTTCCATGATTAAAAATCCCACCGCTGCCACCAAATGTAACACTACTAACGACACAACTAGACTCCAAAACAGACTATAATTCTTCATGAACACGACTTACAAGCACGTCTACAAGCACACGTTCCCGAGACGACTAACTGCGCATGTCCGACCTAACTTGGGCTCAGGCCCCACGCTACATAAATTGCGCCGTTTTTCTCAAGAACTTCGTAGTGTGGATTATTATTCAGCACATTGCAACTTTTTCAAAAATGGCCATGTTACATGCAGGATTCGTCGAGCTTACTAAACATATATTCTGCGAAAACACAAGGATAATTTTCATTAGAATAGTGAATAGATACATTCTAACAGGTCGGTGCACAAATGCCACAACTAGATTGTGTTGTTTTCACGCTGTTGTCGTGATAGAAAGGAGTAAGATAGGAACCTGTCCATTATGTAACATTGTGTCAGCTTTGAGTAAGAAGTGTTTTGAAAGCAATAGAACATTTTCCTGTCCGTGTAGTGCAGTCTCAGCATCCATATGTTTGAGTCTAGGTCTCACTCGATGGTTACGAACCGCTTGCCTTATCTTCGAGGCATTTTAAACTGTTTTCCGAAATGTTTCTTTGATTTTTACGGCGACGAAGTTTTATTGTTTGGTGAAATCAGAAAGAACGAGGCATAAGGCTTCGCGTCCATAATGACGGTTGACATGAAACTCTAACTTTACTTTATGTATGTAGCTGCGAAACGTTACATTTTGTGACATCTTGCAAGAAACAAAACAATCTCGTCCCCAGAGGTTGCTATCCCTTTTGAGGGTAACGTAGGCTCTGGGGACGAGATTGGACTTCTCGCCAATCGGATCTCAGATACAATAGACCATTTCTGAATTACCTCAGCCCTCTTTTAGGCCTCTTTTCAAGCGCGTTTTGTCCAAAAATTGAAGTGTTCAAAGCATACTTTCGGCTTCTTGCTGTTTACAAAATGTTTCAAAGTTGAGTCAGTTGTCAAATCTTCGTTACATGATTCGCTATAATTCGTCATGAATGAACTGAAAACGGCGCCCGTGTAAAATGCGCTTAAAATCCGATCGCGGTCATTTGTGTATTTGTCTCCGACTTAAGGGTGTCGGTAAAACGCCGACTCGGGGCCGGGGCCGGGGGGTTCGCTTTATAAAAAAAAACACAAAAGTAAAAAAAAAAAAATTAAAAAAAGGAACATACATTAAAATAAATTAAACTAAATAATTAAACAAACAAATAAATAACTAAGTAGATAAATAGATAAATAAATAAATAAATAAATAAATATCAACCAATACGTTTGTTGTACGACCGCTGTACCATAAACTGCAAAACCCCAGGTCAAGCTTCGCCTGATCGAAATGGCGGAAAAACAAGGGCATATCACTAAGTTGAAGACATTTGGATTCAATTTTGTGCCTTACAACTTGAAGACCTGTACAAACTATGACTGGGTATTTTATCTTTAAAAGAAGAGAACTGAATTACGCTGCTGTCTGTAGCTAGTGCCATGTCTTCGAAATTTATTTCGCTACGTTTATGAATCGTGCTGCATTGTGTGTTGGTCTGAACTTTAAGTGCACAGCTGTGTACGGTATGTGGTCCTTGGTCCGCGAGTAAAAGTTGTAATCGCGAACATTTAGCTGCAACACGTAACGAGCTGAAATTTTCCCTGAAGATAGCTTTTATGTTTCTTGCGATAATCTTAAAGTGGCAAGTTCCAAACGATGACATTTTCCTCGTAATTCGAAAAATGGTGACTGTGCTCGCAGGCCCTTGGTCCGCGACTCATATAAACAGCACAAAAGGTATTCGTCATCCTCACGAGAATGAGAATTTTGGCAAATTTTATTTATTCTTTATTTTCCTTGATATATGTATATCTATAGAGAAAACGCCTGCCCAAAAACACTGTCAAAATGATAAACACTCCCAAATTAGTCGCGCTTGGCCGCTCTTACGGAAGATAAGAAACGCAAGGAATGACAGGCCATACCGAATTTCCTTCCTGTGTGAAAACATGTAAACAACCTTTTATAGTTTTTTTCTCACAAGCAGATCTTTTAAAGATTTTCCTTTTTTGTACGAAATGATAGGTGGTTCTTTAAAAATTTGGCGAAGTAGGGGTTGATTTTGAATTAAATGCCATTTTGCGAGTAAAGCTTGTTTTAAGTTTGACACTGATGGCTGGCATTGTGTCACAAACGGTAAAATGTCTCAGACATTTTACCGTTTGTGAATAAAGCCAAACCCCAACACTTCTTTTTAATTCTGTGCTCCAGACTTTCAGAAAACTCTCAAAGTCCCTAAATGACAAAAATCGCATGCTGTTAAAGTTTCAGAAAGACCATTTAGACCTTCTAGATAAGACTCGGCGGAACATTCCGTAATTCATTTTCTTGCAAAATTAATTAACGGAATTTTCGAAAAGCTTGTTCTATCAGCTTTAGAATTTAGTGTATATGGGCTGTAATCGGGAGCCGCGCCAGCCCTTAAACTAGAAACAACCCTGAAGGTACACGGTCACCTTATTGATGAAAACTATCACTATCAAAAGCAAAGTTGACAAATATATTTGTTCTCATATCCGCAGTTCATATGATTTCTTTCATATGCATCATTCACAAATATATTTCGATACTTCTGATATCCAAATAACTATTTTTTCACTATATCTCCCTAAATAATTGCACAGCACTTTCTTGCAACCACGTATTTTTCACAGAAACATCTTTCACTCCACCACTACCCCCTACCCCCATTGACTTCCCCAGTCTTCCAACCCCCACCCCCCCTACCCCCTCTGCCCTGCTACCAAGCGTTGTACAAAGAAAAATGGGGGCAGAACAGATCACAAAGAATGCACTTTAAGGAAATACTAGTTTCAATGTAAATTGTATGTACTAGTGGGATTTTTGTGGTATTTGTAACTGTCAAAAACGGATATATGCCAGCAGCTTTTCCAAAATAATTTAGCGCCTTGGAAAGACCAAGAGATGTCTTATGACCTGCCCAAATTGCGTTGATAGAGGGCATCGCGTTTATCTACACATTTTACTCTATTTTCGGTAGTGACGTGGCTCTAAAATGGCGTTTTTCAAACTTTCCTCGATTTCAGAAAAAAATCAAGAGCTTCAGAATCTTTGAATACTATTTTCGAAAATAACTCAGCATAGTTGTTATTTAGGCAAAATATGAGGAAATTCGAAATTTCACGAGTGGCGCTGGGTTTTACCTGTTGCTCTTCTCCTTAATTTGTATTATCTTGTATGTGTATCTGTCTATGTGAAGTAAATTAATAAAATGAAACGGAAACTGAAAGTTCAAAGTTGTTTTGTCCGAATATCGTCGGAATCTTGTTCTCCCCTCTGATTTTGCGAAGAAAGTGTAACCAGAAGTCCTAGGATTAGGTGCTGACCAAAAGAAAAACGTAACGGAATCGAGAAAATATGAAGCATCATATTCTTGATATTACCTTAGATTATAACCAGGTTATGGGATCGTTTGGATTTTTTTTTTCCACTAAAAAAATAACCTCAACCCCTAAGGGGGAAGTGCAAGTGGAGCTCTTCCTGGAAAACACGACTGAAGTTTCGGAGAATCAAGGGTAGCAGTGGAAATGTTGACATCTACTTGTGCCATCAAAACAATTACAGTCTTTCACACCATGGAATGTCATAAAAAAATGTTTCTCCCCTCCTTTAAATTTAGACCGAGCCCCTGAGGAAAAGTCCACGCGAAGCTAACGTCTTCTAAAGTCAGTTGGTTTCTCTTACGCCTCCCGAAAGAGAAATCACTGCGAGCAACCGTTTGTTTCTTTGAGTGAGCCACAGACAAATAAATTAAATTTAAACTGGTAAAACGAGTTAGTAAACTTGTTTTGGCGCTTGCGTGTTCGTTCAACTACATAACTGCTGCGTTTGGGCGAGCCCGTTGTGTAGAGATCAAAACAGCTAGCTGAACAGTGGCGTCCAAGGTAACAAATTGTTCAAGCTGCGACCGGGTTTATGATGAAGCTTTAATACCGCTCTTGAGGGATTAACATCCCTAGGAATATCAAAGCTAAGACAAAACTGTTCTATTTTTCGAGTGCGGTTGTTCTAGTTTTCGAAAGAAAGATATACAATGGCCCTGGTCTTCTTTGAACGGCGATCATTCGCGCTGTCTATTGCAAGTCACTTGATGTTGAATGCCGCTCCATAATTCCTCGAGGCTGTGCTGTATTTCGCTCGAAATTATATCTGCAGTGCTTCCGGTACGGTTCTTTTACTTTCGACGACTGCTAATCTCCATAAACAGGTTTATTTAATCCGCTTTATATGGTCTTCACCCAACGGAAATTGTATAGTTGTTATAATCCCGAACAAATGCATCCCTTGGGGCTTGCTCGCAGTGGTTTCTCTCTCGGGAAGCGTGAGAGAAACCAACTGCTCGCAGGGTACATTCTTTTAGATCAAACGGCCATATTTTTGTTAATCGTGGTTGGCAGTTTGTGTAAGACTCCATGTATTGTCTTTAAAGTGCCTATAACCCAAAAATATTTTTTTCGTTATCATGCATCTTTGCACCTGTTCCAAACGGATTGCGGCACTTTATGTCCTTTTTTCTCCAAATCTTGATTTTTATAGGCTTTGAAACAGAGTATCATTTGATTCACCACCGAGTCAGAAGGGGCGTGGGTCTATTCCTGATTTGACGTCACAAACTGATTTGCATGCATGTTTACAAAGAGTTAATGCGATGCAAATCAGTTTGTGACGTCAAATCAGGAATAGACCCACTTTGGGGTTATAGGCACTTTAACCTGATGCAACTATGCTTCACACAGGAATGTCGCGAAAAAAAAACAAACAAAAAACTAACCCCCACCGTGGTAATTTCTTTTGTTCACTGCTTTGGACTGGAGATTCTAAGCAGCTTTTTTTGTGTTTTCATTAAAGGATGGACATAATTGATACTTCGAAAATTAGCTGCAATTCGTCAATTTAATCTTCTGGCTTTTGCCTTTCTTAAGAGAGAATCGTTACTTAATTAGCTAGGCGGAATGAAAATAAAAGATCTTGGGGAAAGTTCCGATCACAAATTCATTTCTTTTGCGATCAAGAGAACACAGAGTTTGTTTAGGATTAGTTATTCACCAATTTGGTGTTTCAATGTCATTCTTAAATTACAAGACCACAATTCCGCATACACCTGCCACTTTTTCTTGGCGATAATTACGCCTTCAAACCGGATCAAAATTAGAACCGCCTCCAATGGTTAAAACTGGTGCCATAAAGCAATGTAAATCTGCCGACTAAGTAAAAAACAACAAAGAAAGTAAAACCGTAGTTTGGCCATGTTTATAAGAAAGAGCTTCCTGATTTGCTCAATAGAACCCATCTCCTCAAAGATTGGCAATACGTTACATACAAAAAGTCGCACTAAATATTATGTCGCACTAAATATATATTATGGTGGAGCGTACCCGATACTAATAATGAACAAATGAAAATATACTAAAAATTCCAACAGAAACTGGTGTAATGTTGTCACCTTAAAGTTAATACGAATAGTTTAAAGTGTGCTCTTCCCGACAAAGTGGAAACAAACCTGAACTAACGAAGACTCCATTCGTTAACACTGCTAAGCCTCCTATGAGAAGCCAGCAAGCCATTTTCTAAAAACATAGAAAAAAGTCGGATCAGTTTGAAACATGTTGAACTCAAATTTTCATTGGAAATAAAATTTACTCATTTTTTACCTTTAAGGAAATATGAGACTCAGTGGCGCACATTATTCCACATCAAGCCTCGATTGGGCTTTGAAAGTCTGATCTACTACTATTGTCTAAAGAAGATTTTGCTCTCAACAGAGAAAATAGACCGCACCGTTAGGTTAAGTTGATTGGACTTCAAAGTAAGCTTTTTAATGTTTTATTTCATTCAGTAGAGACGTAAACGTTTCCAGACAACATAGTGGAGATAACTGGTTAGTGAGCAAAAATAAAGACATTTGTTTATCCTTCGCAAAATAACAATCTCAAGATTGAAGGCTATTTACATTGCAAGGATTTTGGAAACTTCAAACAGCATCCCGTTGTTAGCGTTCCCATAAAGAAACCAAACCCGTAAGAAACCAAATAATGTTTACCTCAGAACTCTACGACCGACGATGAAACCCTGACTAATTAAGCCAAGAGTTTCGTTTTTAATATCATGCCAAATGACATCACCATGGAGTTAGGAGTTGTAGTTTGCCAAGAACGTGTTTTCTAGAGGGTTTTCGCTTTAACACATTTTCTCTCTCTGGGAATCAATTTTATGGGTGCTCATTGGGCGGAATACGTCACAATTTCGTGTTAAGCGAAAGCGTCTGCTCACCTTCCAGAATGTTGAGTCTGAAACTTGATCAAATTTGCTTCTTTAAGACCACGAAATGAAGTAAAGCGCAACTCCGGTGGGGGTCATAATGGTGCTCTTTTTATTAGGAAAGTAATGAGTGTTTTCACACGACGTCGGCCAGGTTGGTGTCCCAAAACAAAGAAACGGCGGCCATGTTTGTGCCCCAAATTAAACCTCTGGGAGCTACATTCTTTTTTTTTTTATGCAAATAGCTTCTTTTGTTTCAGTAAACCAATATGGTTGATAGTCACAGGAGAGAAAACACTATCACTGTGTTACGTAAGAGCCGAAGAGCTAAAAAAAAAAGGAATAAAAAGCAAATGACAAAGACAGTTTTTTTCGTGTCAATGCCGAGCTGGCTGTGCATGGTTTGCACATCTTGATTGAGGTGAAAAATCAAGCTAAACACTATAAAAGTATCAAACAGTGCGTAGTTCCTTTTCTAATATACATGGTAATAAGTTAATGAGTTAAGGTAATCAATTGAATAACTTTGGCTTGCGGTTTGTTTTGAAACAACACCATGCGGTCAACAACAAATATTGGCTATGAAAAATAATAAAACAGGTACGTCTAGATGTTCCAGTTTCAACGTTAAAGGTCGGTGTTTGCGCCTTCAAGGCGTTAAAACGTAAGTTCAAACTAGAATATTTACCTTTCTTCGATCCGTCTTATATTTGCATGTGGAAAGGCTGATAATTACCTCAGATAATCATTGACACCTTACTACGATAACTTCATAGTATGATTAGTACTTCAGCAAATTGTTTTTTTTTTAAACTGGAATAGTTCTTCTCGGTTAAGGCACCCTAAAAATTAGAGAGTGCCGGGAAGCGACTGATATTGAGAGTAGTTAAATATGTAACAGTTCTTTTAGAAAGAACCGCCAAACCTTGATCAGTGATGTACGAGAAACGAAATGAGAAGCTCACCTTGTATGGTACTAAAAAAAAACATCCTGTAAGTTGACATTACAAGAAATATATAACACTAAGCAAGTGTTTTGCGGCTTTGTGTAAAACCTTACGTAGTTTGTAATAAATGTTTCAGCATTTTGTACTGAATAACCGTATTAAATGGGAACCACGCATCTCACTAGCATTTTGTAATAAGGGTTGCCACTAGGCCTGTCCCGATTGTGCTCGGTAACTTTTGAGCAACTTTTGAGCAACTTTTGGTGTTTGGGGCAAGTTTTGCCTTTCGGAGCAATTTTTGAACAAAATATAGGTTTAAAGCACATATCAAGCACGAAAAAGTCAACGAGTTCGTGAGAATCTTCAATCCATGCGAATTTCTTGAAGGTTTATCAACCTTTTGAACACATAACTTAATTGTCTCTTGACAACGTTTCGCAGGCCTATTGCGATCCTCATCTAATATTATAACGGATAATCGGTTAAAATGATGCACAAAAAAGGCCGTCTTTGTTTCTTTACTTTTCATGAACAGAAATGGATGGCGAGAAACCGCCTTTATTGTTTACTTTGCCATGACATCTGGTATATGTAGTCTAGGTATGGTGTGTTACAACCAGATTCTGAACAATATCATAATCAACTGGGTTTTATTTCAGATACCACGTATCTATCACGTTTTATAAAGGTTTGATTGGACCAACAAAACTCCCTAACTTACAGATAATATCGTTTGACTGAATATTCAAGCTATTTTCCTTGACCGATGGTTAGCAATTATTGTGAAGAACGAAAATAAAACTTTAATTTAACGTTTCTATCAAAATGGGAAAAAAAAATTAGGCAGCAACTTTTGAAATTTTGGTAGCAACTTTTTTGGATTTTTGGCAATTTTTTTAGCAACTTTTTGGCATTCCAGAGAGCAACTTTCCAGCATTTTACGAGCAAAATCGGGACAGGCCTAGTTGCTGTATTTTGTTATGATCGTTACGCTACGCAATTTGTTGAAAAGCTTATTAAAATTTGCGTCATCACATTTTTACAAATTTAGAAAACTGTAAAAAATTGCGTAGAGCAGCGATTATTAGAAAATGCTGCAACCCTTACTACAAAATGCATGGCTCCCATTTAATATGGTTAGTTCGAAATGCTGCAACATTTGTTACAAACTGCGTAACGTACTGACAAAACGCATTGTTCTGACAAAACTGGCCGGAGAATAACAAGTGGAACTGAAGTCAAAAACTGATCATGTTTACAACATAAATTCATTTTGAGGTTTAGAGTTGTCTTTTTACAAAGAAGAAGAGCGAAAAGCAGAACGGGAGAAAGAAGCATTGATCTTGAGTTGCGTAATCTAAAATGCAAACATGCCAACTTGTACTCTTTAATTGTAAATTACCGTACTTGGTCTGAACAAGGTAAAAATTTCAGTCTTGATTTTGTCAATCAAAACATTCAATGCACTGTTTTTGTGTGTTAGAAACATTATAATCAGAGCGCTAACAACGAGTAGAATTGTTATGTTTTAACCATTGTTTCGTAAAAAAAAGTAATTAACTTTCCCAATGGGATTCCGAGAATGTATTGGTGTCAGAATGTTTATCTTACTAAAAATAACATAAATATTTTTTTTATTAATCTTCAACGATCAAGTCTAATTTACGGACGTCAGCAGTTGATTATTAAGGTCAATCTCGCAAACGTATGTAGCTTAACAGTTCAAAAAGATAAATATGTTACCTTGCGCTAGAGATTTCAGTAAACTGATGCTCCTTTTAGTAATATCATTCCCTATCAGCTGTGACGAATGCCAGCATTTCTTTCTACGGTGACAAAAGCCTGCTTCTCACGATTTTATTGTCGATAACAGCTTTAAAAATTGATGCGTTTTTCCTAGTGATGGAATGTTCTGTACATGGCAACTACGTGCTACCGCCGAAACTTACATGTATTATTCAAACGTCTTCCATTGTAAGCGACAGTTGCTGCCATGATATATTCATTAAGTAATTAAGTAGTCTTGGCTTTTATATTCTTTCCATTCAGTTTAAACCTGGCTGATATACTTCCTGAGGTAAGGCGATGTTGGAATCGTATTTCTTTGGTAGTAGCTCCACAGATAAATTTGGTTTAAACTTAAACGTGCGCTTTGCGATGAACAGTGTCCCAGTAATGTGTGTTTCAGAATTGTTCTTATGAGGCTACGTGCCTTAAGCCCGTTTCAAACGTCGTGGCTGCCGTGCTTAGCTGGTTCGAGTTTAGCGTGACTCCAGGACGACTCCAGCACGACTTGGTTGCAGACGTCGAATTTAGTTCAGTCGAATTTAAAACTGTTGCTGTTAACATGCGTCAAACCATAACAAACCGGTTTTACTGACTTTTAAAATGTATTTATAATTTATGAATTGAGTTCGACGAGGCAGTGGCACGACGTTTGAAACAGGCCTTATGTTACATAACTGCGCAACTCAAATTACTCGAAATTTAAGTCACCAAGGTACAGATTAAACTGTTATCTCCAGAGTGCAAGTTTATTGTTTGATGATAGGTTATCTTCCGGAAGTTCAAGGTTAAGAATATTTGAAACTCCAATCCCGAATTCACCGTAATCTGATGCAGTTCTCTGCCACTGATAGTGCACTAATAATAACGAATAGTTAGTAAATTCTTAAACGTTTCTTCTGAGCTTACGTCGCTTAACGTGTCAATTTTTTGAGATTCT
>OX419342.1:17514120-17521620 GCA_948470475.1 Galaxea fascicularis
CTGCGCGGGAACATTCATGGCCGCTACTGCGCAAAAAAACAAAAAAACAAAACAAAACAAAACAAAAACAAAAACAAATTCACGGTGAATACAAACTATGAACAATTTTTCTCGTTTCGACTAATTTACGTCAAAATCGTGGAAACGGTGATCTTAAAAACTATCAAGTCAGTAAATGCGAAAAAGGAATCGATTTCAAAGTTTTATAATAAAAACCATGGCAAAACTACTCATTTCCTCGAGACGACGGCAAAAACTGCGTCAGGACGGTGCGCGAGGACACCAGTTTAGACTTGTTGTCTGCATGCCTTGGGATGCAGATTTACCCCTGTAGCCGTGCGCGGTAGCTCATCCTGTCCTGATATCTTAAGGTCTCTGATATTACGCTTTGTGACCGATAACCCCTTGCGTTTGGATGTTTGCAAACATGCTTTACCCGTTTGGCCAGGGCTTGAAACATCAACATGTTTAGTCACCAAATAATGTTTCAATTGATGGTATTTGGTCAGCCGACATCATCCTGTTTGGTTAAGGCTTTAAGGTCGCGGGGGATAGGATAATGCGTTAGTATGCATTTATGTTAAGAATATGTACTTAGTAACGACAATACGCGAAATATTCAGTAAAGTGCCCCTTAAAATGTTCTGTTTCTGTCTTAATAACCGCAAGGGTTTCAAATCGTGTGGCACGAACTTACTGCGCATCTCGGGTATTCAACCAAAACCAGTAAAGTAACAACACAACGTTTTTTGTTTGTGCATGTTGCGCTAACGATAGCCCGTGGATCAAACTTACCAAACATACCTTAATTGTAGTTTTTGCATTAATCAGTTTACTCGTGTTTGCTCGGGAAGTCCTCGAAAGCGTAAAAACAGGCAATTTTGTGTCCAAGAATTCAGCGTGGACACAGAATCTGCTGACCAGTATCACGTGACCATATTGTGGGCTCAAGTTATTGGCTGGTCGAGGTCAGGTTTGTGCCTACCTAGTACTGGTTTTCAACTGGATCGCAGGCTCAAGCCAGGCCAAAACGAGGCTTATTTTTTTTTACCACAATCACCAGGATTTTCATCTGATCTTCGTCCTGTAAACATTATTTGCACCTACCTTGACTACTTGTCAGATGTTTTTTTCTGTTTAAACCGACGAGAATCAGTGTTTGGATGTTAAGAGCAGCAAATTAGATTGGCTGGCTTTGCTATTTTATGGTTTACTGGTCTGCGAGAGAAAAGATCGTGTGGTTTGGCAGGGTTTTAATCATGCAGGCGCTGTCTTCGATTGCTGACTTTTGCTATGTATTAAACTGGACGGTTTTGCCGCTAAAAATCCTTAATTGAAGAAGCTATGGGAAGTAACACAAAGTGACGGTGAAAGAGACGGACAGACGTAAATAAAAATTTAAAAAGCAACGACAAACTACAGCAATAACAACAAACAAATAGGGAATTTCTCCCCTAGGATAACACAACGTACCTTTTTTTATTGAGACGATAGCATTTGAATTTAGTAAACGATCATTTTTTTTTCTGTTTGGGTGAGCAGTTCACGCAGCTCATGATCACGGACCATGCAACCAATACTCTACGTTTAACTCCAGTGAAAGGAATGTCAATTATACCACAATCTCTGCGAATTCTGACTCAAGTTTGGGCGTCGCCTGGTACCGCTTCAGAGGCGCTGCTGGTATCGCCTTGCCGGAGAGCTGCCCTCCTCGGCATCGTTGTAATGCAAATACTCCTGGCTGGTTGAATGGAAATCACCCAACAGTTGCCGATGGCGAAGTGACGAGGACAGTTTGTTATCACTATGGCGATAATTGTTGCTATTGGAAGAATACAATAAAGATCCGAAACTGTGGAGACTTCTTTGTGTACGAGCTGCAACCCGACCCTGCTCCAGGTTATGGTTTGAGATACTGCGGCACACATGTGGGTAAGTGCTATTGATTCAAAGTTATCCACACGTACATACACTCGAGGTACTACGCATGTTTCTAGCCAAAAGAGGGCGAAAATAAATTTAAGCTTTTAATCTTAAGCAGGAACCATCGATGATATGTTTTCGGAACAAACGCGTTCAAAAAAATAGTTAAAAAAATAAGAAGAAGAACTTTCAGCCTCAGCTCCAAAATTTACGAAAGCCCATAATTAATTAAATATAAGTGACATGTATAAATGTTGGAAAAAACCGTTTACTTTAAGAAAAAAATCTTTTTTTTGTATCCAAAGTTTTTTCCCTTGAGGTAGAAAAGGTCTTTACTCCAAACACCAGACTTTAAACTCCAGACCCAGAGTTTTTTCCACGGATCCAAAGTTTTGTTTACGGATCTGAAATTTTTACTCCGGATCCAAAGTTCCAAAAAGTTTGGAAATCGGGCCCATAGCCAGGATTGTGAGTGTCGGGGGACCGCCATCAGCGAACCGCTCGAGCGCCTCCGGGCGCCAGTTGGTAGGGGTGTCATGAAACGGCTTCTTTCAGTCAGTTTTAAGTGGAGGGATTTTTGCGCAGTGTTGGAGTCCAACAGTACAATGTAAGTTTTGGTTTAATAGTGACTGTTCATCGTATGGACCACTTGATTAAAACGTCATTTTCAATTACGCTTGCTAGTTTGGTTTTTAAATTCTCGTTTAAGCCATCGACACATAATAGGTGGACCCGTGGACCCGTGTAAACGCGGTACAACTTTTTGGCGGCGACAAAGATAATGTTATTACCACAGGACAACGGTCATTGCAATGCATACTTACAATAGACTAATTTAGGATACACTGCTCACAACAGGGTACGTACTGTACAATACATATATGTTATTCACTGGCCTTGGTCGGTCCATATTGGGAAAAAACTGTTCCCTCTTTCTCGAGTACGACGGCCCGAGCCCGCAGGCCGAGGGCCGTACGTACTCGAGACAGAGGGCACAGTTTTTCCCAATACGGACCGACCAAGGCCGGTCAATAACATTTTTATTTATCTCTAAACTGTATTTTTAGAAGGTAGGAGAAACTATTTAGAAAAACTGGAAAAGTTGTTCTCTTTATTCTCTTCGTTTGGTTAATAAAATTCGCTTTCATTGTGATAGCTTTCGTCAGAATCCATTGTTTTTTTATGAGAAAGTTGAACAATAACACTGCTCTATTGCAAAAAGCAATTAAGACAAATTGAAACTTCGCTCTGTCAATTCGCAACTTCACTCTGCGCTTAGCTAGTTGGTTACCATGACCGTGGTCAGGAGATAGGAAAATACTGCCCGCTCCCGGAACCAATCAGATTGCAGGATTCTCAGGATACCGCCCGTTCACGATCAAATAAATAAATAAATTGATTTACATAATACACGGAAACATTAAACATTAAATATTAAACTACAGCTACTTACAGTACGTACAATACTAAAAGCCATGAGAGAGTGCAGCTGTCGAAGATGATGTTGCAAGTCACAGGGTCAACAGTTTCAGGATGTGGAGACTTGTTTAAGCTTGTATTCTAAGGGAGAGGACAGACGAATACGATCCTATTCCTTCACTGCTGTTGTACTGTTGTTCTTTAATTGAAGGTGTGCATAAAAAGTTATTAAAACTAGCTATTTTTGGAATTAGAGTTTTTGAGTGGTACAGCCGGATAAAATACTTGAAGACAGAGAAAATTGATCTGGAGTTTGTTTCGAGCTGTCTGGCCTTACACCCAAGGCTCCCAAAAAGATTTCATTTTTTACATTCCCCAAAATCGTGAATTAAGTTCTCTCTTTCGTCGTGGTAAAAGATGCAATTGTCATTGTCCTCGACTCCTATTTCTTTGCAAAAAACTATTTGTTGCTAGAAGTCGATGGAAAAATTTAAAATTAACATAAATACGTTTGGAGCTTTTGGTGCACTTGGAGGATGTGGATAATCTATTTTCCAGTTGAGATAAATCTTGGAGTCGGAAACTATCTCCTTCTTTCATCTTTCCTGACAAGAAATTGGTTGCTCGCCTTGTTTTGATACAAGTTTCTTATAGACAAGTTGGGATAGTTTTGGAGTTTTAAGTAACTTTAGCAAGAAACTTTCACATTTTTTTTATTATTTCTTTATTTCAAAAAATTAGTTCCACTACGCACAGTAAAGCATTGTTAAAAACCACTACTTACACTGCACTAACATTACATACAGTATATTACTTACAGTACATTATTCATTAAAAGACAGTTCGAATACCTCATTTACACTGTACGATCTTACACGTTTACAATACTTCCCTTTTGTTTTAAAATTATTCTAAATTGTACGCGTGTACTCACGGTTGTTTTTGCACAAATTACATATATTTACTCTGCTAACATTGTAACAGTCGCAATGGCGCAGTTGTGGCTTCCCCGCAACACACGCAAATCTGTTTATTAATTAATGGTTGAGTTGTAATGTGACATGAAAGAAGGAAAGCCTTGTATAATGGGGCGTTGACTGCGAATCCTACAACTCCAAATGTAGAATCCCGCGACTAAAAACAGAAAATGATGGTGATTGTTTCTTAAAGGTTGGGGTTTTCTATAAACCAATAACTATACATGGTGATAAATCAAGAGACAGGAGAGGTTCCTCTTTGAGCAGCCAGTTTTAAAAATGCTGCCAAAAAATAGTGGTAACCCTACGTGCTAAACAGTTCCAGTAAAGGTGTATTAGTGTTTCTTCTTCCCTTTGTCAGAAGCTACAAAGGTTACTATCTATATAGTTAATTTTCCCAAAAATATTAGTGGCTAATCTTCTGTGGAAGAGCTTAAACTGAAATACTAAGACAATGGAAATTTTGGCACACTGGCAGGGTTTTCGGTATATTGCTGCCCAGTCCATAGGGTCATTGTTCAGCCATACAGCTCCCTGACCATTTAATATGGCTCTTCTCTTGCTGCTTCCTCCTTTTATATTTGGTATTGGTTCTGATAATTGATCTAATTGATTGTATTGGTTCTGATAATTGATCTACGCAAATGGCTGACGGCAGAAATTACTCCCAAAAAAGTTAATGGTCGTACCTGCAAGCCATATTTGGTTTGAAAAGCTATTAGAGAAAGAAAGTTGTAGGAGTCATTCATTAGATGGTTAACTCGTGTTATACCCTTAGAGCCCTAATCGCTGTATAGTACGGTTTTTTCTGTATTCTTATTAGCGAGTTCTGCCACAGGAGTGACGTCAAGAAGTCATTATCAGATGTTATTGTTTCCTCAAAAGAAACCTCTGACTAGATCTCAAAAATTTCGTTTACAAAGGGATCTGATATTTTTAAGTCTTTGGTATCTTTTTATTAAGGTTCCCTTTTGACAACTGTTACCTCCATATCCTCTGAGGTGCAAATCCAGGAAACATTTGCACTTGCCCCTGTTTTCGGATCGAGATTTTTTTCATCCAGACACTCTTAAGAACCTTATTGAAGGACGCATGTCGACAATCTTCAGACCTCCGTTTGCGTAGTCGTTTATCATTATTTTCCGTTGAACAGTTTATCTCTCTTATTGTTCCATATAAAAGGCATACAAAAGGTGGATCACTCAAGGCATGGTTAGTTTACAGAGGGGAGAGTTTGTAGACTAATGAAGACGCAACTAGACTTTTTAAAGCTACAATTTTATACGCAATTTCCAGAAGCATTAAATTTAAAGTGTTTTCATAATTTCCATTCTTAATTAGGTGCCGTCGACATGTTCACTTCTTCCCTGCTTAACGTCAACTGGACGTTTAGGTCTGACGTCCACTTGAAATTTTGATTCCCCAAAAGTCATTTCATTTCGGTATGTTAGTGACATGCATTATGTAAAGATGTCAACGTTATGGACAAAATGCACTGCTTTAAAGAAGTTCAGAAAACGTTTATAAGTGGAATGAAATTTTCTCTTTCACATTCTGTTGCAACATCTGCATATCTGCTTATTAATCTCCCATTGACGTTTTTGCTTACAACTTCAATATTAAGAGGAGAAAACCAGAATTTCCCGGATTCGCACCCCCCCCCCCCCCCCCACACACACACACACACACGCACACACTCACACTTCCCTTAACGCCCAGTTGATGATGCTTGGAAGAAGGGAGTATATATTAAAAAAAAAAAAAACGCTTTGCTGGCCAGCACTTAATTATGCTAACCTCTTCTACACCTCCAACATTCTCGTACACATGCTGGAAAACAAGGCCGGTGACGTGACTTGTTACCATGTCCTCCATGTCTATGTCTATGTCTAGTCTATGTCTATGTTGTAGTTCTCCATCAACATGGCTGCTTCGAGTTCTTCGTAGAAAACATACCAATGTGCAAGCCAAAATCTGCTTCTGTAACGGAATTGGACTTTTTCCGATGGGATTTCATGTAATATATCAAACACGAGAGAGTGTTTCATCGGGATATCCAAACACCGAAAAGAGAGTTGAAAATACGACGCGCAGCGGAGTATTTTTGACGGAATTCGAGGTGTTTGGATGGCCGATGAAACACTGTCTCGAGTGTTTGATATATCTTCTCAACTGAAACAAAAACTAAGGAATTCACGGTCAGTGATTTCCTTTGTTTTAACTTGATGAATTATTAATGATTTGAGAAGTAGGGATAAAACCTGTAGCTGCCAACTCTTGCGTAAGCGCTTTGAGTGTGTTTTTGTCATTCGAAAGTGGGATGTGAAGTCATCAATTGCAAATTGAATTAGAAGGCACCACAACCTCATAAAAACCAACAACTCTTTGTAGATCTCTTTTCTTGAGGGCTACGGTGGCTGATATCTGTTCCATGTCACGCCAAGTCAGAAACCGTTTCTTATCACACCAAACAGTTTGTTTTTCTTTGAATCAATTTCATGCTTATTACGGACAACCACTTGTATTCCGCTTTAGGTGAATTATCATTTTATTTATAACCTTAGGCTAACTTATTTATCCTTATAAGACAATGAAAAATGTCCAAACTCGTGATAAACCTACGCTGTATTCTGGGAAACCTGGATGTTTACAAATAGCCATGCGCGATGTTGCTCAAGCAGCCCAGGCGACTGCCCCAGTTGTCCGAATCGGCTTAGCTCCCTTTTCCGTTGTATTTTCTGTAGCATTGGAGCAGGCAGTAGTGCCGGATAAGTCTAACGATAAGCAAACTTTAAGAAAGCTAGATTGAATCATCCCTGCTGGCCTTGTTTGGCAATTAACTTTTTTGTCCCATTGGATTTCAAAAAACGAGCTGGAAAACACGGATGTTGAAAACTAGAGGGAATGTGGGAGAAAAAAATGCCTGCTATGGTTTGTGAAAACCCACCGTGCAAGTTCAATTTAGCATAAATGAACTGATGTGTTTTTCAACTGTAGTTCCTGGAACTCTTCCAGTCGAGTGCACCGTGCATGGGTATACAGCTCTCAGTGAGCCTAACAGGTACTGGCTTAGAGGTGATAGCAACTCGAACTGTGATTCTGGTGTAATAACCAGTGGTAACTGGTACCGATTCACCGGACCTGCGGGAGTAATGATGGCTTCTCAATGCATTCCAAAAGA
>OX419342.1:17526620-17556620 GCA_948470475.1 Galaxea fascicularis
TCAGATTACGCGGTTCTTAACAAGTTCCATCCTGCAATTAGACTTTTACAATTTTTAGCACCTCAAAAGAGAATCAAACAATGGTCCAATGGCTTCAGTTAAAATTATTTAAGTAGCAAATACAGCGACAGCAAAAAGCTAATCTAATGAAACTGAAAAAAGTAGAGAATAGGAACAACATGAAGAAATAGAAAGACAGACCTCATCGATGCCCTTTCCTTTTGTTTAAACAAACTGTAATTTTTTTTAATGTTACCCCACAGATATCGATGAGTGTGCAACATCGACTCACAACTGTCATGGTGTGGCTCACTGTCACAACACAGACGGTTCTTTCACATGCAGTTGTCGGACAGGTTACTCTGGAGATGGGCTGACTTGCGACCCATTAGGTCAGCCACGTGACGTACAATGGACTTTGTCCATTGAAATAGTCCATTTTAAAGTTGTGTGTTTAGTGACCTGGTCTTTGCGTAGAAGCATGGCTTTGGGGACCGACCCCACTGATTTTATCATGTAATTAAATCACGTTACGCTTTTGCTAACTACTTCACATTTGCACGCGTAAGGCAGAGGTTTCCGGTATGAAGACAAGGTCACCTCCAGCCTCTCGTCTACTCAAAGGCCAGGTCAATGAACACACAACTGTAAAATGGACTATTTCCTTTTCGTATCTTGGCAGAGTTGTTATTTCAGCTGTCAAAGCGGTTCAAATATTGCAGTACAACACCAAGTTTACCTAATTAAAAAGTCTCACGAACAATAGCATGGTTTATTAAGTGTTGACTCGCCTTCATCTACCCTGCTCACTTGCAGCCACTTGAGATCGAGTCGTCGTTTGGCAGATAATACTGGTACACGCTAATCACTCCGTCCCCTTTTGGAAAAAAAAGTCTTTCAGGTCGTTTCTTTTAAAATCACAAGGTTTCGAGTACCAGGCGCGTTTAACAAATGCCTTTGATCACCGCTCGCCCACTTCGTTTTTAGCTAGAAAACCGATTTGACACTCTAGGCGTTGCCTGCAAGCGTTCCAATACTGTCTACACCTTTGCTGGTGCTGCATTAATCAAATCTGCCATTCTATATTTCTTAGGCCATGCGAGGAAGAAAGAAGCAAATCACATTTTGAATTTTCTCCAAATATCATAGTACTGATATCATTTACAAATATATCCTCAACAGGAGACTTTTCTGTGGCTATAAAGAACATTTCAAAGGACAAATATCATGCAACTGCTATAAAGCGAGCGAAGAAAAGAGTCCTAGAGGCCTTAATTAATGGTTTACCCGCAGGTGCTGTAGAATTGACAAGTGTGCTGGAATGGCGGCTTATAAGTGAACAAGAACTAGCAGCCTCCGAATCAGCTAACGGCACTTTAGTAAGTCAGGGGACTGGTGAATGGGTCATCAAGAAGAGATCAATTTCCGCTGGTATCTATCAAGTCAGGTTCGATGCTTTGTTCACAATTGGTGATCCAACATCCCCTCAGACTCTTAAAGCTTTTAATTATGGCTTTATAAAAGTTGTTAATGCTCCTGTACGAGCAATAATCGATGGTGGAACCAGTGTTCTTTGGGGATCTACGGAGACCGTTACGGTGGATGGTTCGCTAAGCTACGACGCAGACATTAGCCCTGGAAACCACACGGGGTTAATTTTCTCCTGGTCCTGTCGTACATCAGGTGAAAATGGTTCATTGGATAATACCTGCTTCGGCGCTTTTCCTTTCGGTGGAAGTGCAGCTGTAGTTGATATCAATCCTGGTGCTCTTATGATTGGAAAGACGTACGTTTTAAGGTTAACTGTGTCCAAAGACAAGAGATGCTCATTTGCTGAGATGTCATTTGAAATTGCGGTCGGTGAGATACCACAAGTGGCATTAAGGTAAACATTAATTCAATGTGCATCCAACAAGTCGTTTAAATCTGTTTTACAATATCCATGAAGTGACGAAGGCGGAGAATTGAAGTTGCAGTGAGTTACACATAGCCAAGAGTTCAATTAATAGTAAAAATCAGATCAGTTCCGTCCGAATGAACTTTTTTTATACAGTGAGAATAATTTGCTCCAGACCAAAGGGCCCTAATAATTTCGTCCTCAGCATTTGGCATGGGTAAGGGAGGCAAACATTATGTACGTGTTCCGTTCATATAAAAACTTATCGTATTACGTTATCAATAACGTGCTTTACTTGTCTTTGTTTGAAGGTGCTTTATAGATTGTGGGGAAATAGTTTCAGCCTCAAGCAAAATTCGTATAACTTCAGAGTGTCCAAATTCACCTTGTAATGGTTCAAAATACAACTGGAGTCTAAAACAGTTAAAGATGTACAGTAACATTTGGGAAGACGTCCCAATTTTGCCTAACATGACCTCGACGGCAGCAAACGCGACCAATATGATCCTCAAGCCAAACGCTTTGCCATCAAGCTCTAAATTTAAATTAAAGCTCCTTGTAAGATCGCAGCTGGGATCCGAAGGCTTTGCGGAGCAAGAGTTCGAGACAGCTGGGTCACCGTATGGTGGGCACTGCCGATCGTCAGATAGTGAGGGCGTGGCTCTTACAACGAAGTTCACATTTGAATGCTTTGAATGGCAAGATAAAAACATGCCTCTTACTTATGAGTTTGGGCTCTTCGAGGACCCAATATCTTATGGAAGTTCCCCCAAGTCTATTTCAACAACGTTACCTGCTGGAACGCCAGAGAACGACTACCAATTGACGATTCAAATTAGCATAAAGAATTATGTTGGAGTAGCGGTTGTAGAGACGTTGTCTGTCAAGGTGACAAGTGAAAGCAAAAGGATTATAGTTGTTTCAGCAATAAAGATACTTTTTTAAGTTCATCTAAGCTGGAATTATAATATTATTGAAGTGAACATAAATTGCTAGTATACGGCCATAATTATGAACATCAATAGTGATTTTGCTTCATGTCAAGCTTTTTGGTAATCATATCTTAACTCGGATTTTAAATCGTAGTCTATGGCCATTTTCGATAAGAAACAGAAACATTGGTTTCTAAGCTTTAAAACTAAATCAAAGGGCAGTTTTTGTATTTCAACTGCACTTTGTATTTCAAATGTCGTTTTCCTATTACTGCTTGACGCGAGTACAATTTTAACCCATGACCATGTATTAAGCAACTTTTTTGCAACAGAGGTCACTGCAAAAAGGATCCTTTACTTCTTTTCCATTTTTCCCTTCTACAAAGTATTTAGACAAACAACCAATTTTTTTACAGTGTTTTTTCGTACAATTCTTTCTAGGTCATACCCTCCAAATCGCTGGATCCTTGTTTCACATCGGTCAAAAACGTTGCCAACCAGCTGATGAGCCTTGTCATCGGAGACAACAATGAACTTGATAGATTTTTAAGAAAAGGTGAAATCAGCCAGGCTGCGCAGTTGGCTATGTCTGTTCTCAAGGAGTTGAATGAAAAATCAACTTGCGAACAGGAGTTAAGCTTAGATGTAAAGCAGCTAGTAAGTGACTTATCAATTACAGCTAAGCATAAATTATAAATAGCGATTAAAGTACGAACATCAATCGATTAGTTAATTTGATTACTCGGTCGATCCATCCACCAATCAACCTTTTAAAAAACGTTTCAAAATCTATCTTAACAATTACCTCTAACTTAACTGTAACAGGAAAAGGTTGATAGAGGCGAGGATGCTACTTTACAGGAACATGATAATTTAGATTGGAAGGAATGGGACATTCAGAAGGCAGTTTTGATATCGTTGGATTAGTGGATATCAAAATATGTATATTTGAGCATATTTTTTTTCCTCAAAACCAGATTTCAAACACACTAGTGGCAAAATTCAAATTCGTACAACCTGAGAGCCTTGAGATGTCACGCACCGTCTTAACAGTGATAAGAACGGCTACAGGCGAGCAAGAAGAAGAAGCATGTCAAAACTGCGGAGACACAATGGTAATGAGACTCGTTTTTGCCTTATGTCATCGTCACAAGGAATAGAGGGAAAATAAAGGTTTATAGGCGTTCCAACCAATCAGCTTATTGAGTTGCTTACCAACTCACGACCTAAGCAAATCACAGTGATCCACTCTTGTACTGATTGACTAACAACATTAGTTGTTGCTAACGAATTATGGCAATGTCCGAATATGGCCATGGTGCTTTAATTACGTAATTTAATTTATCGTGGAATAAAATAGTAGCTTAAGCTTTTGTCAGCGTTTCTATAACAAATTCAGTGAATTGTGAATTTTTAACAGCGTGTTGAATGATGAAACAATTGTCCTGGTCGTTCTTGCAGAATACCCCCCCCCCCCTCCAAACCCCTAATTTTACCAAGTCGGCCAACGGCCTTGTAGGCTTGAAAAGCTCAGAGGTTTATGCATGCGTTTGTAAATTTTAAGATAAAATATTTGGAAAAGATAAGATATTTGGAAAACTATGCGAAGATCGTATCGTATTAATAACAGGTTGGCCACTGATGTCTCTTATGTATTTTTACCCCTCCTAGAGTTCTACGGTGCAAATGACAGACACTGTAATAAATCTTCTTGCGTATACTCTGAACGACCCAGAGGAACCTTTTACGGCTGAACTAGGTGAAACAGGTACTAGTGCAGCAGGATGCCTCTCCAATGTCCTTAAGTCGTCATCACGTGACAGTCAAGGAAACGTTTCTTCGCAGGTGAGAACGTTATAACTTTGTCTGTGGGATATATTTCATTTGGTTTGTTCTACCATGTGACTTTCTGTAGAAAATTCTGGAGAAAATGAATAGAAACGGGGCCTTTCGTTGAGGGTACTTTAAGACGCTAAGGACCCTTAATAATATATATATTTAGGCAAGCCTAAAAGCGGAGCTCCACAATTATTTCCTCAATATTAGCATTTACAGATAAACTAATAAGGCAATGCCACAGGACTTGAGCCATGACTCCAGTAAGCACTTCTCTATATTGTGATTACATATACATATTTTTTTACTGTTTTGTGTCAGAGCCAAAGCCACCATTCAATCAAGTGCAAACGTAGATTTTCGAAATATCATCGGGCTTTGTTTCACAGGAACTATATGATTATGATGAGCAAAAACGATTAACAAACTTTTCTTCATCACAGTTTAATTACATCTGATTACATTTCGATACAAGTGGTAAAAATTACTTAACTAGGTTAACAGTTCTAGTGTCCCACTATTAAACCAACTTCACAACCAACATGTATCGGTGACATTTTAATCTATCAAAAAATATTTGACAGCGAAAGTGCGATAAAACCTCAAAGTGAGCTCATAAAAGAACAAAAGTACTTTGCTCGCCTTGTTTTGAACATTTTATTGTGTCATTCTTGTGATCTATTACAGTAAAGACGATAGAAAGTGCCGTCGATGTCCTTTTACAATAACATGGAAAAACGTTGAGCGAAATCGACTTTACTTTTCCTTGAGAAAAGTGACTGCGACAGACTGATCGAGCATAGTATTTTAGCCATGAATCAACTCAGGTGATCAACTGCAATTATCTAGTGATGCTGAGAATGGTTTTTTTCTTGACTTCGATCAATTACAAATATTGTAAACTACAAACCTTGACTACAACTCGTGGGCGGTATTATTTTTTAGAACACTATATATAATTACAAGTTGAGGGTAGTATTATTTTTGACATCACTGTTAATGATAACATCTGACTCAGGATTTCTGAAAAACATTTTTCAGCCGTAAACATTGAACAAAGGACGAAGTTTTTACTGCAATAGCCTTGAAAATCTGCGATTTTTTAAGTAACAACGAGAATTGCTTTTGAGGGACAACATATTGCTGGCATTTCCAATGCTGCAGCTGTTAAAAATCGTGTTTACGTTTGGCAATGAGTTGTCGATTACTCTTTTGCGAGTTTCCGAAAACAAAGCAAAGCCGAGGATATAAACCGTCCGGACTTCGCTTAGCTTTTCTTCAACCAATACTTTGCCCAAAAAATGAGCGACAGCAGGGAAAACGAAGAATTTTAGGATTCAAAATGAAATATTGGATCGAAAATATGCATTTGGAAAGAAGACGACCATTTTTTAGTACGAAAACAGCATGAAAACAACAATCGGTAAGGTAGAAAACAAAGAATGATGCCGGCGAATGTTTCTTCGGCGTTTCTTGTAGAAGTTGGAAAACTAAGACAAGTAACAAACATAACTCGTAGCGGACAGAGAAAAATCACCATATGTCATATAAAAGACACAACAGGAGTACTAACCTGCAGACAGTTTAAGTCAGTCAACAATCACTCCGAGCGCAAAGCTAAAGCAGAAGCCGTCATTTCACACAAAAGTATTCATATGCTAAGCAGATACAAATCCTTAGCGGGCCTTGAAGTTTTTCACCGTCACTTTGTGTTACTTCCCATGTTTACGAAGGAAGCTTCTTCAATTAAGGATTTTTAGCGGCAAAACCGTCCAGTTTAATACACAGCAAAAGTCAGCAATCGAAGACAGCGCCTGCATGATTAAAACCCTGCCAAACCACACGATCTTTTCTCTCGAAGATCCGTAAACTATAAAATATCAAAGCCAGGCAATCCAATTTGCTGCTGTTAACATCCAAGGGCTGATTCTCATCGGTTTAAACAAAGAACGAACTGAGAAGTAGTCAAGGTACAGCTGTAGGCGGCGAATTGTTTCCAGGACGAAGATCTGTTGAACCTGGCGAAAAATTACGCCTCGTTTTGGCCTGGCTTGAGCCTGCGATCGAATTGAAGACCAGTATCTGGTCAGCGGTCAACTTCAAAAAAACAGCTGACCTCGACAGCTCATAACTTGAGCCCGCAATATGGTCACGTGATACTGGTCAGCGGATACGTTGTTTTGACAGGTGTCAATTGACATTGACATGGATGTCTAATATCAAAGATGTCCGCTGTAAACTAGGTGGTCAGCTGGAGTATGGCCGCCATGTTGGATTATTATTATTATTATTATTATTAGGGTATTATCAATTATTGTGCGAGGTCGTCGTCGTCGTCGTCGTCGTCGTCGTCGTCGTCGTCGTCGTCGGTCGCGCCCACGAGCAATACCGCTAACCAAAATTACCATGAGAAAAGCAGTTGACGGGTTTCTATAGGTATGGGGCTCCGCTTTGCGGCCCTTCGGGCCGCTGGAGCTCCGCTATAAGGTTAATAAAAGCGCCTGTCCGTAAAAATCAAACATATCGCGGCAAGAGTGGAAAATTCGATTTCTTTCATATTTTCATGTTCGATAGGCTAGGATAAAACTAAAATCACTGCATAGTGTTTTCGGTGAAATATCCTTTTATTCAAAAGAAAAAAGGCAAGTAACGAAAATTCGTTAAAATCGCTATTTGAGACTCTAAATTATTGCACGAGTTTGAGAGCCTTGAGTGCGAAAACAAATCATTCTACCGCCTTTAAAACACTGAAATCTTCTTTTACAATCTCTAAATATCTGTTGGAATGATTTTAGGGAATGTTGCGTTGTTCTTTGCATACGAAATAATTTAATTTTGAAGGGATACAATTCACTACAGTAAAAGTACTTTGTGGATAAAATTAATTTTCACCATGTGCAAAACCTTCAAATCAACTAAGCTCCTGCTAGTTCAATTTTTGAAGGATGATCTATAGATTCCGGAGAAAATTTCTTTGGTCAAATGATTAGGGCGACGCGAGGGCATTTCAAAGTGCGTAAAAAATGCAAATATTTGACCTTCGGCGGTAAACTTTAAAGTTGCCGATCAAACATAAATTTTTGTCCGTGTTTATACTAGGTTAAAATAGGTACTGAGAAAAACATTTCGAAATGTTCTAACCTTATAATAATTATTCTGTGAAAGGCTGGTCCAAAGGCCATTCAAGCACGATCCTTTGGTCGTTTGTCGCTCTTTTTTTTTTATCTCTGCTGCCCGCTGTTGGTAACGTCCAATGTACACCGCGCAACGTATTCAATGATGGCATACCGACCCTTGATCAATTTTTGGCGCATTTCATCACAACTGCATCGTCCTCAACGGCTAAGTCATTTGTTTAGTATTGCTTAGTTTATAGTACACGAAAATGTTACATCTGATCGCTGCTAGAATGGCAAAAATGTTGCCGTTTAGAGTCTATACTTAATACTGCATTACAGGCAGCCGTTTGTTCGTCACGCGATAATGTCACGGGCATTGTAGAGGGGAGGGCTGGGGCTAAGATGCTTGAAAGAGTACATACTAAAATAATAAAAAAAGAAAACAAAAACGATTTATTTAAGGAATTTCGTTTTTACTTGCTTGCTTCATCTTTGTTGAACGCTATAGTATGCATTTACCATTGGTTGAAGGCTAGCACTATTCTTAAGTTGCGTTCGACTGACCGTACTCTGGAATAAGAATAAGCGCAACAGTCTTCTTTAAAGTAAATTTGGGAAGACATTTCTTTAAATTTTCGCTGACACATGATAATTTAAAATCCTTTATTTGGTCCAGTAACTCCAAAAATCTCGAGCTCTCACGGGGGATTTCTTGTCTTTTTTCTTGTCTCTTTCTTCTTTTTCCGGAAAGAATAGGGTCAATTTAACGCTCCCTTAGTTACAACAGCTTTTTTAACCTTCATTTTTCTTAAATAATTGTTAGCTATGCGAACCTGTTTACAAAAAACTCGAAAAGAGTTACCTCAACTAAACCGCTTACGCATATTTTGGTTATTGCGGAGCTCCGTCGGCGCGCGCGCGCGGAGCACCATTGATAAGAAAATATGGTAACCCATCGATCCGAGAAAATTTGGACATGACGTCACCGTACGTCCCTACGTTCGTACGACCGTCCACCCCCTCGATGTAAGCCAAACTCGAATATGACACTCCAGTTAACCCTTTCGTGCGTAAGCTCGCATATAAGCGCGCTTCCATATGGACTGTTTTTGGACAGATCATTTGCCCGTACACGCAGTTCTCAACCCGCGTTTTTGTGGCGGGAAACTACATGGCCAAATTTTGAAGACAGTTTTAAAACAGTCGTTGGCGGAGCATCAGTGACAAACAGCAGGAGAAAGAGCACGCGCAAACCTGCTGAATTTTACTGTCGAGCAATGGGAGAAAGAACAAGAAACCGGGGCTCGAGTAGACAGGCTGAAACGCACTGACGAGCAACGGAAGAAAGAACAACAAAAAGCCCGAGAAAAGAGACGAAATTATAGTGAGGAACAGTGAAACAGAAAGCGTCTCTTGTCAAGCTGTAAAAACATTACCAAGTCTCAGGGAGTTTCAACTTTTCCTCGTGTTTGCTTGCAGAAGCTTGCATGAAGAGAAAAGATCGTGTGGTCTGGCAAGGTTCAAGTAATTATGCGCTGTCTTCGGACCTTGCTGTGTGTTAAACTGGACGGTTTTGCCGCTAAAATCCTTAATTAAAGAAGCTTCCTTGATAGGCACGAGAAGTAATAAGACTTTTTGTGTGAAATGACGGCTTCTGCTTAAGCTCAGCGTTCGGAGTGATTGTTGACTGGCTTAAACTGTACGCAGGTTAGTACTCCTGTTTTGTCTTGTATATGGACAAATCCAAAGAAAACGAAACAAGCCCGCTAGACTATTTAATATCGGATGAAGAGTTCGATACCGCAATATGTAAATTGAAAGCGAACAAAGCTCCAGGCATAGACAATATATTAAACAAAGTATTAAAAGTGGGGAAGGATATTATAAAGAGACATTTTATAACCTCATTTAATCGAATCCTACGCACCGGTAAATATCCTCTGCTTTGGAGTTTCGGACTGGTTGTACCAGAACGCAAAAAAGACGACCCATCTAAAGTTGAGAATTACCGAGGCATCACTCTACTGTCATCGCTCAGTAAACTATTCACATCCATTCTTAACAAAAGATTGTACGATTACGCGACTAAAAAGGGAATTCTGAAAGATGAAAAAGGTGGCTTTAGGAAAATGCATGGCACAGTTGATAATATCTTAATTTTGAAAATGCTAATTGACAAGCATGTAAAATCGAAATCACAAAGACAACGAAATTTGCTATTTTCTTGTTTTGTCGACTTTAGCAAAGCTTTTGACCGTGTACCCAGAAATAAATTATTTGACAAGCTCAGAACAGTAGGTGTAAAAGGACGCTTTTTAGAAGTACTGAAGTCTATGTACTCGAATGAAAAGTCAGTAGTCAAAATTGAAAACAAAAGAACCCCAACGTTTCTATGTCATAATGGTGTCAAGCAAGGGTGCATGCTGTCACCATCGTGTTTAATATCTGTCTGAGTGATTTACCTGAAATGCTAAACACAGCCTCAACAACTGAAGTCATGCTAAGAGAACGACCCACAAACTGTTTATTGCAGACGGCTTACAAAGAATTCTAAACAAGTTGGAATCATTCTGTGAAAAGGCAGACCTAAACGTGAACCTAGACAAGACCAAAGTTAAGATATTCAACAACAGTCGCAAAACTCTAAATAACTATTCGTTTAGGTACGGAATAAACAAATTGAAAAGCCCAATGCAGAACTTTAAATTTCTGGCTTACTTTAGCTAAACACCAAGAGAATAATTGTCACAAATTATCTGAAGTGGCTTATAATGACATAAAATGGATTAAAGATAAAGTTTTTTGGAATCAAAAAATCAAAAACTTTTTATATCATATAGGTTTAGGAAACCTTTGGGAAAAAGCACATCTTTCAGATGTAGGAATTGTAAGCATTATTAGACAAAGATTAGAGGATATTGAATTGCAAAGGTCGTCCAGGGAGATGAATAATGACATAAGGAAAGATCCCAATCAAAGCAATAAAATGCGAACCTACTGTAAAGTCAAAACAATAGATAATTACAGATGCGAGGATTACCTTCACCAGGTCACCAACATCCGGCACAGAACCACCATGACTAAACTGCGACTTAGTAACCGTAGATTAGCAATAGAAACAGGGCGTTATATGAGACCATATAAGAAACCGAACGAAAGAATCTGTCCTTTGTCGGTAAGAAGGAAGCGGAAAATGAACAACACTTCTTAGTTTCTTGCCCAGTTTACCGATTTGTTCAAGTGGAATATATAGCTTTGAAAAGAACTGTTGATAGCTTGCCAGGATATGGCCTTAAAAATAAGGCAAAAATACTGTGAAGTCACACTGAAGACACGCCGTGCAGACCTGCTAAAGACAGCGAAATCCGTTGAATCTGCTGAATTAAAAAACTCGCTATTTCGCGACCTTTCACAGTATCGCGGGTGGAATATTTTAGCGGGCTTCGTAGCACGCGGGCCATTAAACATATTTTTATTTCCGGTCAAATCTAACGCATCGCACTCCCCCAGCGCAGCGGAGTGCATGTAGACAAAATGACCATCCCTCCCCCGAGTAAGTACCCCTTTTGCTGAGCAGCCGCGGTCACTAAGCCAGAGTATTTGAATCTCGTATACGGACACCGTGCATCACGCATCATGGAGTCGCCGAATTGGTCAAATTTGAGCGGTGAAACGAGCGATTCCGCGTTCGTGTTGGTCGAATTTTCGGGCACTGAAGTAGGCAAGAAAAGAAAGGAAATTTATCTACGCGGTTGCTGCTGGCGATTTGAAGCGGATACGCCGCTGTTTTGGGAATTTATTGGCCTTCGAGCGGTGACTGGTTCGATCTCGAGTCACTGGCCTTCCCTTTGTTTAGAATGGACAGTGACCTGGGATTTAAAACAAGCGATGATATTGCATTTAGACGTCCCAGAAAGGGACAGGAAACTGTAGAGTGAAGGTAGGAAGGCTTTATTTGACTAGAACATAAATGTTTTCACCGCTACTCGGTTCGTTGGAATTAGAGGTTTTTAACGGTCAATTTTTCTGTATCAATTTTTGATGACACACACCACGATTGGGCTGCTGAAATCAACGCTTGATTTCTACGTCGGGGTGGGTTACCTTTCTAATCTTTAGACATTCGCTTCTAATACTTGCATTGCTTCTTCAGTTGCTGTGTTAGTCGTAGCCAGATTTTTATTACTTAATTTTTACCCCTCTTTTGTTAGTTGTTCATAATGGCGTCTATTCAGTATTTTTTCGCTCCGCTGATTCTGCTTTTTTGTCGTCTATTAATTACCACTACTTGTTGTTCTTTTTTGCAATCTCGTACCTTATTCGTTAGTCAGTTAGTTGTCACATGTAATTACGTAATCTTTAGCACTTTTATCCTATTTAAGGTCCGTTTTTATTCTAAAGTTGTAATAACTGAAGAAGGTCTTTGACCGAAACGTTTTATTATAGTTTTTATCTTTTTTTAACGTCAGAAGTTGTCCATCCTCGCTTCCTTTTCAACGTTATATATATATATATATATATCTACCTGGATTTTTGAAAACAGGGTCGCAGGAAAGTTATACTAAGCCTTGTTTATTTTAGTACTGAGGTGTGTTTCCCCCTTCTATTCCTCTTCGTCTTTGCTTGTGCTGGGGGAAGCGACGATGGCAATTAGCTGATTAGTAAGAGAAAGTTAACATTGAAAGTTAAAATAAGCTTTCCCCCCCTACCATCCCCCTCCTCCCTTTTAATACTCTTTATTTGGTCCCACTCTCTCTCTTTCTTAAGAAAATTTGCATGAATTTGAAATCTTAGCGTAGGCTTAGTTTCAAACGGAGTTAGTATATTTAGCTTTCCTGTTCACTTCCTAGAGCAAAGTTTTCCTTAGAGCATCATGAAGCTCAGTGAGGGAAAAATTCTAGCGAGATGCAGTATCTGCCTCGTCTAATAACCTTCGTGCGTATTTATCTTGTCGGGGCTATGAAGTCGACTGTTAGGCGCAGTGAAGGTTATTGTAGAGCTTTGCTTTCGGAGGTAAGGAGTCTTTAGCCTCAAATCGTAGGTGTCAGGGTTGATTTGTAAGCGCACATGGTAATAATAATAATAATAATAATAATAATAATAATAATAATAATAATAATAATAATAATAATAGCATTTATTTAATCACGATTAAAAGTTCAGCAAAGCTGATGTGGTCGTGTACAATAAATTAAACCTCCTAAACTAATCACAATAAAACTTATATAAGAATTCTACGTATTTACAAGATATGTGGCTAAAAAATACACTTGAGTGACTTTTTAAAAGCGTCAATATCGCAAATTGATCTCATTTGGTTTTCCAGGGCATTCCACCGAATAATTGACTTGTATGAACATGATTTCTTGATCATATCAGTCCTAGGCCTGGGTAACTTGAAGGTCATTTTCCTCCTGAGATCGTAGCTACTTACATATTTTACAAAAAGACAGTTCATAGGACATGGTAAAAAATGATAATAAGCCTGATGCGCTAAAATTAATAATCGTTTCTCATACATAGTCTTCAAGGTATTCCATTTTGCTGCGGTAAGAACCTCCTTGCTTGGCGTACACCAATCTAAGTTAAATATTATTTTTGCCGCTCTGACATGTATGGATTCCAGGTTTGAGAAAAACGTTTGACCACAAGAGCCCCAAACCAACATACCATACGTAACAGAGGGAAGAATAACCCCAAAATAGAAATCAGTTCTCGCCTGTCTAGGCAGGAAGCACAGCGATTTAAGTAAGTTCAGCTTCTGCGTGAACGACTTCGCTAGTTCCGATACATGATGATCCCATTTAAGAGCGTTGTCTATCTGGACACCTAAGCATCTTGTAGAAACCACCTCCTCGATCACATAATCACCCATCATAATAGCTTGCTTTGGCCCAGTCAGTTGCCCGCGTCCACTGAGCAGCATATATTCCGTCTTGGTAGGATGGGGAGTGAGACAGTTCTCACAACACCATGTATATAACCTTGCTAGGACTTCATTTAACTTGGAAGCCACCTTATCAAAAGTAGGAGCCGAGACATAAACGGTGGTATCGTCTGCGTACATGTGAAGCTGTGGGTCGTCATCTATTCCCTCAGTGATATCGGGCAGATCCTTACAGAAAAGGGAAAACAGGGTGGGGCCCAGCACCGACCCTTGTGGTACACCAAAAGTAACTGGCATAGCTTGAGATTGATACCCATTAATTGTTGTTACTTGTGTTCTTCCAGAGAGATAATCTTTTATCCAACACCATAAATCCCCAGCCACACCGACACTCTGAAGTTTTCGGAGCAAAATAGAGTGAGGAATCGCATCAAATGCCTTACGAAAGTCAACGAATATCACACCTACAACATATTTCTTGTCGAGCGCTCGTCTCCAGTCATCCGTTATCTTCACTAGCAACAGCTCAGTGGAATGACCTTTTTTGTACGCCCACTGATGAGGGTTTCCAAGTCCCTGTCCAGTAACATGCTTGTTAATAGTTGACGCCACGACAGACTCCATCAATTTTCCTGGCACACTTAGAAGCGAAATAGGTCTGTAATTATGCTTATCAGTTTCATCGTCACATTTATAGAGAGCTGAAATTTTTGCAACCTTCCATGTAGCCGGTGCAGTGTTGCAGGTGGCGCTTATGTTAAATACAGACAACAAGGATGGAATAATTGAGTCACCAGCAAACTTTAAAAGTTTAGGAGCAACACTGTCGGGTCCCGCGGCTTTATCGGCTTTCAATTTAGCCATCGAGCTAACAATACCCTCATATGATAGATTTATGTTCATAACACAAGGCGCGATGGTAGAAACATGAACATTGCTATGAGTCAAATTGGTATTTGGCAATTCGTTGGCCAGTTTTGCGCCAATAGTTGAGAAATGCTCATTAAGTATGTTGGCCTTATCCAGGTCAGAGGTAACAACTTTTCCATCCGCATTTCTGATCCCTAATATCGGGAGAATTAATTTGCCGTTTGTCGCATTTCTTACCAGTCTCCAGTAGGATTTACAATCCTTCACTTCATTGAACAGTTCCAAATAGTACTTGCTCTTAGAGAGCCTTACTTCCATGGTCACTCTATTCCGCAACTCCCGATACTCAGCCCACAGATTTGGATCACCCAGACGTTGTGCCTTTTTAAGCGTTTTAAAACGTTTATTCATCAAATGCCGTATTTGCGGTGTTATCCAAGGTACCGAGACGCTCCTAACTTTAACTTCCCTGTAAGGCGCGTGCATCTGACAGATACCATTGAATATGTGTGACCACGCCCAATAGCAATCGTCCGGATCATCAAACACGGAACAGACTGACCACGGCGCATTTTTGATATCCTTCACAAAAGCTGTTTGGTCAAATCTTTTGAAAGTGTGGGCCCTGACTATTTTTGGGGGCGGCCTTTTTATTTTGGACCATATTGTAGCAAGAACCAGCTTATGATCGGAAATTCCTAACTCAGTTGTTTTAATAGCTCCCTTGATAATCTCCGGCGTACTGGTAATAACCAAGTCAATCAGGGTCTGTGTGTCACTTGTAACTCTTGTTGGCTGGTTCCTGTCGTTCATTACGCTATAGGTAAATTGCTGCAGTATATCTTGTAATTTCCTACCTGCATATGATTTAACCCCCTCGTAACTACGAAAATAGTCCGAATTGAAGTCGCCTACGAGCAACACATTCCTATGCTTAAGCCACACTTTCTCCAGACAATCATAAAATCGGCTGTAGAACTGGAAGTCAGAAGGAGGTCGATAGCAATTTCCTAAGATTAACGCAGACGATTTATGCATAATTTTGATCCAGATTAATTCAATATCAGAAGACTCCAGGGATTTGAGCCTTGAATAACAAATATGGTTCGCAATGTAAATTAAACAGCCACCTCCATCTTGTCCCGTATTTGTGTGAAATTGGAGTTGCCTTTTGACCATGCTAAAGACTTTAAAAATTTAGCAAGAAACAAGGGCTCGACGGAAGTTCGCTTGAAATCGTTTTTCAACATCCGGGACTTCAAGTAACTATCAGGCGAGGACAAGATTTGCCTCTGTATTTCTGCGCGAAAACCGTAAGTTTTTCCAGTTTCCCGACTTGTTACCGCCCTTGCGGCTTTAGCGATTCTATGCTAGTGATCTGATAAGTGATGTGATAATTTGAAGTGTCATAATGTGTGATTTCCGGCCTCAAATCTAGTCGTAACATTTGCCACATGTTTACGTAGATGTAATTTACCAAGAGCTAGCTGTTATTCGTGTAAGCCACCAGGGAATTCGGTTTAAAACGTTGTTTGATTTCATGCAAATCGATGCCTCTTTTCGACGGCAACTTTGCTCTCGGCAAGGCCGACGTTTCAAAGCAAGATTTGGGCAAAACTGACACTACTGCCCACACGATAGTTCAGGTCAGAGGTTACGTCGATTTCATGTCTAATTATACAGCAAATAGCCATGTTCTTTTTTTTTTCCTTTCGTCGACACTGTAATCTGGTAATAAGCAAAAAGTCAAGTGTCCTTTTTGAACAACGGAGGTAATAGCAAAGGAAGTTCTAAAAAGCCTCGAATTTTCGTCGACCTGGTTTTCATAAGGTCAGGTATATATTTCACAGGATTAGCAAATATGGGACTGATTTCACAGCCAAACTTGTTCAAATCACAACTCCTTTCGCGTACAAATGTTACAGACCTTAGAAGACGGCTTTCAAACCTAACATAAGTCCACGATCTTCACAATGTCTGCACTTTAAGCAAGTCACTAGCATGTTAAGGTAATTTATGTCATGGTTATGACCAAGAGCACAGTTTCATGTCTAAAGATTTGATCATCTAAAGGCAACTTCTCTGCTTTTCGCACTTAGAACTCTTCATTTGAACGTTTCCTATCGTTTTAAGTTGAATATGAAAGAATTCTGTGCAATTCGACCGATATGCTTGAGATATCTACCTGGATTTTTGAAAACAGGGTGGCAGGAAAGTTATACTAAGCCTTGTTTATTTTAGTACTGAGGTGTGTTTCCCCCTTCTATTCTTCTTCGTCTTTGCTTGTGCTGGGGGGAGCGGCGATGGCAATTAGCTGATTAGTAAGAGAAAGTTAACACTGAAAGTTAAAATAAGCTCTCCCCCCCCTCCCCTCCCCCTCTCCCTTTTAATACTCTTTATTTGGTCCCAATCTCTCCGGGAACTTTAAGCGCACTCTGAGCGCCAAATTTGAAACGATGATCAGCGAACCGAGGCCAAAATACAGAAAAAAACTGCGAAAACTGTTCAGAGTGGTTCACGTTTTTCACGTTTTCGCTCCTACTATATACAAATTAATAGCGGAGCACCATTGTTAAGAAAATATGGTAACCCATCCATCCGCGAAATTTTGGTTATGACGTCATCGTACGACCGACCGCCCGACCCTCCGACCGTCCGTACGTCCACCCTATCATGTAAGCCAAAGTCAAATGTGATACTCCAGTTAACCCTTTCGTGTACAAGCTCGCATATAAGAGCTGTTATCATTAACAGTGATGTCAAAAAAATAATACCGCCCACGACTTGTAGTCAAGGTTTGTAGTTTGCAATATTTGTAGTTGATCGAAGTCAAGAATAAAACCATTCTCAACCATTTGCAGTTGATCAGTTGGTCTCGCAGGACCCATGTTGGTAGCAGTTTTTCTAACTGAAATGGTAATCCTGCATAAATATGTTTTTATTGTTATTTTTATCACCTAAGTTGATTCATGGCTTATCGTGCCACAGTCACTTTTCACAACGAAAACTTAAAGTCATTTTCGCCTAATGTTTTTCGGTGCTATTGTAAAAATCGTCTTTACTCTTATAGATTACAAATATGACGCCATAAAATAGTCAAAACAAGGCAACAAAGTACTTTTCTTCTTTTTTGGGTGGTGTCGAAGAGTACCCACTTTGGGGTTTTACCATTTTGTTTTGTTGTGGAATATTTCGGTTTGTGGAGGTTAAAATGTCAACGATACATGTTAGAAAATTTGTGACCTAACCAAAGCACATAACCGGTTGTAATGTTTGATTTAAAAGTGAGTCACTGGGACTGTTAATCTATAGTTTAGAGATTTACACCATTTGTATTGAAATGTAATCGGATGTAATTAAACTGTGATGAAGCAAAATCGTTTATGCTCCAGTAGTCATGTAGTCCCTTGATCCAACGTGGCAAAGACCGATGATGTACGTTAGCACATGTTTGAATGGTGGCTGTGGCTCTGCAGCAAAACCGTAAAAACTATAATCACAATACAGAAGTCCTTACTAGAGTCCTGGCATTGATTTTATTTTATCGGTAAATGCCATACAATAAGAAAAGAACTGTTGTGCTCCGCTTTTAGGCTTGCCTAAATATATATATTAGTGTCAGCATATGGATTTTGAAGAAGAGACGTCAATAAAAAAGGCAAAACCACTGGTGACTGTGTAGTCCTTGTAGAAGTTCTGGCATTTTCGCTTTGAAAATCGGCCCATCCGCGGATGGATGGGACATATAACAGGATATGGTGCTCTGTTCATACAGACTTAACTAAAGGGAGGAGCAGAATCAGCTCCTGTTAACTACTGAATGCAGTCTGAAATGTGGAAGAGTACTCTGTTTCCAACATGATGGGTGACACTTCAGGCACTGCACTGGTAAAATGTTACTCATTTATGGACCGGGGAACGAGTGGGGTGGGGACGCGCGTGGGAGGCCGGGGATTGGTGTAAAACCAGCCCGTAACATCTGATCTCCCTTCGAATTACTGTTATACCTTTCTTTTCTTGCCTAACTCATAAACTAATCATGCCACATACTGAAAACAATGGTTCTAGCATTCAATTTTATACGCACTCCTATCCATTTATCTAATTTTGAAAGTTAATAAGCACCCCATCTCCTCCCTCCCCCTCCCCCGGTTGCCCCCCCCCCCCCCCCCCCGAAATCTCTTTCAATAAATAATAACCGATGTTGAAAAATTTTTCGTAGGGGTACGTTGTTTCCTTGCTATCTATCCATCATTTAAACCGGAAATGCGGGTCGTCTTCGTTCAAACGAATAAACAAATGAATAAATGAAATCCAATAAAATAAAACTAAATATGTCATTTCTCCTCGTTTGTGGTTTCATACTAGGATTTATTGTATTTAATAAAAGAGATAACATTAGGTAAAAGAAAAAAAAAAGGTAACACTAGGTAACGGATGAGGTGATCTTCATCCGATACGTTTTGTAAAATGTAACACTCCCCCCCCCACCTCCCACCACCACCACCACCACTGCCAACGCTCCTAACAACCCACCCCACGCGCACAATCGAATTCGCGAATAAATAAATTATTATCTGGATTTAAGCAATGGAAAAAGAACGCACTTAAACTGTCACTATCTTAATTCCTGCTGCTGCTGCTGTTGGTGCTGTCTTGAGTACGTACTTGTTCAAACAAGCATTTTCGCATTTCCACCCTCCTCAAACCCGCTAAAATGACCATAACATTGCATTGCGTGACAAACAAACGGCTGAAGTAATAGTTTCGTGCCCTACAAACCAAGCAATACTTAGCAAATGACTAAGCCGTCGAAGAAGATGCAGTCATGATGTTAATCAAAGATTGGTATTCGACCATGGAATAACTTTGGCAGTTATTCCATGGTATTTGCGGTATTTGCGCGGTGTACATCGGACGTTACAAACCGAGCTCAAACTTATGCGACGAACGACCAGAGAATCGTGCTTAAATGCCTTTTACAACATGCTATGAGGTTAGAACATTTAGAAATGTTTTTGTATGTGTTTATTCTTTGACCTTATATCCGTTAAGGCATGGGCACAGACTAAAAGACATGGGCACGGACTAAAGTTTACCGCCGAAGGTCAAATATTTTCATTTTTTTACGCAATTTGAAACGCTTTTGCGTCGCTTAATCATTTTCCCAAAGAAATTTTCACCGGAATGTATAGACCATCCTTCTAACATTCATCAACCAGAAGCTTAATCGATTTGAAGGTTTCGCACATGGTGAAAATTAATTTTATTCATGAAGTACTTTTACTGCATTGAACTTTATGCCTTCGAAATTAAATTATTTCGTATGTAAAGATCAACGCAATATTCCCTAAAATCATTCCAACAGATATTAAGAGATTGCAAAAAAAGATAAAGTGTTTTAATGACGGTAGAATTATTTGTTTTTGCCCGCGAGGCTGTCAAATCTGAGTAATAATTAAGCGCCTTAAATGACGATTTTAAAGGATTTTCGTTATTTTAATTTTTCTTTGAAACGAAAAGATATTTCATCGAAAAAACTATACAGTGATTTTAGTTATACCCTAGCCTATCGAACATTAAGATATGGAAGAAATCGAATGTTCCGCCCTTGCCTCGAAATTTGGAATTTGTCTGATTTTTACAGACCGGCGCTCATAAAATCTAATAAGACGGGGGTTGAAGAGGGTTAGCGGAAACCACCCTATCACGGATTTATTTCAAGCAGATAAGTGTTTTGATTGCCCCTGTTGTAATCGTTCTTGCCACTGGTTAGTCTAGTATTAACTTTGAATGCAGTTTTGGCTGAATAGTCACTTTACATTCAACCGCTTATTTCCGACTTTCGTTGGCTACAGGAGAACGTGCAGAGTGCTTTTGGAAAGATCCACGGCATGACTGATGCATTTCTTGGTCGCCTGGTTACGGGTGAAAACTTTGTCTTTAGGACAACTGAGCTAAAGATAGCATTAAAGAAGGTCTCTCGTGACGATGCTAAGGGACTTAACATGGCGGAAGGTGACATAAGTTTTCAGTTACCAGGAGATCTTGGGAGTTTAGGCAATGGAAGCGTGAATGCCAAGGTGAGAGTAATTTTGAGGTTGCTACATTTACTTATGCAATATGGGGCCTTAAAAAAAAGTGGCCACTTATTTCGCTGCAGTATTAAGAGATGCTTGATGGAAAATAGCGTTGCGGGACAGATTTGGAAGCAACAAAACTCTACGGATCCTCTTCTTTTTTCTTGCTTGGGGACTCTATAGAACTGCAGCGCTCTGCCGTAGCCGGCAGCCAACTCTCTTAGCTATACAAAACTGACGATTAAGTACGCTCTTGCCGAGCCATGATTGGCTGATCGGAAAATTTCCTTTGTAGAACAAAAAACAAAAAGATAACAGTTATGGGCGGATGAACACGTGCCCCAAGCGTAGAGGTAGAACTAGTCGAATACGTGGTTATAACTACATTTACAGGTTTACTAATGAGTAAAATACTTTCAAGAATAACGTTTAGTGCCGAGCACAGCTATGGCCGGTCAAATAGCTTGAAAATCACAAGAACGTGATCCTAACTTTATCAGCAATGGAATATAGAAAAAACTTGCGGTAAATATCTCGGCTTAGCTAAATTCGCGTTAATTAAAATGTTCGATTAACTATAGCTAGTAGCAACGGAAACTAGAGTTTCCGCGGTCCTTCACACAAACAGTCGCGGCCTAACCAAGAGAAAGCACTCTCATGGTCAAGCCCACGATCTTATCAACTATAACAGCTACCTCGGTCCTTGTCCTTCTAACAGCATCGGCGGAAATTCGGCTCTAGCCTAATACAATTTTCTCATCGGAAAGTTTCTTTATTTACCTATGTGGGTTAAAACGACCAGGCTGATTGTTTGATTGTTTTCACAAACTTAGCTTAGCTTGCACGTTCCAATTTCCCTTAACAACTCTTAGTACATTTAGAGCGTCATGACACACGTAAAGTGAAATTGAATATTATTTAAGATATTATAAAATATGCTTCAATAATAGTGTAATTATGATCTGCTCTTAGTAAATGGATTCGCCCTAAATAAGCCCTACATGTTGAATGTAATGCGTAGATGTAAATGATCATTGCGGTTATAACGGACTTAATATGTAAACCTCGAAAAAAGCCAAGCTTGTGTTAAAGTCAAACCCATGACCCACAGCTCAAATATATTCATATTCATATTCACCTAAGTGCTATGTGGACATTACGGTGTAGAGAGCATTGAACGAGGTAGGCCTAGAGGTGGCAATGACATAGGACCTTCTTTTACTTTTGAGTTTCGGTAGCAAAGGCTTCCCTAGTACAACAACGTTAACAGCCAATAACAGATAATTTCTGAAACCTTGAGGCTTCTGTAGGGATGGCGGCTAAAAAACGAAACCGAGCAAGGTAAATACTAATATATCATGGTCTGGTTTTCCCGTAGATGACAGCTGTCAATTTCAATCCTTTTACTTGGGACAACAGCAGCAAGGCCATCCAATCAACTGTCACCAGTCTGGAGCTTCAAAACGGAAACTCTGTGAAAATTAACGTATCTAACCTGACTGAAGATATTGTCTTAACGATTCCAATCCACAGTGCTTCTTCTAATTATATGCACGGCATCAATGTTGACCAACATTCTTTTTTGAAGCCCCACAAATTGTCATATCGTAGTTACAATGCTGAACTTGCGGATGTACCCGTTACCATTAAAATTGGCGTAAACGTTGGAGTTGCCCTGGAAGTGTTGGTTAAATTTGGATCGAGGCCAAACGCTAGGAACTTTGATCATAATTTTACAATTACGTTTGATTCAACTTGTAAAAGCCGAAGCAAAGAGAAAGGGACTTCATGTGTTCTCGAAAACCCTACTGTAGTAATGCCACCAAAGCCAGGTCCTATTTATGTCGGACTTTTATACCTTGGTGCTACAAATTCCACAGAACATTTCAGAAAAAAGAGGTCTTGTTTTGGTCACGGTCGCCAACGAAGAGCGTGTGTTGGGTTCAAGGATCCTCCGCCCAAAGGAGTCCTCAAAACAGTTGTTCCACAGTATGACCAATCCACAGACCTCAACTACACGCTTGATATTATACAGTCAGCTTGTATGTACTGGTCTGAAAACAAAAGCAAGTGGACCTCAGATGGCTGCAAGGTAATCTTTTGGACGGTCTGTAATTGAAAACAATCTTATGAAGTGGCAGGGGGTTAAAGCTTAGGGTCTTGAAATTTTTGGAAAAACTTTAGCTTTTAAAGTAATTTGAAATTGACTTTACTTGGCTTTTATCTGTCGGTTACTTTAAAAATAATATCAGTTGGTTTCTGATGAATTCAAGGACCATATGTCGGGTCAGTTTTTATTGATTAAGGAAACCGTTCAAGTCTTAATTGTTTTTTTTTTTATTTTCTGAATACATTTTCCTTGTTTAATGGAGTAGTAATAGAGGGGTTCGACATATATCACCTCCCCAGGGAAAGCTCATTTTACCGAAATAAAGCTACCAGCATTCATTTCTTTTGCTCCTTCGTCCCCGAAAAAACGAATGCTGGTAACCTTATTTCGGCAAAATAAACTTTTCTTGGGGAGGTGGTGATTTGTAGAAACCCTCTATTACTACTCTCGAGAGTAGGGAACCATGGCGGCACAGCCAGCCCGCCCGCCTCGACAAGCTTATTCAATTCATGCTCCCCGAAATTCAAGAAAGGTTTCTAAAAGACCTGATCGCCTTGAACATAAAAAGAAAGTCGATCCGCGACTGGGTAATCACTCACAGGAACATTCGGGGTGGGGAGCTATTCATGAGAAGTTTTGGATTGATGTCATAAACAAAGAGCACCGCGATTGGAATCACGAAGAGGAAGAAGAATAAGATATCCACGAACTTGCTGTTGAACTAGCATTCGAGGCGGCAATGGACGCAGACGCATTCGGTGAAGAGGACCCCAACGAGGTCTATAGAGGGGTTTTCGAAGCGGAAATGGCCAGGTTTGAATTTGAAGCGCCGATTTAGTGATATACACCCCGGTATATCTCGATGAGGATACCAGGCTTCGACGTCGCCCACCACTTCACTTTTGACGCTTACTTCGGCGCCAACCAGGTGTTTAAAGTTGGGCATATAAGTGATCTGAGGCGACGTTTGCAAGACAACGCCTTTCAAATTTGTTTTTTGCACAAGTTCAAATTTGTAGCAACCGTCGAAACAGAAACCGTAAAAAAGACACAATAGCTAGAAAAAGCTTTTTTGCGTGAATTACCACCTCCCGGAAACCTTTGCCGCAGGGACAACGGGGTTCAGACAGAATTGCCTCACACTTCAATGGATGAAATCATTAAAATTGTTAAGGAGCTGGGGAAAAAGTAAGAATCAGCCCTTGCTACCCCCCTCCTCAAGACAGCTATGTCAGCCAAATCTTTGCTGATTGTGTCGAGTAACCCTCTCAGGTTCGCGGCGGGTTCGTTTCAATCTTACCACAAACGGGCAAAAGCAGCGGAAAACGCGGCAACCCAACGAGAACTCCACACGAGCCATTATTATTAACAAGATTTTTTGCGGGAGCCCAACCCGACTTGGCGCTTCGTGTTTATCGCATTTCGCGCAAGCGCGTGGCCCCACTGTCTCTTTTTCCAAGGAATCGCATCAAGCGACTTGACCATCTTGCGGTCGGCGGCATGCTTGCACTTTTTTTTGTCTTCGCCGTACTTCTCGTGGCGAAAACCGCAGCTGCCGTAGACGACATCATGTTGCATGGCAACCGCGTCAGTGGCGACGGTCGCTTGTTGAAAGATGTCTTGAATTTCACTTGTTTCAGGGTCCTATTTCACCTGATCTTCCAGCGGGTTATATGGGCCTGAGTAATTGTGCCCAGGAAGGGTAAATACTCTTTTTGGGCGAGGTAATTTACCTATTGCCGTATGAATGTCAATTGACCTCCCCCGTCTCAGCCTGCAGCCTGTCTGTTCATTGCCGTGCGGTCGATCGGCGGGTTGAAGGCCACACGAAAGTCGTGCGACTTGTAACCGCCTCTTTAATTTCTGAACTTCGCTATTTGAGAATCGATTAAAAGGCTGTGCGTCATCCTATAAGGAAATCCTTGAAAATTTTGCGTCTCTGGAATTCGTTGATGACCCCCTGTTTGACGAGCAGCCTGCAGCCTGTCTGTTCATTGCCGCGCTGTCGATCGGCGGGTTGAAGGCCACACGAAAGTCGTGCGACTTGTAACCGCCTCTTTAATTTCTGAACTTCGCTATTTGAGAATCGATTAAAAGGCTGTGCGTCATCCTATAAGGAAATCCTTGAAAATTTTGCGTCTCTGGAATTCGTTGATGACCCCCTGTTTGACGAGCTCGGACAGCAACGAAATGACGGCTTTCCGAAGTTTGGACGGAGTGTTACCGGCTATGATCGAGCCGAGGCTCACGTACAGATGGTGGATCATTTTTTTCAGCCATTTTGTCCATGACGCCGCTTCCCTGCATGTCCCCCAACCCAAATCCTTGTCGTCGAATTGTTCATCTTCTTCGTCTTCTCCCATTTGTTGACGTCCTCTGGTTATCAATTCTTCGAAAGTCTTTCCCTTAGAGGTCGTTGTTTCAACTCTCGGTTTTTCGCTCCTTGGCGGTGTTTTTCTCAGTTTCTCGGCTCTTTCCCGGAGCTGCTGAGGGGAAAAGGCCAGAGGGGGATTTTCCCCTCTTCTTCGATTCTCGATCTCGTCTCCGATTTGCACAAGCTCTTCAAGCGAGCTTTTGCTTTGCACTCGGTAATCGGGGTTGCTTGCGTTTTTGGTGATCATTCTGTTGAGATTTCGCAAGTCGTTTGATTCGTTGATGTTTAAAAACCCCGGCGCCTCTGGCTCCCCCAAGTTTGTTGCGCCGCCGCCGCCGCTCCATCTTCTTCTTCTTCTTCTTCTTCTTCTTCTTCAATCGGTGGTAAAGGTGGAGGCGGAGGCGGAGGCGGAGGCGGAGATGAAAGAAAGCCCTCTTCGTCCTCAATCAACGGCGTATGGGTGACAAAGGCGATACCGGTCCGCAGGGTCAGCAGGGTCAAAAGGGTGACAAAGGCGATACTGGTCTGCAAGGTGATACCGGTCCGCAGGGTCTAAAAGGTAACAAAGGCGATACCGGCCCGCAGGGTCAAAAAAGTGACAAAGGCGATACTGGTCCGCAGTGTCCGCATGGTCATAACGGTGACAAAGGCGATACCGGTCCGCAGGGTCAAAAGGGCGACCAAGGCAATACCGGTCCGCAAGTGGAGAAAGGTGATCCGCCCGATTCGCGCCTGTTTTTGAAAAGTGACGGCTCTGTTTTCATGATGGGCAATCTGAACATGAGTGAGAACCCCTCCGACGAGCAAGACGCTTTAAACAAGAGGTTTCTTAAGGCGCTGTTGACGGATTACGTGAAAACCAATGGGCAAGACTTTCAATTTGAACATGGACGGTCACAAGATTAACAATTTGGCGGACAGTGATCATTCTTCGAGTTCAGCAAGCGAAGCGGTGGACAAAAAAGATACCTGGACACAAGTCTGAACAACAAACTGAACACGTTCGCTCAGGCAAGCTTCAATATATCGAAGTGGATTTCGTTGTATGAGGAAATTATTCCCTTCAGTATACGGCGATAGCGTCGCGGACCGTTTGCCAGGGGGCGCCACCCTTTCCACCCCCGGTCAGGAGACCCCATATCGGTTCCTTTTTCTGCACCAAGACTTGGTGCGAGTGGTGCGATAAATACTGCCTGGTCTGTTCCTGCAGAAATCCTGAGGCGAAAAACCTTGAGAAGGAAAAACTCCGCGCTGCCAGGATCGCGGCCAACGAAGACGGCACCTCTAACGACACAGTCTTCTGAAAATCCTCCCCTTCATATACGATGCGGCTGCCTTGGAAGGCACAGTACCCTCCCCCATCCAACATCTTCGACTTCAACCACACTGACTCGGATTTTCCAAAGGAAACCCTCGAGATGTTGAAAAGGTTCTTTGCTTTTTTACCACAAGAAGCATTGGTGCTATGCCGAGCTGTTCCGCAGCGTGAAGCCGAAGCATCTGGTTTGCAACTTCGCGGCTGGGAAATTGATCGTCACTTCAGTGGTCGCCGGAGGGGTCACTTTGAACCCCGCTGTTCTGGAAACTTTGAAGAGGGTTGGTTTGGCTGTCAAAGGGGTCGCCAGTTTCAAAAAATACGACAAAAAAGCGGAGCGCGAAGACTTCGCACGAATCGAGCACAAGAAAATCTTGGACGAGATCCGGTTCTTTCTTAGAGGCGAACCTTTTGACGAAAAGACTTTCTCGAAAAGATAAAAATGATCAACGACTTTGTCAGCGATCACTGTATGGAGATTCCTGACGCAATTCAGCAGAAATACTGCGGAAAGTTTATTGCGAATTTTTCTGCCACCACCTAGAAAAACTCGCGCCCGCTTTGATCCTTGTGTTTCGGCGAATTTTCCAGAAAGCGGGTGAAAGGTGCTGAAGAATCGCTTTCTTCTGCGGCCAAGCGCTTTTCGGAACGGCTTGAAAGTAATTGTACAGAAAACAAACATAGTTAAGCGATTTGCCACTGAAACCGAACTCGTAAATAAGATTCACCAAGAAAATCTCTTGCAACGGAACCCACATGTTTTCCACGGCGGTGTTGACAACGTCCAAACTCCCGTGTCTCTCCAGGATTTTATGGAGGTAAACCCTTCCCTGAGAAGGCGAAGTTGCGGGCGAAAATTTTCCCTCCACAACCGTCGTGTCTTGTGCTTCGATTTTCCCGCACTTCAGGCAAACGCGGTCAAACGCTGTCAACCGGAGCCTTTCCTCTCTGCAGCAGCTGTTCGCCGACTTCTCTGAAGTCTGCTGCTTTTTGGGAGCCATCTTGGGAGCCTTCGACGAGGTTGTCGACCATTCTTTTCCCGCAGCAAATGTTGCCCATTATATATGGAAACTCGAACTTCAAAAGGGCAGCGTCTCTCGGAAATTGATTACAGCCTAGTTACTGGAAAGGTCACGCTGCAGTCAAGAAATTAGCGCGGCGGCAAAGTTTTCGACAAGCACCGCGAAGAAATGGTCGACGAGACAGGCGCTTTGGTAATTTTTTTTACTCGCGCCGCGGCGTATTCTCCGCCCGAAGTTCGACGTGCCTATGCGCAACGAGGCGCACCAAGCTGACCTTCTTTTCATGCCCAATGACCGAATCGGGCGGAAGGTTTTCAAATACGCAGTGACTGTTGTCGACATCGCCAGTCGTTTCAAAGAAGCTAAACCTTTGGTTTCGAAAAATTCGGAAGAAGTCACGCAAGCTTCTGATGTAATGAAAGGTAACATCTCCGTTTTCGATATTTTCCAGTTGATAGCTGTAAACATGTCGAAGGTAAAAAGATGTGTTCACTTCATTTCGAATTTTGTTCATCATTTTTTCGGTGTTGTTTGTGTTCAAATCCTTAATTGTTCGCCAACGAACAAACCGGTGCCCCCGCCTCGTTTCTGTCCCGTCGATCTTTGGTCATCCAACAGGGTTCTCAGATCAGTCGGTGTGGGTGCTTGGTTTGTCAATGGCAGCACGGGGTCGAACTGGCGCAAAACTTCGCGGTACCTTTGGCGTTGCCGCTTGGGCGGACAGGGACGAAAAGGTTGTAATTCCAGCGGTTCGGGCAGCGCTCCAGAAACGTGTTCATCAAGAAGGTTGCCTCCAAGAGTGAGACCGCAATACTCTTCCAAGAATCTTTCCAATTCGGTTTTCTCATCAGTGGGGCTGTTTTCAGACTCCCATTCTTCCAAGAGCATTTCAAACTCGGCATTTGCTCTTGCCCAAAGTTCCTCATCCATGAGAGTCCTTTCGGGCGCCATATACCTTGTGGAAAAAGTTTCTTCACTGTTCGCCACTGTCTGGTGGGCTGGCGGTGTTGCAATATTCGGGCGGGCACTTCCCTCTAATAGGCGGGCTGGCTGTGCCGCCATGGTTCCTTCGGCATGATTCTCGTTTGTGCCTTGTCGGCGCGGACCAAGCTGGTGGTTTGCCATCTGCCCCTGCCTTCCCTTCCTCTAATTGGGGACTTTACGAACCAGAACGCGACGCAGTTTTAAAACACCGAAACCGAAAAGGGCCTGGGGCGAGAACGTCGTCACGAGCGCGGGAAAAACAAAGTTACGAATGCGCGCGAACGCGACGACAGCCCAGAGGCAGAGCGGTGCAAATCCTTTAAACTCTGCCGAGCACGTTTTCGTTTTATAGTTGGTATCAGTTATACATCATACAATGACAACATTCAGAGAGGCAAGGGAAGCTTTATTGTTTGCATAGATGAAGCATCGATGATACAGAGTTTGCCCTGTTGCACGATTTAAATTTGTCTGGAAATCTCGAATTTCCTTACTGGAAGTACGGTCGCTTCGATCGTGATTCTATGGCACGGTTAACTAAAATACCAACATGATACCTCACGGACCTTTTGTCCCCAGCAAAGACAGGCCTGGCACAGGTGTTTAAAGTGTTAGCTATTCAATAGAAAAATTCACTGCCTGACGGGTGAATTCCACGTTAAATTTCACGCGAAAAACCGATATCGCACGAATCGCGAAACCTTTTCAAAGTCAGGTGTCAAGATCTAGCGAATAGGAAACAAGATATTTTTAGAATGAAAACCACTTTTATTTCAAACTTTTGGAGAAAGCAGTGCCTCACATTTTACAATCTTCAGCAAAAAAGATGAAAGTACAAACTAAGACAAAGACGAAGATTTTATAGAAAAAATCTTTCATTCAATGAATATCTTGGATTTGCCTGCTACCATACAACTAGGCAAAATGTGGCGCCGACAATCAACAACTGAAACCGCCGCTCAAGCAAGAGGAAAACTTCAAGCCTTCGGTATTAAAATCTGACAAGATCTACTGAAAACCGGTACTTGCTTTACAATTATAAAAATTGCATGCAAAATATAATGGTTAAGGCTGGAATTTCTCAGTAAACTACTATGAAAATAGCTTTAAAAAGCTTAGAACCAAGACTGCAAACGACGTACGGATGTACTTGTGCTCTTTTTAGTGTTTTTTGAAACCATGTTGTTCTTAAAAGAGACCAGTTCGTCATCTGTATATAGGTAACAATGGTTTGGTTTTCCGGTATAAATGCTTGACTCTTTTCGCCATGGATACCTGTTTGGTTTTCTTTGTCTGGTTTTCCGCGGCAACAACTGTCGTTTGGCTTTCTTCCCTCGTCTCTGCCATTTTGTTTTTTTCTTCAATGCGTTTTCTCGTACTTTTGAGTGTGAGTGGCTTCCTCAAATTTTCAAAAAAAATTAGATTTCAATTCGAAATTTGGCAGACATTCATTTATGTAAATTCATCCATCTCCACTGAGGTGATAATTTTGTAGCACGAGTTGCATATTTGTTTTCACGACAACAACAATTTCTACTCGCGACTCACGTCAGCAATATCAGTTCATGCACAAG